>OX453063.1:0-600000 GCA_949699795.1 Spicauda simplicius
CCAACCAACCAACCAACCAACCAACCAACCAACCAACCAACCAACCAACCAACCAACCAACCAACCAACCAACCAACCAACCAACCAACCAACCAACCAACCAACCAACCAACCAACCAACCAACCAACCAACCAACCAACCAACCAACCAACCAACCAACCAACCAACCAACCAACCAACCAACCAACCAACCAACCAACCAACCAACCAACCAACCAACCAACCAACCAACCAACCAACCAACCAACCAACCAACCAACCAACCAACCAACCAACCAACCAACCAACCAACCAACCAACCAACCAACCAATCCAACCAACCAACCAACCAACCAACCAACCAACCAACCAACCAACCAACCAACCAACCAACCAACCAACCAACCAACCAACCAACCAACCAACCAACCAACCAACCAACCAACCAACCAACCAACCAACCAACCAACCAACCAACCAACCAACCAACCAACCAACCAACCAACCAACCAACCAACCAACCAACCAACCAACCAACCAACCAACCAACCAACCAACCAACCAACCAACCAACCAACCAACCAACCAACCAACCAACCAACCAACCAACCAACCAACCAACCAACCAACCAACCAACCAACCAACCAACCAACCAACCAACCAACCAACCAACCAACCAACCAACCAACCAACCAACCAACCAACCAACCAACCAACCAACCAACCAACCAACCAACCAACCAACCAACCAACCAACCAACCAACCAACCAACCAACCAACCAACCAACCAACCAACCAACCAACCAACCAACCAACCAACCAACCAACCAACCAACCAACCAACCAACCAACCAACCAACCAACCAACCAACCAACCAACCAACCAACCAACCAACCAACCAACCAACCAACCAACCAACCAACCAACCAACCAACCAACCAACCAACCAACCAACCAACCAACCAACCAACCAACCAACCAACCAACCAACCAACCAACCAACCAACCAACCAACCAACCAACCAACCAACCAACCAACCAACCAACCAACCAACCAACCAACCAACCAACCAACCAACCAACCAACCAACCAACCAACCAACCAACCAACCAACCAACCAACCAACCAACCAACCAACCAACCAACCAACCAACCAACCAACCAACCAACCAACCAACCAACCAACCAACCAACCAACCAACCAACCAACCAACCAACCAACCAACCAACCAACCAACCAACCAACCAACCAACCAACCAACCAACCAACCAACCAACCAACCAACCAACCAACCAACCAACCAACCAACCAACCAACCAACCAACCAACCAACCAACCAACCAACCAACCAACCAACCAACCAACCAACCAACCAACCAACCAACCAACCAACCAACCAACCAACCAACCAACCAACCAACCAACCAACCAACCAACCAACCAACCAACCAACCAACCAACCAACCAACCAACCAACCAACCAACCAACCAACCAACCAACCAACCAACCAACCAACCAACCAACCAACCAACCAACCAACCAACCAACCAACCAACCAACCAACCAACCAACCAACCAACCAACCAACCAACCAACCAACCAACCAACCAACCAACCAACCAACCAACCAACCAACCAACCAACCAACCAACCAACCAACCAACCAACCAACCAACCAACCAACCAACCAACCAACCAACCAACCAACCAACCAACCAACCAACCAACCAACCAACCAACCAACCAACCAACCAACCAACCAACCAACCAACCAACCAACCAACCAACCAACCAACCAACCAACCAACCAACCAACCAACCAACCAACCAACCAACCAACCAACCAACCAACCAACCAACCAACCAACCAACCAACCAACCAACCAACCAACCAACCAACCAACCAACCAACCAACCAACCAACCAACCAACCAACCAACCAACCAACCAACCAACCAACCAACCAACCAACCAACCAACCAACCAACCAACCAACCAACCAACCAACCAACCAACCAACCAACCAACCAACCAACCAACCAACCAACCAACCAACCAACCAACCAACCAACCAACCAACCAACCAACCAACCAACCAACCAACCAACCAACCAACCAACCAACCAACCAACCAACCAACCAACCAACCAACCAACCAACCAACCAACCAACCAACCAACCAACCAACCAACCAACCAACCAACCAACCAACCAACCAACCAACCAACCAACCAACCAACCAACCAACCAACCAACCAACCAACCAACCAACCAACCAACCAACCAACCAACCAACCAACCAACCAACCAACCAACCAACCAACCAACCAACCAACCAACCAACCAACCAACCAACCAACCAACCAACCAACCAACCAACCAACCAACCAACCAACCAACCAACCAACCAACCAACCAACCAACCAACCAACCAACCAACCAACCAACCAACCAACCAACCAACCAACCAACCAACCAACCAACCAACCAACCAACCAACCAACCAACCAACCAACCAACCAACCAACCAACCAACCAACCAACCAACCAACCAACCAACCAACCAACCAACCAACCAACCAACCAACCAACCAACCAACCAACCAACCAACCAACCAACCAACCAACCAACCAACCAACCAACCAACCAACCAACCAACCAACCAACCAACCAACCAACCAACCAACCAACCAACCAACCAACCAACCAACCAACCAACCAACCAACCAACCAACCAACCAACCAACCAACCAACCAACCAACCAACCAACCAACCAACCAACCAACCAACCAACCAACCAACCAACCAACCAACCAACCAACCAACCAACCAACCAACCAACCAACCAACCAACCAACCAACCAACCAACCAACCAACCAACCAACCAACCAACCAACCAACCAACCAACCAACCAACCAACCAACCAACCAACCAACCAACCAACCAACCAACCAACCAACCAACCAACCAACCAACCAACCAACCAACCAACCAACCAACCAACCAACCCTAAGAGAGTGAGTGAGTGAGTGAGTGCATAACTTTATTAGACTTTTCACGTGCTTTTGATTCGCTGAATATATCTTTACTTCTTTCCAAAATGTCGTTTTATGGCGTTAGCAGTAAAACTGTAAAATGGTTTGCCAGCTACTTTTTAAATAGGTCACAAAAGGTCGAAGATTTAAGCAATAACAGTGGGACAAAACGCCAGTCAACATCAAAAAACATTATTAGAGGAGTACCTCAGGGATCAATATTAGGTCCTCTTCTCTTCATCCTTTACAGTGCAGATGTAATAGATAATATCAAATATTGCAAATATCATCTATATGCAGATGACATACAAATGTATACTTCGTTGTGGCGAATTTACATTCGGACCTTGATCGTATTTCACAGTGGTCTGAACGTAACTCTTTATTATTGAATCCTAAGAAAACGAAGTATCTAATCCTAGGAACCCCTACGCAGATTCGCAAGATTTGAGCAAAGAATCCTGCTATTGTTCTAAACGGAGATCTTATAGAAAGGGTATCGGAGGCACGAAACCTTGGCGTAGTGATAAACGAAAATCTCAGGTTCGAAAAGCATATCATGACTATTGTGCGCAACTGTTATTAAAGGTTAAAAGTTTTATACCGCATGAGAAATTACCTCAGCGTGACATTACGAATTAAGCTATATGCACTTGTCCTATCAAAGTTTAATTATGCAGACACCCTCATTGGGCCAAGATTACTTGCACGAACTAAGAAATCAATTCAACGAGTTCAGAATGCCAGCGCGCGTTTCTGTTTTAATATCCCGCCTCACTCGCACGTAACTCTATATATTAATATCGGAAATATACTCAAAATGGACCTCCGCAGACAAATTCATCTTGCCACATTTATATTTAGTGTTATAAAAAATAAAGAACCTGTTTATCTCTTCAACAAGTTGGCGTGGGCTAGGGATTATTTACGTGATAGAACTCGATCAGCTCCGGATAAACTGTCCGGATAACCCGTCCTACTGTTGGAACAACCTGCCACCTCCTCTTCGGAGCCTAAAAACAGTAAACACGTTTAAATACAAGCTGCATAACTTTTTACTTGAACAACAAAAAACATAACTATAATTAACTAGCTACCTTCCTGGAAAAGGTTGTTCTCTCATACAAATATGTAGTTTTTTTTGTATGTCATTAAATCTAAATATATTACATCTATTATTATATATGAATATATTTATATATCTATTCAATTAAAATATATTACGTGATTGCTGTACTTTACAGATGCAACAGGCGCGATGTTAGGCAATATTTATACTTGGAATCATATTTAAACTAAATTTATAATAGGTACCTATGATCTTTATTTCTCTAAGACCTAATCATTTTCTTCAAAAACACTTTTTGGCTTATAATATCATAGTAGGTACATAATTAAATAGTAACTCGCCCTTTATTTTTGGCTCATTGGCATAGAAGCAGGTTGTCCATACGTTAGGCGCAGTAGCTAATTGAAATTGCTATCGGTATGAATTTAATAAGATCACGTCGAGTTATCTTATTATTATTGTTATTTTTTCCTCATCCAGTTGATATCACTGTAAATAATACACAACATTTAAAACTTGCCTTATATAATAATTATAAATACTACAATTGGTATTGGCGATATAATTTAATAAATGTATCGTACTCACCATTGTCACTTATTTGGAATGGATTGAGTTATGTAATGGCGGGGGTTTTCTTTACGTTAAAATTGCGGCAGTAATGGCCGCCTGCGGGCAGCCGTCCGAGTGGCCTCGACTCGTGGGGCAGACTGAAAGATCAGCGTCATGGAGTGGGAATAAACCTGCTCATGGCATAAGCTGAGTCTGTCCCCTTCGCAGTAGTTGCAGCACATATTATATTACATAAGGTTATTTATTTCTCTTAATATTGTATAGTTTTTTTTTTTGTTTCTCCTGTGTTGTATCTTCTGTATTTTCTTTTTTATCTTAAAAGCTTATTTGTGTTGTAACTTATGTGAATAAAAGTTATTAATATTATTATTATTAATATATAGATCATAATACGGATCTCTTTCTTTGCGAATCTGACTCCCATTTAGCCGGTAATTTGATAAAGCAAGCAAAAGTATAAGTTTCTACCAGTTCTCATTGAAAAAATGTTACTTAGTTATTTTTTTCGGGTTATTATGTGTCACGTATGTTTTTTAAACACGGGCGAAGCTGCTGGTTTCAGCTAGTATTAATATAAAATAATATAAAGTTTAAAAAATCTACACTTATTACGAATGATGATTACCACGCAACGGGCAATATACCACAAAAACCAGTAATACACAATATTGCTGAGTTAATTACTTATCTTTAAAAAATAAACGACAATGATTTCTTTTCAGTAGGTACAAATGTCAAAATTATTGACTTAATGACAATTAAAATGGCAACAAATAATTTTGCAAATAGAGGCGTAGAAGCAAGAGAAGTGGAAATCGCACACTCCCAATGTGGTATGTTCCATTTATTCATTCAACCATTTTGTACTAGGCATGGAAGAAAGCGGAGATTATATTCTTGATAAAGCTTTCAAATGATTTCGTACAAAGGCTGTGATACTGCAAATTATTCTAAATATAATTTATCTTTTACATTCAAATTTAATTAGATATGGATGCGCAGGATGCGTCTGAAGCTAGTCGTCCGGCGACCGAAGGTAACGCGTCGCACGCTCTCAGTGATCAGAGCGCCTCATATGTGCAGGTGACTTTTATATTAGACTTATTGAATCATTACATCTTAAAAAACATTACTTCAAAAAAATAACTGGCATAGTTCATAATCATCATATAATAAATGTTATTAATTAGTAAGTAAATTACCTTGTAGGTAACCTTGTATTTTTTATCTGATTGAAGTAGCAAACGAGCATGCAGTCCACCTGATGGTAAGTGGTCACTGCCGCTCATTGATATTCGTAAGCAACTTTATATAGAACATGGGTTCTATTTGAAGTCAATCACAGATGCGTTGCTACTCCAGAGGACTATGATGGTCGCCTCATGTGAAAGTGTGCCGGCAACCACACCCTTCCATCGAAACGCAAGAAATGCTTCACGCTAGAAATAGGTGTGGCGGTGGTACTTCCCCGGTCGAACTACACTAGTTCTACCACCTGTAAAATATATTAAATTATATAAGTCCCTATTTCCTACAGTAGATACAGTTCGAGAAAATGTTTTATTTTCTTCTTCTTTTTATTTTCTGATAGTTTTGATGCCTGAAACATTTCGTAACGTAGATTTTTACGATTATATGAATTACAGAAAATCATTGATTCTGTCTATATATGTACCAAATTTCGTTTTATACTGTTTTGCAGATTTGAAGAAAATTTTCTGTAACGTACCTACTCACCAGTGTTCTTATTATTGACGTAGGGCACGAAAGTGTCCTATGTCAGACTAAAAAGACTTGAGGTGGCACGTGTGGTGTTCCCTCGCGCGGCTTAAACAGTATTGTCATGTACGGAACCCTATAAAAACAGTTCACAAACAAAAGAGGAAAATGTACCTACTTCATTATTTGTCTAGGCCTATAAATATTTGTATTAAGATAAAGCTACGTTGGTACTATAGGTAATAGTGCAAAAACACAGACGAGAGCGGCTGCCTGCATCCTCTAGTCCGGTTGTTGCA
This sequence comes from Spicauda simplicius, assembly GCA_949699795.1. Classification (NCBI taxonomy): domain Eukaryota; kingdom Metazoa; phylum Arthropoda; class Insecta; order Lepidoptera; family Hesperiidae; genus Spicauda; species Spicauda simplicius. Next base: position 6,686 of record OX453063.1, read on the forward strand.
GCTGGCCCGCCTCGGCACGTGGTGCGTTCTATCGCAAGTATTTGGTATATTTATTTATGCCCTTACACAGCAGTGTTAAGTAAACGCGATTAGATACACGAAGCGTCCTAACTTATTTCACGGTGGTAGCATCTGTGCCTAGTCTTAAACCTACATACCTTTTGTTAAAGATATACATACAGTGACTTTCACTTGCTTATAGAAAAAGGTTGGTGGAATAAAAGGGAACGGTTCAAGATCTCAAATATAATAAAAAGATACTTTTTAAGTAGCCATATGTATATTAGTCTTGCAGCCATCTGAGAGTGTCACCAGACGTACAAGTTGTAATTGTCGCCCAGAAAAAGATCGGCAACAAAAGAAAAAGTATTTCTGTACAAAAAATCTTGCCCGCAGCAGGCTTTGTAAACTTGGCACCCGACTTTGGAAAATTGATATTTTTTTATGATTCTAATCGTTTATCGGTAACAAAGTAATGTATCTGTTCAACTCTTTGAAGCAAATTAACGAAATTAGCGATACTCGGCCGAACCTTAGCTGTAGGAGTCCAATTGGGTAGAATATAGAATAAGATTACTGATCAGATATTTACTATAAAAAATTTGACCTTCAACTCCTCAACCCCGATGGTACAAGGGTACTGCTAGCTAGTCATTTAATTTTTAAGGATATATAATGAGAATTGCTAAACATATTCATGGGACAAAAATTTGACCTTCAACTCTTCAACAATAATGATGCAGGGGTACTTCTGAAGTCGGTGCTCATATTATAGGACATAGTTTGTCATCGTCATCCAGCGAAATATCTTCGACTTCGGGCAGCGACAACATAGCCTATGTTGTCGCTGACTTCGGGACTATGTACTAAGTACTGAGTAGGTATGTTTTAAACTAAAATATATTTAAATGATTACTTATTTTTTTTTGTGACATGCAAGTCGGTAGATATTTTTTGTTAAAAGGTTTTTATACTTATAAGATGTGTTAAAATTTACGTGTTTAATTAATATTTAGGGTCCGTCGGGTGATGAGTTAAACGTACTACCAGCTACTGTCTTCCTGGCATGTCCGACTCTTGCAGCTTTACAGTCAGCGTAAGTCCTGTAGTACATTTTTAACAAAATTCAGGCACGGAATAATTAAAATCAAAATTTGACATTTCTTCGTTACAGGTATGGTGGGCCAACCAAGGGACTAAATACAGGCGCCAGTCTCGTCGACTTACCGCTGCCGGACCTCAACAGTAACGGAAAGTGTAAAGATGAGGTGAAAAACGCTAAGCGGATTGGAACTTCTCATAAGCATTCATTTCCATACCAAATTTCATAAGCATTAATCGGTTTCCAGAAACCCGATATAAACTGTAAAGCCAGCGGCAAGTTCGCCGACAAAAAGTATTACAGCTCAACTGACGACGGTGAGAAAGCTAGTGAAACGTAATGTATAAACAATAAGGAACACAGTGACATGTGGTCCGTGATTGCGGCAGAGGCGGATGAGGTGGAGGTGCTGCGGCTGGAGCGCGTGGGCGAGGCGCTGGCGGCGCGGGGCGGCGGGCGCGGCGGGCGCGGCGGGCGCGCGGCGCGGCGCGTGCGGCGGCGCGCGGCGCGGCTGCTGCGCGCCGCGCTGGCCGGCCCGCGCCTGCTGCTCGACCTGCCCGTCGCACTCCTCTTGCAGCTCGAGAGGTCATAACGTTCTCCCAGAGTTACTATAACCGGTTAACTCTGACGATTACCATGCGCTTCATTTTTTACAAAACTAACCCTAAAAAGAGCGACGAATGATATCCATTATATATATATATATATATAATTCTGTTGGAAATAAAAGTAAAACTTGTGAAACTTTACCAATAATACTTTTTATTCATATAATTATATCTAATAAAACATTACACCTGTAACCATTTTTAAACAAGTGACATTGTCAAGTATTGTAACGACAGAATATTTCTTTTTCATGCGACACACAATAATTATGTTTGTTTAATACAACAATATCAATTTGCGACAGCTAGAAGGTACCTATACCTATAGACCATTACAAAAATATATTAATTACAATAAAAACTGTGCAGTTACATTAAAAATAGCAAAATAAGCACTGCAATTATGAAATATATCAAAATATAAATAGTAATGTATTAGACACATAGTACCTTACAATGTGTATTACATATGGGTACTATATAGTATGACCGGAGAACAACACAGGAAAAAAACCCTAACAAGATTTTTTACCGTAGATTTCAATGTAATAATTAGTAAGATGTCATAGCTAAGTATCTGTAAGTAAAAATCTTTATGTACTTTTTACATTAAAATTAACATTATCTATCGCTTATACAGATGCGTGCTGGAGGTGGTGCGGGGTGCGGTGGTGGGCAGCGTGAGCGTGGCGGCGGACGCGCTCGGCAAGCCGGCGCTGGCGGCCGCGCACAACGCGCTGGCGACGGCGCTGGCGGCGGCGGCGGGCGCGGCGCGCGGCGGGCGCGAGGCGCTGCGCCCGCTGGCCGGCGCGCTGGCGGACGCGCTGGAGCCGCTGGCGCGCCTCGCCGCCGCGCTGCGCCTCGTGCACGTCGAGCTGCACTACGCGCCGCCGCGCTGCCACTGCGCCGCCGCCGCCGCCGCATTGCCCGACACGGTATAACTAGTACGATGTACTGCCTCGGTACCTATCTATAGTATGTCATCTTGCAAGATCTTCTTCGTGCATGATTCTTATATGTTGTCTCTTAAGTTTATTGACTTTCATTTAATTGTATTAAAGTTAAAGAATACAGTTTTCCTTATTAATGAAGTACTAAAGGTATTACCTATATAATGTCAAGTGAAAACCCCTTTGGCAAAGGGAAATCTCCTGCCAGGCTAGGTGATCATGCCCGAGGAGCGGCCGTGCTCCGCCAGTTGATTTTCGGAACTTGTATAGTATTGAGAATACTTCGATAGCGTGTTTCAATACTAGTAGCCCATCTCTTGACGAGTAGCGGGAAGTCGCCACACCCATCCATCCATCAGCCTTTTGAGGTCCACTGCTGAACATAGGCCTCCCCTAAATGGCGCCACTCCAACCGGTCCTGTGCCCTCTGAATCCAACGGTTTCCCGCTGTCTTCTTCAGGTCATCGGTCCATCTGGTAGGGGGCGACCTGTAGTCCTTTTGCCTAAACGTGGTCGCCACTCGAGGACCTTCCTTCCCCATCGGTTATCGGTCCTGCGAGCGATGTGGCCGGCCCATTGCCACTTCAGCCTACTAATTTTGAGAGCTATGTCGGTAAGCTCCGTTCGTCTACGGATTTCATCGTTGCGAATCATGTCTCGTAGAGAAATTCCGAGCATTACCCTCTCCATAGCACGCTGAGCGACCCTGAGCCTCCGAATGAGGCCTACAGTAAAGGACCACGTTTCGACGCCGTAGGTCATCACTGGCAACACACATTGCTCGAATATTTTTTTGCCACACCCATAATGACATATAATTACTAAGTAGTAAATAAGTATACCTTTCATTCGAGGGGGAAACCTTTAAAAGGTACCAGACGCCGTAGGAGCGACAAAGGGTTATGTGTGATTTTTACCACACTAAAAAGGTGGTAAAAATCCCGTCCTCAGCGCTACAAAGAGGACTCCAGGATCTCCAAAGGAACGCGACCGGAGTCCTCTGCACATGTTGCCCCATCGGGCTCCTTCCAGTTGAGTGGCTGGGCCCACCACTCCGTCAGGTCTTTACGACGGTATCCGACGGGGTCGCCTGACCGAACGGTGCGAACTCCCACTCTAGCCGCCCGCGATCCCGGAAGCTCCTGTAAGTCGCCTCTTAGGACAGGCAGGGGATACCGTAACCCTATTCCGATCCCGGAACTACAGGGACGAAATAAGTATACCTAATACTAATACATATTATTCAGTTTATCTAGTGTTCCAGAAGTAGTATTGGATGGGCAAAGTTTATGTACACATTTATGACACATTATGTACAACACTGGTATATTTTCACGATTTCACACTTATACAATTTCAGAATACATTCAGACAGAGTAACGTCTTACACTTAAATTGTTAGAATGATTTAAATGATCCACACTATGATTCTTACTTCACGGACTCTTGGTCTATTGATACATACTTCCGAAGTCAGTGCACATGTAGGACATAGATTCGTCGTCGTCGTCATCGAGCCAAATATATTCAACTTCAGGACTATGTACTTAGCTCTATGTATGTTCTAAACCAACACATATTTATTATTTTTTTTACTTTTTTATGGCATGGAAATCGGTGGTATTTTCGTAGTGTCCGACCGAAATTAGTTTTTGAGCCGAAACCAAATCCGAACTTTCGGCCTTGGCCTCAGTTTCGGCTGAAACCAAAAAACTTACTCAAACACATTTAAATTTTATGTTGTATACTGAAATCTAGTGCTTTACGCTAACACATTTATATATAAACATGCAGTATATAACAAATATTTATTTCATTAATCTTTTCTTTCTTCTTTATAAAAAATAATGTGTGTCTGTATGTCATCTATAGGGTTGCCACCCGTACTTTATTATAAAGTATTGTACTTTATTTGGGGCAATTGTACTTTATACTTTATGAGAAAAATAAAGTACGCAAAAATACTTAATTTTGCATGATCTGGGATTTAAAAAAGTTTGTTTATAAGCAGTTTAAGTGAAACAAAAATCCTATCATTTCAAGGATTCCATAGCCACCTTATTTAGAAAGTAAAATATGCATATTTGGTGACCTTTGCTTTTTTTGTTCGTCAAATCGAATAAATACAGGAGTCTAATATTATCTACATTTTACACTTTTCACCGACCAAAATATAAGAAATAAAATAAATTGAACTTTATTTTGAAGCTACGTACTTTTTATTTATACTTTTTTTAGCCAATGTACTTTAATCACTGAAAAAAAGGTGGCAACCCTAGTCCTCTATAGAATCGTAAACTATTAATCATGTGATGATCTTTAGCAAAGTTGTTATTCATAAGCTTGCAAAAGTTTCTGGTGCATATTTTATTTGTGATTGCTTAGCAACGCGCGTAGGGTACAGCTGGTATATTATAAAATAGATAAATATCTTATAGGAAAGTCTTAATTTTTGAAGTATTTATTTTAAAAAATCAACATTCAGTTACACTTAGATATCGACTACTTAACTACAGGCTCATAATTAGTTTGTTCACATTATTTTAAAGTTTACGCGTTACGTAACCTTTAAGTATTAACTTACGAGTATTTTCAGGGTTCAATACCGACCGTACCCAAAGAGTAAAAACGGAACCCTATTAATAAGACACCGCTTACCGTCTGTCTGACATCAGGCTGTATCTCATGTCATCGCTGTTTTGTCTCAGTCACCGTGCCTGGCATGAGTGTTGGCGACAGCTGAGGTGCATCTTCGGGAAGTTTTAATCAATAACTGGCAACAAGTATCCCGTGATTATGTCAGATGGCAAGCTTTTGTAACGGAGGCCTAGACCAAAAAGTAAAATAACATACAGGAAAAGAGTACACTCTTGCGAGATATTTATGCATCTCATTTAAAAGCGCCTTCTGTACTTCGTCACGCGCAAAAAAATCGCATGGCCTATACGTACCTACATATAAATTTACTATATGGTGTATACTGTATATTAAAGTGTACCTATATGCTTGTATTAATTGAATACTTATTTTACTTGTACTTTAGTATTAAAAAGGGCTGTAAAACTAAACTCATAATTAATAATCAGCGCATTTTCTATTTTTGTTTTTGTGTTTATCACAATGACTTTGTGCTACAAGTTTGGTTTCGTCGATACCATTGTATCTTCACTGCCAGTATATATTAACTGAACTACACCAGCTTAATAACAAAATATTAATAGTGTTAGACAAAATATTCCTGTAATTTCATTTTGTTCCGAACATTTGAATGGAAAGTTGAGTAATTAATTAGCCAAAGAGATTATGTCTCCGTACGTTATTTGTATTAAAAAAGATTCCGTAATGTTTTGCATTGAAACAATTTTAAACACACTAGCTGGAGATTTTAAGGCTGTGAAACCGGCACTAAAGTCACAAATTATAGCAAATAACAAATACTAGCTCACACGCATTCGCATTCACCTTAAACTTGTAATCATATAATTTTGAAATAAATGTTCAGGACATAATTATTTATATAATATATTTATTTCAATAGCCCTAAAACTTTTTTTAAGTATCTTAGGGTACAATTCATTTGTTTTTCGGGCCCAAAATAATGAATTTGAAACAAATCTTCTACAGAGCGACTTCTGTTATGGCATTTATTAAACACAGGATAGAAATGTAGCGCGATAAAATATAGATAGCGTTACTTCGAAATGAAAATGTCACAATGTATGGAAGTGTACCCCCCCCCCCCCTGGCCTAGACTCTCCTTGGAGCGCTGATCCAACGGAGTAAGTATCCGCAATGGATACCCTTGTCACGGGGTTGACCGAGGGTTTCCCGGAATCATATCTTTCTCTGTATGCTAATTGGCGAGGCCACGCGTGCCGCGTTTACGTTTTACCACTGTCAGCCTGGTGTTGGCCTCGTATTGTGATCAACTTCTTGGATTTGGGGCTGGATTCGTGCAACAGTTCTTTTTTAAAAAGAGCTGGGGAACAATTCGAATTCGCACGCACATTCTCAAAACCTTTTACAAATAAGTAAGGTATTTTTTATTTTATCATTTTTGTACACCCTACCCTCTCTTTTTTAAGATATTTTTCCTTCAGCGATTTTTCGGTTGCCCGGAAGAGATCGCTATTATGTCTGTTATTTTTGTTATATATCTGTCTTTGATGTACAATAATGTGACAGTCAGAACGGCCGGTCACTACCCATATTTTACATCGAAATAGTAACTAAAAGTTGCTACCTACTTGCTACTAATCTTTAGATAATTGCTACCTTTGAATAAAAAAAAAACTGCTTTTTAAGGTGACCGGCCATTCTGACGTCAGGGTGGCTCGTCACCAATCCAGTTAGAACAATCTGCGTAAATGATTGGAGTTTTTTTTTAACCAACAGTTGCTATTAAATTGCTACCTTCATATATATCGTAATGGACCTCATAGCTGTTATGGATAAAAATATATTATAGATTAATGTCTAAACGCCTGTGAAATATTTAATTTCAAATCCAAGGCGCCTGGGGCATTAAAAACGTTAATTTTTAATGCCCCAGGCGCTCCACTAAAACATTACTACAGGTATTATTAAAACACGTTGCCTTTTTTGTCATATACTAACTTTTTATTTTTTAATTGTATCACAGTACAGCCAGTTACTCATAACATAAGATGACACATTTTAACTTTGTTATCTATTCTAATACCCCCACTTAACAAATTAAATGTGTATTTCTAAACATTTTTTTATTTAGCCTTAATTCCCAACATATGCATGAATTTATAGTGCTTACTTGATAAAAGCCCTTTGGTTAACAAATCAGCAGGCATTTCCTGAGTTGAAATATATTCAATATCAATAAATTTATTTTTTACTGCATCTTTAACATAATGAAAACGAACATCAATATGTTTAGACCTAGCATGTGCCTGATGACTTGTTGCTAATTTTAATGCACTTTGATTATCACATTTCAATTTTATTGTATATTTTTTACCAGTAAGTTCATACATCAGATTTCTTAAATAAACAGCCTCTCTAGATGCCTCTGAAAGAGCAACATATTCTGCTTCAGTGCTGGATAAGGAGACAGCTTTTTGCTTTTTACTTTGTCAGGAAATTACACAGCCACTCATCATAAAACAATAGCCAGTATAAGACTTACGATCTGAACTGTCACTTGCCCAATCTGCATCAACAAAACCAGAAAGCTCTATTACATTCTTATGATATATTAAACAATAATGTTTGGTTTTTTTGTAAATATCTCAATATTCGTTTAGCATAGTTAAAATGAGTTTCATTATAACAGTTATTGAACTGGCTGAGATAACTAAGACAGTATGACAAATCTGGTCTGGTTAGAACTGCCAGATACATAAGGCTTCCTATAAGCTTTTGATATGGAAGGTTTACTGCAGAACTTTCAGACTTTTCAATGTTTAACTTACTTTCAATAGGCGTATCTATAGGCTTACAATTAGACATGTCAAATTTTAACAATAACTGCTCTATATACTCCTGTTGATCTACACTTATAGTCTTACATTCTTTGTTTACATTAATCCGCATGCCTAAGTAACGTCTAACAGGTCCTAAATCTTTTAATTTGAATTGAGAGCTTAATACATTCTTTAATTTATCAGTCTCAGAAGTATTATTCGAAAAAATTAAAAAATCGTCAACATAGACAGCTACTATAATCTTGACATTCTCACAAATTAATGTAAATAAGCATGGTTCATATTGACTCAATTTAAAACCAAAGTTAAGCAAACAGTCCTTCACTTTCTCATACCAAACCAAAGAAGACTGTTTTAGTCCATAAATAGCCCTATTTAATTTCAAAACCTTACCAGTTTGTCTATTTCCAAACCCTTCCGGAATCGACATATAAATAGTTTCTTCTAATTGACCATTTAAAAAAGCTGTTGTCACGTCTAGATGTGTAATGTCCATGTTCCACTGTACACTCAGAGCAAATAACATTCTCAATGTAGAATGTTTAACAACAGGAGAAAAAGTGTTCTCATAATCAACTCCACGTCGCTGCGTGAAACCCTTAGCCACGAGTCTGGCACGATACCGCACTTTATTACTTACATCCAGTTTTTTATTTAACACCCACTTGTTTTGCACAATTGATGCATCACTTGGTTTATCAACCATTTCCCAAGCATCATTGTCCTCGAAAGACTGAAGCTCTTCTTGCATGGCCTGCCTCCACTGATCAGCTTCTGGTCCATTCAGTGCTTCATAGAAATCTATTTGTTCGACTCCTGCACAAGAATTAGCTGTACACATGTTGGTCAACCCAAAACGATCTGGTGGTTTTCGTGTTCTCTTAGCTTCTATTGGTAATTCTAGTGTTGGTTGAACCTCGCTCCTTGAGATCTCTATCTCTGTGTTAGTAGTACTTGTATCATCATCAGAGTCACTAGACGGATCAGTATATACAGATGTAATCGAATCTGAGTCATGATGGGATTTATTCATTGAAGACTCCCCCACTGAATCTCTGCTATCTTCAATTGTAGCGAGAGATTCATGCTCTTCAATTTTTGCATCATTCTGTATCCAATCTACTGTATCTTCTTTGTTCTTTTCTGATAATATTGTCTGTTCTTCCATTACAATTATATCTCTCTTAATAGTTATACTGTTTTTCATAGGATCATATACACGGTAACCCTTTACCGTTTCAGAAAAACCTACAAGAATGTTTATTTGCGCTTTCTTGTCCCATTTTAATCTTCTTTCTCTTGGTATGTGAACCATTACAGGGCTACCAAAAAGACGAATATGACTTAAATCTGGTTTCTTTTGATACCACGCTTCATAGGGTGTTTTACTTCCCAAACTTGAAGTTATTGATCTATATTTTATGTATACTGCTGTATTAGCCGCTTCAGCCCAGAACTTCTTTTCTAGTTTTGCCTCAAACAGTAAGCATCGTGCTTTCTCTACAATAGTTCTGTTGGCTCGTTCACAAACACCATTTTGCTCGGGTGTGTATGCAGTTGTTTTCTGGTGGATTATTCCTTCTTTTTGTAAGTAATTCTCCATCTCATTGCTACAAAACTCACCACCATTGTCTGTGCGTAATATTTTTACTTTCTTATTCTGCTGATTTTCAGCCATTGCTTTAAAACTCTTGAATATATTGAAGACTTCATTCTTATGTTTGAGGAAGTATATGAATGTCATACGACTGTGATCGTCAATGAATAAGACAAAATATTGAGCACCACCTATGGACTTTGTTTCCATAGGACCACATACATCGGCATGTATTATCTGTAGTATTTCTGTACTTTTTTGTCCAACATGATGAAATGGTAATCTCATTTGCTTACCTTCACAACAGGTCACACAATTATTCATTGATATATCATTAGTATCCGGGTAAGACAATCCTTCCACAATACCATTCTTCATTTTATCCAAATCTTTTCGGTTAATATGCGCTAACAGTCTGTGCCAGAGCTTCGCACTCTCAACAGCAGGTGCTGCCAACAAAGGATCTGCTACCTTAATACTTAGCTTGTATACTCCATTTGTTGATATTGCTGTGGCCACCAATACATTCTTATTGTTGCGAATGTAGCATTGGTTTTCTTCAAAAACAACCTTATTGCCGTTTTTGATTAGTTCGCTCACTGACAACAAGTTTGTTGTTAAGCTTGGTACGCATAGCACATCTTTAACTATAATATCGTAGTTATAATTGGTCGATATTTGTACGTTTCCGGAACACAAAACTGGCACTTTCATATTGTTCGCGACGGTAATCTCTGATAAATACGGTGTATAATTAGCGTTTCTTATCCACTCTTTATTAGCCGTCATATGTGCACTCGCGCCACTATCTACGTACCATTCGTTTGTACTATATTTTCCATTCAAAAATACCACACTAAAAGCATTTGATTGTTTGTTTTTCTGTAATAATGGACACTGGTTTCGGTAATGACCCGTCTGTTTACATTTGTAACAAGAAATTATCTTGTCACCTGTCACTTTGTTCATGGACGACATCGCGCCGTTCCCGCCATTTTTGAATTTCTGTTTTTTGTTATTTTTTACAGCGAATGCTGCGCCGCTGGTATCCACGTCATTCTTTGAAACCTCCATATCAATTAACTTTGATTTTATTGCATCGGTGGTAATCTGCATTCCTGAATGCTCAATGGCCATTATCATCGGCGAGAATTTTTCTGGCAAACCTGCTAATAATAATGATCCGATCCATTCTTCTGTAATTGTAAATCCTGTGCCTTTTAATCTCTGAGCTGTTTCGACCACTTGCGTGACGTATGAAGTCATGGAATCGCAATTTTCTTGCTGTAACGAGATTAAATGTCGTAGTAGGGTTATTTTACGAGAAAAACCTGAGTCATCGAACATAGTCTTCAGTTTTGCCCATAATTCCAAAGATGTTTTTGTTTCTCTAATATGCACGTACAATCCAGGATCGATGGTTAATACTAGCTTCGCCTTAGTTTTGTTGTCATCTGATGCTTTTGCCTCGAAATTAGCTTCCGGCTCCGACTTTATATAGTTCACGAGATTGTCAAGCACCAACAGATTCTCGACAGCGAAACTCCACTCGTCATAATTTTCGCGCCCCTTAAGTTTCGGAATGCTTTGAATATAGTTCACAGCCATATTTCTACAAAAAAGTCAATATTTTCAACTGTTTTACACTGATTACACGTAATAAAACTGAAAATAATGGATATTCGCCCATAACCTATTATAACACGTTGCCTTTTTTGTCATAGACTAACTTTTTATTTTTTAATTGTATCACAGTACAGCCAGTTACACATAAGATGACACATTTTAACTTTGTTATCTATTCTAATAGGTATTAGTGTTATTCTATATAATATCGTATATACATTGTTCAGTAATCGTTAGTCACAACTTTTTTTTTATTTCTATTCATTGGGCACCTAACGAAGTTTCATTCAAAAGTATGTTCACGATTTCTAGCCTAATTTATTAACTTAAATCTTTGCCTGCAAGCGGTCCTTGGTCCATCAGAAACCATAGGTTTTATATAGGTAGGCACCAATTTCCACTCATAACGTTGAACTATCGTTACAACAATTACACCATATTGGTTTATTTATGATTTACATTATAAGAGCTGGAACCATAAGCGCGATAGTATTAGTGATAGGCGTTTCGGGCGGGTAACGAAGAAATAAAACGAGCCCAATAAGTGGGAAGCATAGTTTATTGGTGAGCGTCGGGCGGCGGGTGGTGGTGCGGCGGCGGCGCGGCGGGCGGCGCCAGGTGCGCCAGCACCACGTGCGGGGCGTGCGCGGCGTGCGGGGCGAGGGGCGCGTGCGGCGCGGCGGGCGCGGCGGCGGCGCGCGGCGCGGCGCGGCGCAGCGCCAGCTGCTGCAGCTGCAGCCCGCCGCCGCCGACGCCGCTCTGTCGACACATATTCTCATATGAGTACCTATACCTTGGTTGAGCTAACGAAACAGTGGTAGAGGTTTTTTGGTCGAGGGGAACAATTCATTTTAATGAATTGGCATTGAATGGGAATTTATATGACAACACCTCATCTGCGACAATGATGACTAATGATAAATATTTTATGGCAAATCAATAATATGTGCAAAAAAATGATAGAGATGGAGCCCCGATGTAAAATTATTTTAAGGCTGTCCCCCCCAGTAGGCAAACTACTATTCCCCAGTAGGCAGACCTATTGAATGAGCCACAAATTTATGACGAATTGAAATTCGAGTTAGCTGCAAACTGAGATTGATTTTTCGTGCTTCTCAAGCTAAGAGAAATTGTTAATTAAACTTAGAGTTAGAATAATTTAAGTCGACCGAATAAACTTTTCAACTGTACGAACAGTTTGCGGCAGACTCACTACGATCATTGAACCATATTGCCGCCGATGACTGTAATCGGTTTCGCTGCGAGTTGGCCACTAACGGAGAAAGTAGGCGCACGTAACGCTTCAAACTGTGTTAAGTTAACGCAAACTAGCAAACTTTGGATACTCCATTTCAAATATATGGAATGGCGTCCTAAATTCATGCGTCGCAAATTCAGTCGGCTGCTAACAGTTTGCCTACTGAGGACACACCCTAACATGACCATATTGAGCGTGTTTCATTTACTTGTTGATTTCTATTGTCTAACAAGTAATTAACGATTTACCCAGCATACGTGAATTGTATTAGAATATTAATAATATAGTATTATGAACAGTAGTAGAACGCAAAATCAGATATTTTCTTTATTTTACTTCCACGCTTGTAAGTGAAATAAAGATTATTAAGTACGTCGGTGTGCTTGTGTACGTGCATGTGTTCCCAATTTTAATTTGTAAAACAAAGGCATTATACAGTAATTATAATTTAAAAGCAATTACTTGATTCTGAGGGGTCGCCGGGTGGTGCAAAATTTTAAGATGATGGCGAGGGGCCAGCGCCTGCTGCCGGTACAGCAGCTGCGCCGCGGGCGCCGCGCCGCGCGCCGCCTCGCCCGCCGCGCCGCCCGCCGCGCCCGCCGCCGCGCGCGCGCGCCGCGCCGCGTCCGGCTTGCCGCCCGCCGCGCTCGCCGCCACCACGATGCGCTGCGGCGGCGCGGGGACCGGCGCGGCCGCCGACGCGGGCGGCGCGGCGGGCCCGGCCGCCGCCGCCCCGCTCGAGCCCGCCTTGAGCTTCTCCTTGGCGATGCGTTCGGCGCGGCGCGTGGCCACCTCCATGGGCGAGGGCGGCGCGTCGTAGTCGACTCCGTGGTCGGCGAGCAACGCCGCATGTTTCGGGTTGTGGTGTGCGGCGTCGTCGTGCCGGCGTTTGGGTGCGGCGCGGCGGCGCTCGGCGGAATCTCGCATGGCGTCGAGACGCTGCAGCGGCGGGCGCGGCGCGTCGTCGTCGGGTCGCCGTCGCGCGGGCGGCGGCTTCTTGTGTTTGCGACGCGCGCGTTCCGGATCGGCGAGGGCGTCGTGGCGGTCCCGGCAGGCGCGCGGCGAGCGGTAGAGTCGCGCCGCGTCGTTGACCAGGTCGGCGAGCCAATCCCAGTTGGGAGCGAGCGCGGCGGGCGGGTCGGGCGGCAGACGTTGCAGGCGCAGCGCGCGGCGCAACGCGGCGTCCTCGCAGGGAGACCACTCCGGCGGCGGCGCGTCGCGGTGCGCGGGCGGCGCGGGTCGCGGACGCGGGCGCGGGCGCGGGCCGGCGCGCTCGAACAGCGAGGGCGGCGCGTGCGCGGCGCGCGGCGCGGGGCGCACGCGGCGCGGCGAGCGCGGCGCGCGGCAGTCCCGCCAGCGCACCGGCGGCAGCAGCGCGTCGGCGGCGGCCCCGCGGCGGTACAGCGCCCGCGCCCAGCTCTCGCAGTACACGTCCCCGTCGCCCGAAGGCGGCGTGGGCGGACACCACATCTATGATCACGAATGCCCAAGTCAGTCGGTGTGTGCGGTTCAAGGTTACTTATTCGATTATTGCAAATACCTTAAAGGGCTTACCGGCATTCGCTCTGACGTTCCATTTCCGTTAATCCACACCTGCGAACACATCGTCGAGATTAACAGATGTATCTCGTTTATTTCAAGTCACACTACATGGATAATAACTAAGCGACATATCGAACAACCTAATGCAAGAATAAGAACCAATCTTCTCTTGATGGACGGAATTTATTATATGATATGCCTCTTATTTATGAGATCCTTCCCACGTTTATAATTACTGGCTGAAATGGAAAACCTTCTCATGCCTAAAATGGAAGATTAAGTCATAGGGCGTTTAAACTGACACGCATTAACCAAGCCTTCATTTCTTATAGTAACGAGTCTTTCTGTTACCATGTATCATTTTATGTCCTATTCTATCTAATCACTTTCTGTCCGCAAATGAATTACTTTCTAAAAAATAAATTCTGTGACAGCATTTTACCGACGTAAGTGTAAAAGCGTAGGGCCATTATTGCTATAATCTAACCTGTTAAATAACATTGTATTAGTGTTAAGAGCCCTTAGATTTAGTTATTTTCGACAACTGTTTTTACATAAATCTCTACATTTCGTTGAAAAATATTAAATGTTACTACTTATGTGCTTGGCATTTTTATTACATATATTATTAAAAAAATACTACACTGGCATGTAATTATTCTCGGGTCGTCTCATCGAACAATTTCGAAAAACATACAAAGACAAATACATTATGTATTTTAAAATATATAACTATAAATTACTGGAATTTAAATTGCAGCAATATTATTTTTACCACTATCCATAAGAATTTGTGTACTATATATTTGTGTGCTAAAGTAGTAACTATTTAGGTAATAAATATATTTGGTAATGCCGTTTTCTGGAATGTATTCTAATCAGAACACATTTGTCATTCGAGTGATAAGTGCGACGGGGCAAGGATGGGGCGGGACGGCTCGAGTTCGGCCGTAAATGCTTGCTCGTCTTATATCCCTGACGTTCGAATCGAAGTCGCCGTTTTGGTGAAATCTCGCGGAATCACCGGTCCGGGAGAAGGAGATTCAAGCATTTACGGACGAATTTCGAGCGGCACCAAAACGACGAACGTCAGAAATATAAAACGCAAAGGTAAAGTATCTCAAATCATTTATTGTTCTCTCTATCGGGCGCTCCGGAGAGCCACGCGTCGAGCGTGCCGTTGCGCAGCGCGCGGCGCCGCGGCGGCCCGCGCTCGCCGCCCGCCGCGCCCGCCGCGCCGCCCGCCTCGTCCAGCGTCCACAGGTTGATGTGCACCGTGCCGCGCGACCGCGTGCGCGGCGCGGGCGCGGGCGCGGGGGCGGGCGCGGGCGCGGCGGGCGGCGAGGGCGGCGGCGAGGGCGGCGACGGCGGCGCGCGGGCGGCGCGGCGGCGGCGGCGGGCACGCACCTTGGCGCGCGCGTCGCTCATGCAGTAGGTGAGGTCGGGGTCGGGGTCGGGCGCGGGCGCGGCGGGCGCGGGCTCCTCCCGCAGCGCGCGGCGCGCCTGCTCCCACTCGCGCAGCTGGCGCCGCATCTCGCCGAGCGCCGCGCGCTCCGCTTCGGTCGCAGTCTCGCTGTTCTCGACGATCCGCATCGCATACTTTTCGATGGGCGTCAACTGTTTTTAAAATAAACAAAAATAAAAATCATAATCGTCATAATCGTGAGAACAAAGCGGATAACACTAATGAACTCTTTCATATCACTTGCGAATCACTCATCCTTCATCATTTTTCAAAGGCCACCAATAAATAATCAAATATTAAACTAAACTCGTTGCAGCATTAAGTATACCTTATGGCCAGGCCTTAAGTTCATGTTGTAATTTCATCCGTCGACAACAGACACTACATAATTTGCATGAGGTTACAAAAATATTATTCAGGAAATACTGTAATTATCCATGAATATAAACATAAGTGTCAGATTTGCAAATTAAAATGTAATAAAACATATATTGTAATAGGTACCAATACTCGGTTACTCGGTTACAATTTGCAGATGCAGAAAGTACCCGGCTTACTAATATACTATAAACCATATCTTATTTCATATTGTTTTCGGGAAAATTTCGGCCATTATTATTGTTTGTACATCGATCGCAGTAGTGATGTTATAAATATCATTTTATCTTTTTCGGGTAATTATCAATCTATATATAGTATATAAGGAAAGTCGTGTTAGTTAATCCATTTATAACTCAAGAATGCCTGAATTAATTTTTGTGATTGTGTGTTTGGATTTATATTCGTGAGGAATAGGATAACAAGTGTCAAAATAAAATTAGCTCTTAAAAGGATAAAATATAATATAAATCTGAATAATTCGGCTACTTCTAAACTAATTTTTATTTTCTTTTTTTTATTTAATAGGAAATTTCAATACGAAACTTTCTATTTTGGACATGGGTGTGGTGGATTATTTAACTGTTTTAGTTATACGATGGAAACCACCATCACTCCTTCTGTTTTTTTAGATAATTTAGGATAACTCAGCTCCTGCCGATCCGATTGTCATGAAACCTGCAATTTACATTGGGTGACTAGGATGACATGATATTATGAAAAATTTAACCTACAACTCCTCAACGCTGATGATGCAGGGCACTGCAACTCATAGGAGTTGGCCTTACGGATATGTAATAAGATTACTGAGCAAACATATTGAATGTACCTACAATTGTTCAACCTAAATTAAATAGGGTATTGCAAGCCTAAGCCCTATAGCTTAGTAGTATGCACCCTTACCATTATGGGTAGAGGTACAATGTTCAATTTACTCTTCAACCTTAATAATGCAGAGTATGGCAAGTAAGAGTCATAAGAGTTAGCAATTAGTTAGTTCGGTAAAATCCCAAACAACCCTTCGACACTCCCACAGCATCGGGTAGCTATTTGCTGCTTACATTGTCTTTTATTAACGACATACGATGTGTTAAAGACATACAATGAAAAAATTTGTCATGGCATTTTCGCTGTAGCGCGTACCTGAACATAATATACCAACATACATACATAGTTACGTACGGTCGAAAACATTACTCCTTAATACTGGAAAAACATGAACACAATATGAATGGTCGACGCGGCACACACCTGCTTCATGAGCGCGGCGAGCGCGTCGGCGTCGGCGTCAGCGCGCGGCGGCGGCGCGTCGCGCGCGTCCTCCACCAGCGGCAGCGTCTCGTCGAACTCGGCCAGCTCGCCCGCCGCCTCCGCGCGCGCCGCGCTGGCCGCCGCCGCGTCCGCCTCGTCCTCGGCCGCCGCCAGCGCGCCCTCCAGGTCGCCGCCGCCGTCCGCCGCCTCGCCCTCGCCGTCGCCCCCGCTGCCGCTCCCGCCCTCGCCCGCTTCCCCGGTATTCGATGCCTCCGCCTCTGCTCCGAATAGTTCTTTGATGTTGGCCTGTTCGAAATTTATGACTTTTATTAGCGACCCACTCGTCACCACCTAAATACGATTACACTTGATATTTTAGTTTCAGTACTTTTGTCGTACCTTAGAAAAGGATAAACATGTATCGAAACAATATTATAAGATAATGTACAATGACGAATGAATCAGATAGAGATGTTGACGCAATGGCGTGGATTTAATGCATTACTCACCGCGCGCAAGTAAGAGGTGGTGAAGTGGCCGTCTTCGATGGCGAGGTGGCCGAGCGTACGTTTCTGCTCGGCCTTGCGCAAAATGTTCTCTTCGACTGTGGCAGCGGTGACGAGCCGATACACGTGCACGTCGCGCGTCTGGCCGATACGATGGCAGCGGTCCTGCGCCTGCGCGTCCATGGTGGGGTTCCAGTCAGAATCGTAGAACACCACCGAGTCCGCCCCGGTGAGATTGAGTCCTACTCCACCGCTACGCGTGGACAGGATGAAGGCAAAGATGCGCGAGTCCGCGTTAAAGCGGTCCACGAGCGGCTGCCGCTGGTCCACGCGCGTGGCGCCGTCCAGCCGCAGGTACGTGTGGCCGTGCATGGACAGGAAGGCCTCGAGCACGTCCAGCACGCGCGTCATCTGCGTGAAGATCAGCACGCGGTGGCCGCCCGCACGCAACCGCCGCAGCAACCCATCGAGTGTTTGCAGCTTTCCTATAATGGCGAATTATAATTACCTTAAAAATCTTAATAATTAATTTTAATAATTTACATTTATTTAGCGAAGGTAAATAAATCTTCTGCACGAATGATAGATTAAACAGAAGTAATATTATGTTTGTAGTTACAGTCGTCGGCGTCAACCCGTTATTATGCCACTGCTCAGAATGGGAGATTTATGCTATAGTCCACACTGGACAAGTACGAATTGACAGACTTCACTTACCTTGATAAAGTTTTGTTAAAGTATTCGCCAGTGTGTATGTTTCCTCACGATATTTCCCTTCTATGTTAAGCAATAATAATTAATTTTAAATACGCACATAATTTTAGAAACATCAGTTTTGCGTGCCAGGAATTCGAACCTCGGACCTCCCGATCAAAAGGGGAAGCTTCAACCATCAGGCTATTACGGCTATATAGCGTGATCATAAAAATCTACACTAAGGAGATGCGAGATTTGTTGTTAATACAATGTCCTTTGTTCACATGACATTAAAAATCGAAGATACAAATAGTGTTACAAATTACTAATCAATATTAGTTCGTGGTCAGATACTGTCAGA
Organism: Spicauda simplicius; assembly: GCA_949699795.1. NCBI lineage: Eukaryota > Metazoa > Arthropoda > Insecta > Lepidoptera > Hesperiidae > Spicauda > Spicauda simplicius. Next base: position 25,485 of record OX453063.1, read on the forward strand.
TATTGTATTACTGTACGAGAACGAGAAGAGCAGTGATAGCCTAATGGTTGAAACTTGCCCTCTCGATCGGGAGGTCCAAGGTTCAAACCCAGGCACGCACCACTGATTTATGTGCGTATTAGACATTAATTATCAATGCTTTTCGGTGAAGGAAAACATCGTGAGGAAACCTACACACCCGAGAGATCTTTATAAAAAAAGTTCTCGGAGGTGTGTGAAGTCCACCAATCCGCACTTGGCCAGCGCGGTGGATTATGGCCTATAACTCTCTCATTCCGAGAGAAGCCCCGAGCCCAGCAGTGGGACAATAATGGGTTGACGACGACGAGAACGATTAGTTAAATGTAGAAATAAAATCATACAAAAAAAGGGCAAAGGTTAAGACCTACTAACTAGACCTTATTGAGTTTCGAGACCGAAATGAGCGATCCAACATTTAGATACAGCAAAGAATACAACCAAATCGAGTGTATTCGATAATCGTTGCGAATACTCTACCGTGATAGGCGCGTTGTCAGTTGTCAACGTGAATCACATAATCCGCCACTTATATATATTATGTGTGACGATTATTGCGCAAGTCATACGAGCGAACGTTCGCAAATATCTAAATGATGCATAGAACATTTTGTCGAGTCATCAACATGTAGACGGGCGAATAGCGCAGTTAGATTCGCTCACCGCAGTCGTACTGCAGAAGTCGCGGGTGCGGGAAGGCGACGGCCTGGCGCGCGGCGGGCGCGTGCAGCAGCGCGAGCGCGGCGCGCGCGGGCCGCAGCGCCGCCGCCGCCGCGCGCGCCGCCGCCCGCCGCCACGCGCCCGCGCCCGCGCCCGCCGCCAGCACCGGCGCGCGCGCGCGGCACGCCGCCCAGCACACGCTAAACCTGCAATGCACACTTTTGTCGATATCTTGCCCATGTACATACACTTAACGATATTTGCATAATTCATTGAATCGATTTAAACATGGTTTTATACAATATAGATAAGGATCGAGATGAAACGCTAAATTATGGTTTCTCGATTATAATTCGAAATAATGATATATCACACGCTTCGAAGTTATCGAAGACCAAGAATAGACAGGCGATTAAAGGTTTAATATCGATTTATTAAGGAGCAACGAGTGTGGAATCGAACGTACGTACCTATCGATGACTTCGTGCATCTCGCGTAGCAGATCGCTTAGATCCCGCGGTCGCACGAGCGGAACGCCCGCGTTCACTGCTGCGCGCAAATCGGCACCGTATAACGGTAGTCGCCAGCAGCGTCCTTCGTTGGCCGCCGCCAACCGCCGCATACAAGCACGTCGCCGCGCCTCCAGTCGCGTCGCCGCCGCGCCGACGGGCGGGCGCGCGGGCGGGGCGGCGGGCGGCGCGGGCGGCGGGCGCGCCGACAGGGCGGGCGCGGGCGCCGGCGGCGGCGGCGCGACGGGCGGCGTCCGCGGCACCAGGCGCAGGTGGAGGCGCAGCGAGGCGGGCGGCGGACGCGGCGGCGGGGGACGCCCGGCGGCGGGCAGCTCCTCCACGAGGCGGCGCGGCGGGGCGAGGTGACGCGCGCGGTGCGCGGCGAACGCGCCGGCGCCGGCCAGCTCTAGCGAGGCGAGATCTCCGCCGAGGCGTGCCGCGAACCGCTCGAGACAAGCTCGCCCGTCGTCGAGTGCTAGCGCCGGTACGACGTATTGTAGAGCAGGCAGTTGCAGCGGTGACGAGACGGGACGAGGCTCAAAGAGGTCGGGATGATTGCACACCTTCCTCAACTGCATTAACACGTTGATTACGCTCAGCAGGTTGCCGGAGGAAAGACACTCCTTAGTCCTTAAAAAAATGTTCTATTTATTTAAAACAATCTCCTTAAGAACTACTCCTAAGAAAAAATATAATCCCTTGCTTGTGTAAGTTGAACCCATACTTATAAACAATGAATAAGGCTGTAGCACACACAAAGTTAAGACAACAACAGTGTGCTCAAGTTTTTAGTATTTAGTTATTTTGTCTTTATCATGTCTGACTGGCCGATATTAAACACAGAATTATCTTTATGCCAGGTGTCAATTTGTGAGCTAGCTAACTTTAGTGGTACTGAAAATAATGAATATGAATTAAATTTATAAAACAATTATTGTAATAACTGATAATTACTTAGCGCGCGCCATGAAATCATCGTAGAGGAAGCGCTGGCGCTTGGCGAGCCGGCAGAGCAGCACGTGCTCGTACTTGCGCGGCATCTGGCGCTCCACGTCGGCCTTGAGGCGGCGCAGCAGGAAGGGGCGCAGCACCTCGTGCAGGCGCCGCACCAGCGCCTCGCTGTAGCGCGTCGAGCCCTCGGCGATGCCCGCCACCGGCGCGAACCACTCGCGGAATTCAGAGTGCGACGCGAACACGTCGGGCATCAGGAAGTGCATGAGAGACCACAGTTCCAGCAGGCTGTTCTGCAGCGGCGTGCCCGTCAGCAGTAGTCGCCTGCGAACCGACCGCACGATGCACATTATTTTTATGACAGTTATGACTTACGCACAATGAGAATCGAAAGACTTTCAGAATTGATAGAGCATTTCATTTGACATTTAATAATATGAATTGTAATAATATCCGATAATTTGTATAAAATATAATAATTATGTCCCTTTAACATATATACCTAGATGGATCATTTATTGTAATGTAATAAATATTGCAATGATTAAATTAAATTTTACACATCTAGTGGATTAGAACATAATATACTGGCAATTAATCTAAGATCATTGTAAAATACTATATTCTTTCAATAAATAATTTGAGTTTAAAATAATAGTTATGGCATCTGGATGAAATTAGTGAAGATTAGATACTCACCTTTCTGTCTGAAAGTTTAACAGCATTTGCCATCTTTGAGATTTAAAATTTTTAATGTTCTGAGCTTCATCTAATATCAAATATTTCCACCGTTTTCTTCGAAAACTTTGATGGTCCTGAACTACTAGTTTATAAGAAGTTATGCACACATGAAAAGAATTTGCCTTCGTCCATCCCACCCGTTTTAACTTTCGTTCTTTTATAGTCCCATAGTAAGTGAGAATTTTAAACGCAGGGCACCACTTTTTAAACTCCATTTCCCAGTTAAGAACAACCGAGGTAGGGGCAACCACCAGATGCGGACCCCAGTCGCGATGCTCCAATGCCAGATGCGCCAATAGTGCAATCGTCTGGATGGTCTTGCCGAGCCCCATCTCATCGGCCAGGATGCCATTCAAGCCTCGCGCGTACATGGTGGCGAGCCAGTGCAGCCCCACGTGTTGGTACTCGCGCAAGGAATGTTTCAGCAGGCGCGGCACCGGCGTGCCCACCGCCGTCTCGGACAGCGTGGTGCCGGTGGGCTGCAGCGACGCCGCCAGCGACGCGGCCGCCTCCACGCGCTGCTCGCCCGCGCCGCTCTCCGACGCCTGCGCGTCCGCGCTCTCTTTCGCCGCAGGTTCGCTCGTGTCCATCAGTGCCTCCAGCTGTTCCGAGGCGGATGACGACACACTGACGTCGGATTCGTCTTCAGAGTCGTCGTCGCTGTCCAGCTCGGTACTCGAAGAAGCGTCCGTGTCGTTGTTTGCGACGGGCGAAGGCGCTGATGTATATCGATTCACTAACTCGTCGAGATCTAGCTCTGCATCGTCGCGTAGTGCGGCCAGTTCCGCGGCCGCGTCCTCGGGGCGCTCGCGAGTTTCCTGCTCCGCGATGGTATCCTCGTCGTCGGCCGAGTCATCGTCGGGGCCGTAGTCGGAGGGCGGGGGAGAGTGGGCGGGCAGGTAGCCCGGCGGTAACAGGTCGCCGAGGTCGAGGCGCGACTCGCGCCGGAGCGCCTCCAGCTCGTCGCGATGGTCGGCGGCGTCGTGCGCGGCCTCGCGCTCGGCGGCGGCGATGGTCTCCTCGTCGTCGTCGGAGGCGCCGCGCGGCTGGAACTCGTCGTCGGAGGGCGGCGTGTCGGGCGTGCGCGGCGCGGCGGGCGCGCTCAGGTTGGCGGCGAGTTGTCGCGAGTATCGCTCAGTCTTATCCACGATATAACTTAATTGTTCATCGAGCGCCTCCTTGCGTGCTCGCTCTACACGTCGCACTCGTTTCCACTCCACGATCTAAAAACAAACACATGTAACCACGTATTAGCGCTTCGTCGATTTATCTTTAACTTTGTAATGTTGTCAATGAAATGGCAATACATATATCGAACTTTTATTAATTTATCTTACCTGAGTTCAGTAATGCAACATTTATGCTTATATTTTGATCTGTCTAAACCTTATAGACATTATGATATTAACATTTACTAAAGAGTGTACACTTTTACAAGTTATGTAGAACCATTTGAAATACCTTTTCAACATTTGACCAAAACATTCTAATTTCCTTGGCAGCAAATGCTGCAATTTTCTTTAGCTGAATCTCTTGAGCTTTTTCTGCTTTCTGTGCGGCTAAGGCTTTATCTTGAAAATATTTTTGAACAGCACGAGCACACTGAAAACGAAATTTATGTTTTATTATTCCATGGATCATGCTTTTTTTTAATCTTATAAAATGTACATGAAGTTTGCCACAGATGTTTTGCCATCCCTGATTACTAAGTTAAAACAATGAATAATATGTCTCCATTACACATCCAGTTAATGTCCAGTGCCACCTTATACCTGTATGGGAACTAAATAGGTTTGTGATCATACCATACCACTGCAATCTTTTCCTTTCTGTTTAAATTGAGTTGTCCTGTAAGATTCTTCCGGCCACTCTACAAACGACTAACTGGGCATGTTAGTGTAACATGCAAGCTTATCTCTTATCCATTTATGGTTTATCAGTTTCAGTCATCCCGGGACCCTTTCAGAGTACTTTTTGTTGATCATAAAGTCCCTTTATTTTTTTCTACACCATTCAATATGGAGAGCCAAAAGAAGCATTTGCGGCGTGTTAAAAGATAAGCCTGCATATTATATAAACATGCCCCGTTTAGAGTTATTCATAGTGTGTCGCTGAAGAAACTTACGGGACAACCTAATACGTTCATGTGATTTTCTACCATATAATTATATATATTAAAACATTATAAGTTTACCTTCTTAGCTGCTTGTTTTTTCCACTTGCGTTCATGCGCGAAGTCTTGCGCGAGCCAGGCCATCTCCTCGAGTAAATAATCCCAGTGTGTCTTAGGCCGCGGTGGCTCCAGCACACGAGGCAACCGACGCTCCGTCCACAGCCCCGCGCGAGCCAGTTCCGCCACACGTGCCGCCACGTACGCCTCTTGCTTAGCCTTCTCCACCATTTCATCGGCGGCGGGCGCTGCGGTCGCGGCGGTCGCGGCGGACATGGCCGCCGTGGCGGTCGCGGCGGGCGCGGCGGACGCGACGGGCGCGGCGGGCGCGGCGCGGACGGGCGGCGCGGGCGCGGGCGAGGGCACGCGCGGCGCGGGCGGTGGCTCGGGCGGCGGCGGCGCGGCCGGCGGCGGGCGGCGCGCCTCCAGGAAAGCGGCCAGCTGGGGCGCCGGTGGCCGCTTGCGCCACGCCGCGTAATCCATCATGTTGCCGCCCGCCTGCAGGAAGTACAGCTCGCTCAGTTGCTCCGTGAACCTGCAACCGAGCGCGGCGCTACAGCGGCGACGCGTCCACTGACGCGATAAAGATGCTCTGATGCGTACGGGTCGGAGACTCACCTTTCTCGGAGATTCTTCAATCGGAGCAACTTGTACTCGAGGATACGTTTTCGGAGCGCAGAAGCATCCTCGGGCACGAGCAACTTGGGCCGTTTCCGGGGCGGCTCGTCGGCTCCGTTGAGCACGCCGTCGGCCGACCCCGCCCCGACACCACCCCCACCCACGCGCTCCACACCCTGATAGTAGATTTAAGAACAAATACATCAACTTTGATTAATTTCTCCAAAGTCAAAAAATATCAATATATCTAAAACATTAATTTTAATATAATTATAGGTATATAAAGAAAATAGGTTTACTTTAATTATTTAGTTTTTTTTTTTAATTTGACATGTCTGTCTAATTTTAAAACTTCAGAATATATTTTATGAAGAAAGATAGATTTGGTGGAATAATAAACTTGAAATGTCGTTTCTTATTTTCAAAAGCAACACATTTGTTTATTTTCCAAAACCCTAAGATATAATCATATAGGTATTTAATCATTCTACACAAGCAGTCTTTCAAACAATGTCATTAAAAAACTTACAATGCTCTTTAAATAAAATATTATGAAAGTTTAGCTTGAGTTAACTGTAATTTGACCTATTTTTGCAAAAAGGAACCAACAAGTTTTCCTTCCGTATTATTAAAAAACATTGATGATTTTAAATAATATCATAAATGTATACATAGAACAAATTATTATGTGCAACATTGTAAATGGATTTTATTAAAAATAACCTAAAATTATACAGTAAACAAAATTTTGACAAAAATAGCTTTTTCCCAAAATTTTTGTTGTGTGGGTTGATTCTGTTTTGCATAAGTATGTCCAATTATAATTCATAAAAGATGCAGCTCACTTGGAGGTCACCTGTAATCCCACAAGGATTTGAAGTCCACATGAAGGGTATAGATTTGTTACAAAAAAAAATGCTTGGGTTATTTTATCGCCCACTAAGAAATCTTTTCACTCAAAAAATAATTAAGCTTGCTAACATTTCTCCAATACTAACACCCTATATTTCTGCAAATTGATGACCACAATAAAGGGCATATTTGCCATTTGATTCAGGAGTAGCTACGCCCGTCTCCAATGCAACATAAGAGCTCCAACAATACCCTTAACATGATTGATTTGGGTACAAATTAATCTTGTAACTCATAATCATAACATTAATAAATATTCTTATATTGACTGCAATCACTGCATTTTAAATTTTACAGTGAAAATGTAAAATTTAAAATGCAATGCTCCTATGCATTATGCAATATTTGTATCAGAACCATCACATTGTAATCACTAATAAGAGTGAATAGAATTTATTCAGCTAAACTCAGCATCAGACAGTGAGTCATTCCATATTTTAAATTAAAAGCTTTTATTTAACTTGCCGTGTTTGTGTGTAAGTATTATTAGGTCAAATCTTGCAACCTGAAATTACTTCTAAGGGTCTGATTGAGCTGAAATTTGGAATACACCTATAGTTTTGATGACAATGCAATTTTAATCCATATTGTTGAAATCTAAAATAGCCATTGCAGCCAAATGGCTATTTTAGATTTCAAGCTTGTATGGGTATCATATGATAGTACTTAACATGCAAAAAACAGCACAGTAACAAAAAAATACAAGATTTAGTTTATAGTATACTACTGAAACACAAAAAAACTATGAAATAAGAATAATTCCTATCTGCTAGGCTGCCATCAAAAAATGGATGATTACAGATTTTAGTACAACTCATCCAATACAATCACAGGTATCAAATGTTTTTTTACATTTACATTAAGCCCTGGACTTAATGTAAATACAAAACAACTAAATATAACAAAATAAAATAATATGAAAAAATATGGATGGTGTATAGCTTGATCAAGCAGTGCTTCCATTCTCTTGAAAAAACCGAAAAATGGGTTGATTCATAAATTGCATCATAAGATGAAGTTGTTTTTGACAGGGGTTTCAATTACTGACAGAAAAATTGGAGAAAGTGGTATCAAATGATAGAACAAAATTTAGAGTAGTGATTGTAAGTCTTATACTATTTCTACCAGCTTGAAAAGTTGTAGATAATTAAAAACTACAATCCACGTAATAATAAAACATAAAAAATATTGATTTGGAATCAACAAAACATATCAATATAATTCAGATTAACGAGTATATTGTTACATTCTAATGACAGTTGTCATGTTGGGAGCTCATATGCCATTTTGAGTTCGTTGAAAAAAAAATCAATTAAAGGCCCATGTCATTTTGGGCTCATATCTCAACAGTAATAGTTAGAATATAATTATTTTTATACTATGGCAGCTTAGTCAAAATCAAGTGTGAACCACAGTTTTTTGTGATTTTAACCCCCCCTAACCTCTCACTTCCTGTTTTAAATAAAGAGATTATAGGAAGGAATCATGGTTGCACTCGTTGAAGCTCATATGTTTCTTCCATTATGTGCTCTTGTGTTATAATCCTCTTGTTTTGACACTTATTGATACCTGGCTTGTTAATTGACTTCAATAACAACTTTGATGGTTCAGATGGTTCTTCGATCAGGGAAGATTATATGGCTTTCATCTAGCAGCACTATATTTTGATGAAATTATTGTAGACATATACTACAAAATAAATTAACAAACATACAAAACACATGTTTTTTTTAATACACAACACAATTTGCTATTTAGAAGCAATAGTCCCAAAGTAGATAATTATTATATTTTGAGTGCTCCAAAACACCACATTTGTACTTGATTTCGCCATAGAGCTGTCATAGCATGTATTACATGAGACCTCAAAAGCTTTCAAATGGCACGGGTTATAACACTGTTGAGCATTTAGCCCAGATTCCATATTAATTTGCCCACGGTCCTTTGTAACAATTCATTTTCACACAAAAATATTAGTATAAGAATATAAAAACGAAAGGTACAATTTGAGGAGTTCCTGGTGAGTTAGACAATAAGTGAGTGCCATCTGTCACTATATTGAATTACAAATTTTAAATGCACATTTGGTAGATAGTGCCACCTACAAATCAACCGTGAAGAATCTTCAGTGGATTAAATCCTGATAATGAGCAAATCTAACAGATCCGGCTCTTAGGTGGAGTACAACCCTGCTTTGTACAATGTATGTACAATGACATTTCACCCGAGCAATTTCATTTTGTATTGTAATAAAACCATTTTAAATTCAAGGAATCTAAAGCTTTTGTAAGTCTGAGGATTATAGCTTATCTGCAACATTGTTACTCTTATTACAATATTATTATATTAGATTGTAGCAGTAAACCAGGGAGCTCAAATCACTCCCACCAAAAAGGGGGTGGCTGAAAAACAGATCTGCATGGGAATGTGACATGAGCAGCTGATTTTTGTATGGCGCTCTGCCTAGCTTCTCAAATTCATATACACGTAGGAATTTTATCTCCTTAGATTTTAGGATGTCCTAAATGTAATGAGGATTATATGCCATCTGCAACATGTTTAATTATTGCTATTAAATAAAAAAAGGAAAAGTGGAAAATTTTATTATTATCAATGTGCATCCTAATTATTTTTTAATGATATTTAATGTAAACAATTGAAACAAAATATATTAAATTGAAGTATTATACATAGTAATAAATATTCAAGTAAGTAATTGTATTATATATGTACAGTATTGAAGTAAATAAGTAATTGAGATAATTCTATGATTCGTAATTTTCAAATTTTTTAATTTTGTTTAATCTTCAATTGTTCAAATTTTGTCATCTACATACTACCTAAATGTGTGCATAAAATTTGAACATAAAAATTAGTAAACAACCCTTTGTTATGAGACCAATATTTTTAAAACTGAAAGTCATATTTACACAAACACTATTTCTATAGCTGCTAGTAGAGCAAAATTAATTTGTAATAAAATATTATATGTGTTTGGGCCACCATATACTTTAAATTATGAAAATCTGATTGGGAGGAAAAAGCTAATTTAGGAGAATACTTTAATTTCATACAATTTATTTAATCAATTGAAATTTAGGTACACAGCTGCATTATATCATAAGGCTGGTATACCAAATTACTATAGTAAAACAGGATTCACTTCTACATTATTCATATGTGAATCAAGCAGGAAAATCATGCTTTAATTAATGCTGTATGATTTGTAAGATCACAAGAGAAATAACATAACATGTTAGTTTCTTGTTCCCTGATTTGAAATCAACAGAACCCCTGCAGAAAAATAATAAAAATATAAAAAAATGCAAATGAGAATTAATAATGTTGTTAAGCTCCATACAATAAGTTGGTAATACAATAATTATGACATAGATTACAGTTACATATGTCAATACATATGTAACTGTACATTACATATGTTGGTGTGAATACACGAATCATACCTAGTATGATTCTCCTAACCACACCCTTCAGACTAGAACTATTACTAGTATTTTTGATATAACTAACTATTACTAGTATTAATCAAGTATGCAGTTCACCTGATGGTAAGTAACAACTGTCAGTCATGGACCTCTATAGTCAACGCTAAATAAAATCAGAATCATATCCGTTGGTAACCAACCACAGCTTGCTACTGCTAATGTTGTAATTACACAGAAAATATTTGTAGTGGTGGTTCAGTTTACCACTGAATGCCATTTTCCAGGCAATAAAGTCCCTGTATTAATGCCACTTTGGGCATTTTTCTATAAAAACAATCTCAATATAAAATAAAAAAATAAAAAAAATATACTACAGTAGTACATACAGAAATAAATAAGTTATTTTCTATTCTTTGCTATTATATAAAAATAAAAAAGTTAACCTCTTAATGCAAAAACATCATTTGGAACCTCAAATGTAAAGAATTATTTATAAATAGTATTCATGCAGAAGAACTTGAGATGCGCTCCTACATAATATATAAAATATTGTGATCAAATAGTCACCAGCACTACAACCCTAGTTAGTAATCTACATATCAATTACATGTACTTGTTATAAGCAGCCTCCTAGTCAAAGTGTAATTTATTTGAAATACCCAATATGGGGGAGCAAATTTTCATAAATATTGAGAAGTCATGAGTATCTATAATAACAACAAATTTTTGTTATGATAAGTAAAACATACTCTGATAAGGTTAAAAATTAAAAACAATGCATCCAGGAATATAAATAGATATGTATTACAATACAAAAATGTACAATGGCTATGGTTAATTCGAAAAGACTAATTTACCAGAATGAATGCAGCATTATCATGAATACCAAGTACCTATTTATAGCGAGACAAACATTTAATGATAAGGAAAAGCGGTGTCCACATAACCTATTAACTAGTATGTACTATCAACTTTTGGAAACTTCATGATAGAGTGGTTAGCGATGCTACAGATGCCGTGTGAGGCTGCGGCCGGATGCGCCGGCGGGACAGGCCCTGGGTACGTACCATGAGTGGCAGTGTTTCACCGGCCGCCGACGACGAGGCAGTATCATCGCGCCCGCTCATACTGTGACATTGCGGGACAATGATTTCTTGACGATCCGATTATCACTTAGAAATACACATATACACTAAGGCACTGCACTCTTTTACACTGCACACACTGGACGCCAAACCGCTTGTTTTGATTATTTATTTTATATATACTATTCAAAGCGTAATTGTTATAAACTAAACGGGGACCTTTCGTTGCATTTGATCGAGCTAGGCGTCCGAGACGAGTCCCATGTAACAACAGTTTTAACGATAAGTCTAACTTTCATGAAGCCGCCAATAACACATCTCGCTGACAAGTCCAGTTTTGTGGCGGCCATATTGGATAACCGAATTGATGTTCCATTCACACTACAAGTAGGATGTTTCTTAATCGTTGATATTCTGACCGATGTATAGACATCATATTGCTATAAGCTCATATTAAAACTGAAATATCTTACTAAAGCTTTTGAAATTAATATTTCCGGGTTCAAATATATATAACACATTACTATTCCAAGTATTAATATTTTTAATAAAACTGAAGTTCCACAGTGTTGCTATCTTAACGTCGCAAAAAAGTTGATCGCCTTGCCAGTTGCCTTTAAGAGAACGAATAAGCCATAGACTATAAGCTCGGAATTTTTATTAAAAAGAAACAGCTTTGCGCCATGCACACATTTTTTATGCTTTTTTGTTTATATTTTGTGATGACAGCTTCACAAAATAAATTGGTCAAAGCCCTAAGCATTACATATAAAAAGCGGCTTTTGTTTCGTATAGGGCGCGTTCCAGAAGACGCTCACAAAGCCCAAAACGCCTGAAACATCGTTCCACAAGACGACCGCGGAACTCTTTGTTTTTATTTTTTTGTCCGTTGAAAATTGTGGTCAGGTAGTTCTTTGTGCACTATGCCAGCGGACATGTTTTTGAGTTTAAATGAAATGTCTTCAATGGCGTTTAAACTATATACTTTTCGTTATTTTCTTAAGAAATAGAATGTATTTTTTGTAGACAAATAAAAAATTGTAAAATTTATTTCTATTTTGTGTCGATGAGAATGATCATATATTACATCTATGGATATTCAAGTTACTCTATGATCTATGGCATCACTTCACGTCACTCGGCGTTTCCTTCGCTCGTAATCTCATAATTATGAGTAAAATATCATACAGGAATCTCGTAAATAAATGATACTGTATGTGTATTCATGGATTTTTTTAATAACATTCTATTTATAATGTAGTAGTTTAAATGTACGAATGTACAATACTTTTGATTAAGGGAATCATTCAAAGACTTTAAAACTATCTTAAAAATATTGTCAAAGTTACATTCATCAAATCTAGGGCGTTTGACGGTACGATCCGTATTTATCAGTAAAACGATTCGCATGCGATGGTTCAGTACATATTAAAGTAACGATACGAGTACCGATACGAAAGTAACGAGTTCATATGGTTCACAAATTTTTCATACTTTCACAGTACCATTTGCAACTGACGAGGCTATTTAGAATTTTCAAGTAAAAAGTTTTGATCGTATATATTTTTATATTTATGCGTGGTAGGAATTAAAATACACGCTCTGGTGATACATTGGCAATATAATTATGTTCACGTCGCAGAAAAAATTAGCAGAGTTAAATCATGTTAAAATAAAATTATTTAATTTAATTAAAAATAAAATTATATCAGTATCTAATGCTTTAACTTTCCCAAATATAACATTCTTAGTTCCTGTAGATACAGCTTCAAAAAACACGAAAAACCATACCAATAAAGTGATTGTAAATAACCCCATTCGTGCGATATTTAAAATAGGGATGTAACAGAGGTCACTAAACGGAACCGAAGTTGGAATCGGAGTTTTTAAATTCGTTTTATCGGAATCGAAATCGGAATCGGAGGTATCAGTCATTAAACATTATGACAAAAAAGTGTTTTAATCGGGCAAATTTGTACATGTGAAAAAAACTGACATATATACTGTCATATCATCGCACAGCCCAAACACATGTAATTAGAAATTTGCACTGTTTCCTTATAAAGTGTAGGTGAGCACCAGGAAAGAATTTTCGTAAATTACTCTTTAATGGGATAAAAATGGAAAGTTTGTATGAAATTGGCTTTGTGGTTCAATATATTGTTGACTATTGGCAAAATGGTAATGGATGAAACATATTGTGCTATGTGCGAATAAGTTGCGGGTTCTGCTGGTACATTCTTATTTATGTTAGAAGAATAATCTCCTCTTTCTAATGCAGATTAATAAGAAAGGTGAAGAAGGAACGTTTTTTTATTTTAAATTAATCCACCATTTTCTCTTCATATTTAAAAATTATAGCATAAGTCATTCTATAAATTGAGACGATTTCAATGAATGTGTCATTGAACTGCTAGTAACAACGTGAGACAGTAAACCTTTTCAACTTTAATTACAAAGAAAAAAAAGTGTGTGTAACACGACGACAATAAGAATTGGCATGTTTCCTATTAAGTATTAACATTTTCTCATAAACAGTTAACAAATTACCTAAATCAAATTCACTTGAGACGACCTCCGATATAAATCTCCGTTATAAAATTTTCGGAACCGTAATCGGAACCGACGGTGCATTTACAATCGGAAATTCCGACTTATCGGAACCGGAATCGGAGCTCCGTTACATCCCTGATTTGGAACAGCACATTAAAAATAAATATCATGTACCTCTTCGATGATACTTTAATTATTTATATATGATCCATTTAATATTAAATTTCTATGCTAGTGTAGTGTCGTATGCTGGTCATTATAATGTCTATTAATAAATCAGTGACTTACTTCTTCAAACTACTAATAATTAAGTTGAATGTTGAGCTTGACTTACTGTTTATTTTTGTTTCGTTAGATTGGTTGCAATCTATTTTCATTTTTTAATTAGGTAGTACCTTATTAAAAAAATGAACAGTATTTTCTATTGACATTTTTATTGTTGACAATGACAATGTCAATTTGACATTAACGCGACCAATTTTGTAAAACAGCGACTGTACTTACTTTTCAACGAATTAATACAAAAGATTATTTGTCTAATTCAAAAGTATTCAAAATTAAATTTTAATCTTGTTACTCTCATTCTTCAGTTTCAGAGTTTTATTTTGTAAACATAAGTAGGTTGATAAACTTCATATCAGTAGAAGCATTACATAGTACGTACGACATACGTTATCGCAGCAAATTGTGGTGCAAAGAGAGAGATGTGTTGGCAAAGAGGAACTACTAGTTTCTGTACATAGCGGGTTTTAATGTAGGTAAGTGTTTATTTTTCATCGTTAATGGTAACTGCAACGTGCCTAACACAATGTGTCAATAAAAATATAGTAATAAAAAGTAACTGTTAATTCGTGGTTTGTGTGGAGTATGGTTTTTGCGGCCGGTATTGTGCGGCCTGTGGTGATTGTGCCTGTAGTGTGTGAGAAACGGCAGGAGGCGCCGCTGTTTGCCGCGCGCATTGCTCATTGTTCAAACATTCGTGGGTTATAAAAAAATTAATAGGTGTAAGCCGTGTAAGTGTTTACATGTACTAATAAATACACAATACCTACATTTAACATTGCATTGTGTATGGCTTGTGTGCATAATATGTATAATTCAGAATATTTTATGTTGTACGAATATTAAATAATTGATACATGTACCTAATTTAATTATTGAAAAGAATCCCGCTTGTAAATTGTTACAGGATTTCTATAGTTCAAAACTGCAACAAGTACTTAAATAGTAAGTTGATTAACCATATTACATATCTAATTAAAATTATATTTCTCTCGGCATGGTTTCATTAGGACTATTTTTCATTGTTAAATATAAATATGGGGTTTTTAAAATAACTATGGTGGAGCACACCGGCTTGTACTCAATTAAGCAACAATAGAAATATATTAAAATTGTGAAAAGCATACACCAAAATTCAGTTTATGTGTAAGGATATTTATACCATGATATACATACATGTACACACACTAGCAAAGCTATGTGTTGTATGTGTTAGTTGCAAAGATTTCAAGTCATACTCCACTTTATTATTTATTCCAATTTGTACCACACTTGAGACACATTGACAATATGCATCTTTGATATTTGCTCTTCATGAGAATGTATCATCATCATGATAGTATTAGTTCTACATTGTGTATGTCAGTGGCAGGAATAACTCCGGGAGTCTTCATAGTACATGGAATACATTTATTTAAATATTTACTTTACTTATTCATAAGTTAACATACAAACATTTTATTATGTACTTTATTTCCATAGTAAATATTTTCAAGTGCCTGTAGTTGGGTTAATTCAATGGTATGAGGAATAACGATGGAGCCCTACTAGACTTATTGAGTGGATTTTGATAAAAGCTAAAACTATATAAGCAGATTAAAAGAAATATTATATTGAATTAAGCAGCATTTAGAAATAAGAATGTTGTTGCTTACTCTGTAAGCATACTTATAGCATTTCAGGTGGCTTCTCTCGTCAACCCATTATTGTCCCACTGCTGGGCATGGGTCTTCTCTCAGAATGAGAGAGTTTAGGCCATAGTCCACCACGCTGCCCAAGTGCGAATAGGTGGACGTGGAAGTGCGATCGGGTGGCTTAAATGTTATGAATTGTTACGTAAACTCCATCTTTGTAAATATAATTGAATGATTATACACCTACTGTATTGAGTATAAGATTGTTAATTGTTATCAGAATATGAATTCATTTGTAGACTTTGTCTTAATTAAAACATAACTTTATATGTAGACTATTTTCCAAATTCCCAAATTATTAATTTCATTATAACCATGTTTATACAGCTGTCTTTTTTAAGTTGTGTCACAGCATGTTGACTGTAATGAGCTAGAGTAGGGGTTTTCAAATTTACTTTGTCTACTGCCTCTTTTAAAAATATTTTTTTCTATCATTTCCAATTATGTCATTTGCCATTTTTTGGGAATGAATTGTTAATAAAAAGTGGTGGCTGGTGGACCATTGAAATGGTGGTTTACTTTACTTGGTCACAAAATATTTGGGTTATGAATTATAAATCAATATTGAGACTCATTTTCACTCAAATGCACACTGTCCCTCACAGTATAACGAAACAAAACAAGTTTTTTAAGTAGTTATATCTATCTATCACATAGAAGTAGCAATGAGCATCTAGTGCATCAGATGGTCGGTTGCCACAGCTGCCCATGGATGTCCATAATGAACCCCAAATAAGAGTTAAACCTGAGGTTGGCCATAGATTAGTTGCAGCTCCTGAAGAATAAGTTGGAATGCCGTGAATATTGTATGTCTCTCTTATTAGTAGCAAACCAAAATACGGCAGTATTACACACTGCTATTAAAAGGCAGAATATATCATTAGAGTCTACTACAACTTTGCAAGGTTTTACATTGCATTGCAGAAAACGTCGCGAAAATATAGTAAATGTCCTTAAAAAAAGTTGATGTTCATAATCTCAATGTTTAGATTGCTAATGAAGCACGTCAAACTGGAGCAAATACCTAAACAAACCATGCGTCCTTTACACTACATTAACAATTTAGCTATTGCCCCATATTCAGACATCAGATGGAGTTTATCCCCTTCTTTGGAAAACTGGATACATTGTCCAAACATTTCCTTTACAATTTTCATTAATATTTTTAATGGAATTATAAACTACTTATGTGTTATTGTGTATGAATCCACTGGTCATAACATAGAATAATTGGTGGTTCCTTGGAGAGTTTTTCTTTATTTAATTTGTTATCATAACTTTCGATAATATGATCTCTATAACGGGGTTATTTCTGAAAATAACTTATTTGACTCTCGGGTAATAAAATAACATTTTAAATACATATGAATATGGAGTTTTAATTCTTATCAAAATTAAGACTATAACTCCTTTGAGGATATTTTTGCTATTCCTTAAACTTTCGGAATTGGCCTTCCGTACAGTTTAAACATTCATTATGCAGGTATGTTAATGCAAATAATAAGTAGTGTGTATAATAAGCATGGGCCAATCAGCACTTGTGTAGACAGGTGTTTTATAGGTAAATAAAATTTGTTTTCAGGACTTACAAATTTACATTGTTATAGTTTTATTATAGTGATTTATTAATTATATTTGTGGGTATATTTTTTTAAATTTAATATGCTTATATATATATAGAGTATATATAAATTTTTACTAATTTAATCAATTTTTTGAATGTGTAATGTTACGTTGTTTCACTCACCGGTTCAAGATCCAAGCCCCTGTACCATTAGTGCAAACGACAAAAGAATGCATCACAGATGGGAACTTTTTTTGTGTAAAAATTTTGGGATTTTCATAAAACTTTAAGTATATGTTCTTAAAACAAGGAGGCAAGTCCAATTTAACAGGTATTATGTGTAATAACAAGCAGAAGAGTAACAAAACAGGAACAAAATACCCTCCCCCAAGCCGACTGGTCCTCGTGGGGGAAAAAGACCAAAACCCTCCAAAGACAGCCAAACACACCTCCGACATATATATAGCTACTTTTAATACAAGATCGTTACGAACCACCGAAAGACGCATTGAACTCGAACTAGCCATAGCAGAAATAAAATGGGACATAATAGGAGTCAGTGAAATGAGAAGACATGGCGATGGCATAGAAGACTACGGGGACTACATCTTACACTATAAAGGAGAGACACCAGGATTATACGGTGTGGGCTTTTTAATTAAAAAGAGACTTGCACATAGAATTGAAGAAATAAAAGGAATATCTGAAAGAATTACGGTGTTGAATATAACATTACCCATAAATAAAAATGAAAAGTGGTCGATCATCCAAGCTTACTCACCAACTGAATCAAATAAGAGAGAAGATATAGTAATAATTGAAAAATTCTATGAAGACCTACAAGCAACTATTACAAATTCCCACAAAAACATTATTCTAATGGGAGATTTTAATGGACAAATAGGAATGTGTAATAATAACGGAGAAGAATACACAATAGGTAAATATGGGCATGGCAAAAGAAGCAAGAATGGTGACAGATTAGTCACTTTGGCTTTGGAAAATAAATTCAGTATTCTCAATAGCTTCTACAAGAAAAAGAAAACAAAGAAATGGACGTGGATTGCGCCAAACGGACAACATAAAAACGAAATAGATTTCATTATGACTAATAAAGCTAAAACAATTCAAGATGTGTCGATCGTACATAATCTAAACTTCTATTCGGACCATAAAATGGTTCGTGCTAGACTAGCAAGCACGCCTATAAAGAGAAAACCTAGGTTCTATAAAGACAGTCTCCCCCTAATATACAAATATAAAGGCGAACAACTAACAAGTAGTTTAAAAGAATCAATAGGAAAGGAATACCAAAGCGACACACCAACCCAAGTTAAATATGAAGAATTTATAAAATCCCTACAAATAGTATCTAGAAAAGTGAACCCAAAAAACAAAAAGATTGTCTCAGATGAGACACAACAACTGTTACAGGAGAGGAAAGAACTAATACAAAAGAAAGACAAAAACAATCGCTGTAAAATCGCAGAAATCAGCAAAAAGATAAATGAAAACATAAGAAAAGATAAGAAAATAAAAAGGCAAAATGCATTAAAAAAGCATATTGAGAAATCCGGTGGAATAAGAAAGGCTATTAAAGAACTGAACTCGAAAAAAGATTGGATGCTAAAGGTGAAGACTAAAGATGGAAACTATGTAAATAAAAGATTAGAAATACTAAAAGTTGCTACAGACTACTACCGAAATTTATATCAAAGCAGGAACCCAAAAGAAAAAACAACTGAAAGAAACATAACCGACTCTGAACTAACACCACAGATATTGCAGAAAGAAACAATAAGATCTATCAATACACAAAAAAGAGACAAGACACCTGGAAACGATCAAATAACGAACGAACAACTAAAAGCTAACCTACAGACCATTGCACCTATATTAACAGATATATTCAATGAAATTATAGAGACTGAAAGTATTCCTATAGACTGGACCAAATCAACCATTATATTATTACATAAAAAAGGAAGTAAAGGCGAAATAGAGAACTATCGACCAATCAGCTTAATGTCAAACATTTATAAAGTATTTTCAAAAATAATTTTGTCCAGAATCACATGTACACTTGACGAAAATCAACCGAAAGAACAAGCAGGGTTCCGCAGTAAATACTCAACAGTAGATCATATACATGTCCTAAGACAAGTTCTACAGAAATACAAAGAATACAATAAAATATACTACCTAGCTTTTGTAGATTATAACAAAGCCTTTGACTCCCTAGAACATGAATATATCTGGAAAGCACTTCGCTTTCAAGGTATACAAGAAAAGTATATACGAATACTTAGGAACATATACTCAAAAAGTACAGCCCAAATAAGGCTAGAGACAACGGGAGAAGAATTTCCTATAGAAAGAGGAGTCCGACAGGGCGACCCAATCTCACCTAAGTTGTTCTCCGCCGCCTTAGAGATGGTATTTAAAAACCTAGATTGGAGTAAAAACGGACTCAATGTAAACGGCGAAAACTTAAATCACTTACGCTTTGCAGACGACTTGATTCTATTCTCAGAGTGTCCAGAAAAACTGGAGCAAATGCTACAACAACTATCTGATCAAAGCATAAAAGCAGGACTTACAATGAACACAACAAAAACCAAAATTATGACTAACGCTTTACAGACATACAATATCATCGTAAACATGGAAAAAATAGAGTACGTGGATGAGTATATATACTTAGGACAGCTAATAGCCACACGGGATACTATGCACAAGGAAATTGACAGACGAATCTCCAACACGTGGAAAAGATTTTGGTCTCTTAGCGAAGTGATGAAAAACAAAGACATGCCTATTAAAGATAAAAGAAAAATTTATAACATGTGCATTCTGCCATGTTTAACATATGGCTGTCAAACATGGGCATTAACAGAAAAATTAATCAACAAGTTAACCATATGTCAAAATGGAATAGAGAGAAGTACAATAGGTGTAAAAAGAATAGACAAAATAAGATTAAATAAAATTAAAAATGCAACTAAATTTAAGGACGTGAGCAAAGTATGCAAAACACTTAAATGGAAATGGGCAGGACACATGCTGAGAGAGAAAGACCAGAAATGGACTAGAATAGTAACGGAGTGGTATCCCAGGGATGGTAAAAGAAGTAAAGGTCGACAAATTAAACGTTGGGAGGATGATCTCAAGAAGGTCGCCGGCCCACAATGGATTAGAATTGCGAGGGACAGAGACAGGTGGAAATCTTTGGAGGAGGCCTATGTCGAAGGACAAGCTGTTGTTGGGAAAACCGATCGTCAGTAATAAAAATAAATAAAATAATGTAACATTGTAAAGTACAACAGCAATAAAGGCTTATTATATTATATTATGTGTAATCCCTAATGAAAATAGATATTGATTGTTTGAAAAACGAAGTTCTTTGTTATATTTCAACTGAAAAATTATCAAAAAGTAGGTACCTATAGTTTCAATGTGTACTTGTTAAATTGCACCATGGTCTTGATGACAACATTTGTTAATAATAATAACTGGTGTCATTAAGATTTACTCGCTTCGGCTGCATGTACCGTTTATAAATGTTAATTTATTCCCAATTTAAATGTTTTCCCAGTAAAATATGCTCGTGTTAACCAATCCCAAGCCAAAAGTCGGTCGTACCGATGGACAAATGCATTATGTATTACGTTTCGGCGTGGTGCTATCGAGCATCGTAAGCTTTAGATAACTTCAATGATGCTTTGACGGCGACATTGAAGCGTGTTTATGAATGAATTGATTCAGCTGAGTGGAGTGTTGGGGTGTCTCAGCTCAGGGTGTCGGCGCGATGTGGCGCGGCGCGCGGTGGCGGCTGGCGGCGGCGCTGGCGGGCGCGGCGCTGCTGGCGTGGGCGTGGCGCGGCGCGGGCCCGGCGCGCGCGCGTCCGCCCGGCGCGCCCGTCGAGGGCCGCGACCTGCCGCTCATCTTCATCGGCGGCGTGCCGCGCTCCGGCACCACGCTCATGCGCGCCATGCTGGACGCGCACCCCGACGTGCGCTGCGGCCAGGAGACGCGCGTGGTGCCGCGCATCCTGCAGATGCGCCAGCACTGGATGCGCTCGCAGAAGGAGAGCGTGCGCCTCGAGCAGGCCGGCGTGTCCAAGGCGGTGCTCGACAACGCGATCGCCGCCTTCTGCCTCGAGGTGATCGTCCGCCACGGGGACCCGGCGCCGCGGCTCTGCAACAAGGACCCGCTGGTGCTCAAGATGGGCACGTACGTGCTGGAACTCTTCCCCAATGCCAAATTCCTGTTCATGGTGCGCGACGGCCGCGCCACCGTGCACTCCATTATCACTCGTAAGGTGTGCGTTTCACTCTTTCTGGTAGATTTAATTGAAACATTGACCTTCGATATGTATTTTGAGTGTGGTGTGCGGGAAACTTTCAAAAGGTACTCGACGCCGTGGGAGCCATGCAGGGTTATGTAGGATGTTTACCGCACTAAACGGTTGCGACCACGCATACCGTCGTCCTGCCCAAATTCGCGTAGTCGAACGGTTCTAGCTCGCACTCTAGCCGCGCGCGACCCCGGAAACCCTTTTTAGTCGTCTCTTACGACAGGCAAGGGATACCGTAGCTCTATTCTAATCCTAGAACTACAGGGACGCAGCGCCTTTACCGGCGACCGCAGCGGCTTATTCTTCGATCGGGCTCAACGCGGTGTCTGGCCCTTTCGGCTTTTTTCTTCGCTGACATGACGTCCTCCTCAGAAGGTGATCATGCAAGTCCAGGCCTCTCGCCGCTGAACCATCGCCAAAACGACGGCCGTCGGAAAGAGTCGTCAGCTACACATTTAAATTAGAAATATTCACATTCCATTCCATTGACATTTTTACCTTAAAAATATTGTATAAATTGCATGTAATTTTTTTATTATTTTTCATTTATCTAATTTATAAGCTTATTATCTATTTATCGTATATTTTTAATGGGTTAAGACTAAGAGTCGCATTAAGAATAGGAACTTATATTTATAAAATATGAGGCTAATCAAATAAAATTTTAAATATGAAATTTGCTAAAATATTACGGTCGCTCTCGTGAACCCATTATTGACCCACTGCTGCACGGGTCTTCTCTCAGAATGAGAGAGTTTAGGCCATAGTCCACCGTGCTAGTAAAGTGCTGCCAAGTTTTTTTTATAGAACTCTCGGGTGTGTAGGTTTCCTCACGATGTTTTCCTTCACCGAAAAGCAGTGATAATTAATTTCTAATACGTACGTAATTTTAGAAAAAATCAGTGGTACGTGGGTTTACACCTCGGACGTCCCGATCGAGAGGGCAAGTTTCAACCATTAGGATATTCCTATAATTTGGTCATATTATGTAGCCATAGTTTAACCGAAAGCTCATATACCAGGGCGTCTCAGTCAGAAATGTAATTTATACTTATCGACGGGATTAATAATGTGAAATGTGGGATGCGGCGGATATTTACATTTTATAAACGTGCAGGTGACAATCACGGGCTTCGACCTGTCGAGCTACCGGCAGTGCCTGAGCAAGTGGAACCACGCGGTGGAGCTGATGCACGCGCAGTGCCGCGCGCTGGGCGCGCGCTGCCTGGCGGTGCGCTACGAGGCGCTGGTGCTGGCGCCGGCCGCCACGCTGCGCCGCGTGCTGCGCTTCCTCGACCTGCGCTGGGACGACGCCGTGCTGCACCACGAGCGCTACATCAACCAGCCCAACGGCGTCGCGCTCTCCAAGTATCTATTTACCTATTTCTTTTTTCGAGGGGGAAACCTTCAAAAGGTACCCGACGCCGTGAGGCGACGCCTGGTTATGTGGGATTTTTACCGCACTAAAACCCCTCCCGGTGGCCGTCCTCGGCGCTACAAAGAGGTCTCCGGGATCTCCAAAGGAACGCAACCGGAGTCCTCGAGCGCGTTGCCCCACCAGACTCCAACCAGGTAAGCGGCTGGGCCCGCCGCACCGTCTGGTCTTTAGGACGATATACAACCACACATACCGCCGCCCTTCCCGGGAACGCCTGATTGGACGGCTCGAGCTCCAATTCTTGCCGCCCGCAACCCCGGAAGCCGGAAGGTCGTCACTTGTCTTCCTATCCTGTTCAGATACTGACCGAAACAGCCATGTCCGGTGAGTATCTGAGTCAGGCGGTAGATCAATTAACCGTTGCTCCTCAGCCAGGCTCGAAATTTCGGCACGATAGCATCAACCACCCGTAAGTGCCTATTTACCTGACATCTGTCCGTCATCTATTATAACGATTATTCGTTACGTTTGAGGGCTTTCATACTAAACTTTCGAACACAAAAACTAACAACGTTGCTGCCGAGGAAAACTACTTTTCATTTATGTGCCTTCCTAAGTCGATGATCCAATTTTTATCCATGTTTTCTAATTTGGAATTTATTTTGTAGACTAATACACGACATCAACACAACTCGCATAGTGAATCTTACATAATATTTTATGCGTAGAGATAAATAGTCATCATTTATTGACCGGTTTCTAATTACAATTCGTTTGTACGTTACAGCGTGGAGCGGTCGTCGGATCAGGTGGTGCGGCCAGTGAACCGGGACGCGCTGGACAAGTGGGTGGGGCACATCCCCGCGGACGTGCGCGCCGACATGGCGGAGCTGGCGCCCATGCTGTCCGTGCTGGGCTACGACCCCTGGGCCAACCCGCCGCGCTACTCGCCCGACGACGAGCCCGCCGCGCCGCCGCCGCGCAAGCCCGACGCGCACGACGCGCACGACGCGCACGACGCACACGACGCACACGACGCGTCCGACGCGCACGATGCGCACGACGCACAAGAATCTCCTCTCGCGCCCCACCCACCCTAATATACAACTTTTGATCTACTTTCGTTTGTTTTATTGTTTATACGATACCGACTGTTTGCTAATTGTTAAAAAGCATTTCGTTGCTTATTGAACAACCGTCAAAGTCATACCGTCAAAGTCAAAATAAAACGTGAATAAAGTAAAAAAAATATAAACCTCAATCAAAAATCACTTATCATCTATAGACAGCTTTAACACGCTTTGATTAGCTCCGGTTGTATGTATCTTTGTGTTTAAAACTTTGAACGTAATCAAGAAACGATGATACTACAATTTTCTGTATATACTTTTGTGGCGACCTCCCGCTACTCATCAAGAGATGGCGCTACTAGTATTCTGAAACACGCTATCGAAGCATTCTCAGAATCCTGCATATATACAAGTTCCGAACATCAACTGTCGGAGCACGGCCGCTCCCCAGGCATGATCACCTAGCCTGGCGGGAGATCTCCCTTTGCCAAAGTGGTGACCCCAGACTAAGAACACGTCTCTTCTGATGGTGGCAACCTCACTCCCTGGATGGACCGCAGCTTCTCCACATCCAAACAGCAGCTCATCAGGTGCATCGCAGCTCATCCGGATAAAGCTTCCTGTGCCTGGTCCAGCTGCTCTTCGCGACATCACGGACGGCTTGAGCAGCCATTGCTCGCCTCCACGCTTCGCTCCACCCTCACATCCCGACTCACCGTGGATAGAGGGCATCCCAAGACCTGACTTCGCCCTCCCATCTCGACTCACTGCAGATAGAGGGCGATCCAACGGTACTTACAGCGAAGACTCGCGGAACGTATCGACCTCCGGTCTGAGCAGGGGGTGATGTGGCGACCTCCCGCTACTCATCAAGAGATGGCGCTACTAGTATTCTGAAACACGCTATCGAAGCATTCTCAGAATCCTGCATATATACAAGTTCCGAACATCAACTGTCGGAGCACGGCCGCTCCCCAGGCATGATCACCTAGCCTGGCGGGAGATCTCCCTTTGCCAAACTTTCTTGCATATCAATTGAGATTTTAACTACTCACATAAATTTTACATGCCGAATATGTAAATATAAACAGTTCGCCACACTTAACGCAAGGTGCGCCATCTATTGATTGGATCATTCATATTACTTTTATGAAATAATCACAAGAGGGCATAAGCTACTCAAGCTATATTAAAAATGATTTCACATTTCTTTGTGGTAAAATAAAGTAGTGAAATGAATAAAATTACTGCGTCAATATATATCTTGCGCCTATTATATATGATATTATTTATTACGATGTGATGGTGATCTAGGCTTAATAGGAAGTTTTTAGGTTACTTTAAAGTAGATACTTAACTCCAGTGCGGATGGTCGGTACGATATTTTGGATGAATTAAGTTAATTCTCCACCTACCACCTATTACTTTCAATTAAATAGCTTATTTCTATTATTTAGAGCAGTGATAGCCTAAGGCCTCTTGTAGACACACGTTTTTTTGGCGTAATAATCTACGGTTAATTCGCCGTGTGTAAGCACGGTGGTCAGTGTTGTATGGAGTATGGATCACTGCCGTGCACTGATGTTTGCCGTTGTGTTGTGTGCAATTATTGTTGGTTTTTAAATTGGATATTTTGTTGATTATCTTGAAACTATTTTATTATTTCGTTGACTATTAAACATTTTAAAGTAGGTACCTATTAGTATGATTCAAAGCTTAAACGACTTTATTTATTTTAGATATGTGTTGAAACAAAAAGTATGTGTCATCTTAAACACTTTTTCACCATCACTAGTTTCTCTAGCACTTAGTTTTTTTTTTGTTCTCGAGGGTGAAACCTAAAGGTACCCGACGCCGTGGGAGCGACGCAGGGTTATGTGGGATTTTATACTGCACTAAAACCCCCTCCCGGTGGCCGTCCTCGGCGCTATAAAGAGGACTCCGAGACCTCCATCGGGCTCCTCCCAGATGGGTGGGTTGGCCCACCGTCTAGTCTAGTCTAGTCTTTACGGCGGTATGTGTTGTCGCATACCGCCGTCGTTCCCGGGATTGCTTCGGCTGATTGCGGCGATTGCCCATTCGGGCTCCCACTCTAGCCGCTCGCAACCCCGGAAGCCCCAATTAGTCGCCTCTTACGACAGGCAGGGGATGCCGTAGCCCTATTCTGATTCCGGAACTACTGGGCGCCGTTACTGACGGCCGCGGCGGATCTTTTTTTGAGAGGCTTCAGTGCGCTCTCTGGCCCTTTCGTCGTCTTCCTTCGATTCGCTAGCACTACCTACCTAACACTAATTTCGCAACTTTATTAATTGTTTTAAATAAACCCATTAAAAACATATTTCGCGCAAATATTTATAACATACCTACTCATAATTATTTTCTAAACCGTTCATCCAAACTACATGCAGTAAAAAGCAAATTCAATCTATATTAAATACCTGTTTTTTGCAATTTTTTTTTTGATAAGTATTAACATTTAGGTAGTATGTACAAAACACGTAGAAACATTAACTTCATAATTTTTGAATTGTTAAACTATATAAAGAGTAATTATGGATTGCACAATATACACATGCTGTCGCGGACTTTTCTATAGAACTTTAAATGATCAACAATGTTGCCATACATAATTTCCGCCTTTTTCTTTTTTTTTTTTAAGTGGGTAATCCTCATGGATACCCAGCCACCCGGGGCGGCAGCTGGGTTATGCCGGACTCTTACCGGCTAAACCCCCACTGTGTTTTCTCCTCGCACCGTACGGCGGGAACACGGGTAAGCTTTTGCAGTCATCCGCGAACCCGCCGGTGCCTGGCCGCTCCCGCAGCCCCTCCTCGCCTGGAGCATAAAGCTCCCCTCCAACAGCAAGGCGCGCCAGAAAACACAAAGGCGCGCCTTACCTCCTAGGCCCCATCCGCAGGGCGACGGTCCAACCCCGAGACCGCCACCCAGGGGCCGTGAGCATGGCAAGCCGACACCCGCAAGGCATCCCTACAGGCTTTGACCCCCCACACCCAGCGGCGGATCCGTTCTTTGGTTCCGCCGCAAACCACCAAACGGCCGCAGAGGACAGGGAGGGCGGCAACGACACACCACATCTCCTCTTCCTCTGCGGCCCCACCGCCAACGCATCTGACGGTGCGCCCCCGTTCGGTCGCGGGAGATAGGGTGCACGGCAACGACACACCGAGACACTTCTCCTCCCGCGACCCCTCCTGGCTGCAGAGGCCAGCAAACACCGACCTCCACAGCCCCCTCGGATGCGTCCGGCGCGGGCCCTCAGCCAAGCCCGCTCGGAGCTTCCCCTCCCTGGGATCCCTCTTGGCTTCACCGCGGCGCCCCCAGCCACGGTTACTGAGCCCCCTCACCACGACAAGGTGGAGATCCCTTCGAGGGGGACATAATTTCCGCCTAACGGTTTCCGTTTTATGTCCGGTACCCCGATGAATAATCTAATTTCGCTATTATCGATATTTGTTGCTTAGATATTCTTAGTAAAAACTAAAAACCTCTATGCATAAGTAAAAAACGCTTTAACCCGGCGTCATGGGGGTATAAAAGTGTTGCACGAACATGGGGGTGGGTCTCACAGACCTGTTTATCAGATGTCAATTATTTCAATACTTTTTAAATAAGACATTATTTATTCGTTTTAAGCTGTTAAGGTATAAGTATATAATAAATAGAATAAAAATATTACATTAAGTTTTAATTATATCTTTGGAGCATTTTCCAAGAAACGACAAATAGTAACATTTTTTTATCTCTCATAATGAAATTTAACACTATTATTAATTTATAATCACTTTTAATATTTTAATAACAGTTTTATGTTTAAGAATGCTCCTCCAACTGCAAACTTTTGCCATCGGACATCGTAGATAGCGCAATATCATAATAATCAGTTTCTAAGATTTCTTGCTTTTTATCACTGGGATAATTTGCGGTATTTAGTCGTTCTAAAGAATGTACCGACAACAGAAAAAAAGACAGCATAAATAGCCGTTTGTACAAGTTTGCCTCTGATTCTGCATTTTAAGATCAGACTTGTGTTAAGGGAGCTTTCAAGTAATATATAACGTACTACGGCTATCGCACAATATTTGCATACCATGTGAGCCATAGAACATACAACAGGTCCAGCTATTGAGCAACAACGACAACGTGTCACGTTGAACTGAACTACAAGCGAAATAAATTGTGACGGTTCTCACAGACCCGACCCCATGACGATACAATGTTTGCGAGTTCGGGAAAGGTCCAGTTCAATTGACCTGCTTCATGTATGAGACTCACAGAGTCAGACTCAGAGACTCGCAGGCTCACAGAGTACGGAGAGGTCAAACGCGACACGACGGGGCACGACGCGGACACAGGCCTAGCATATAATGAAAAGAGCGTTAGCTCGCGGAGATAATCTTTTGGGTAGCGTATATTTTTACACTTCTAATATCTCCTAAATCCTCCTAATTTTATCTATATAGTTTAAAGGCCAAATTTTGTCTAGGTATATTAAATTTCGAAGCTAACAAATACATTTATTAAAAAAAATGATCTTCTATACTTCAAGCTTCAAGGGATGAAGGGGTTCTTAATATCTAAATTAGGTATATAAGTCGGCCATTTGGTGCTTATGGATGTATAATATGAGTGTTACGCAGAAAGCTTGAACTTCTCGACCGACTGCTTAGTAAGGGTATTTGAAAAAAATATGACCTTTCTGCTCTTTAATCTTAAATACCTTAACCCTGATGATGATAAGAAATACCTACTACGTATACTATGGCATAGGATTGGATTTAGGTGTAGCGTAGGTATACGTCATATATAGTATTGAATACATATAGGTACATACAAAATATACATAGAGCAAAGTAAGTATATATTAATAATATATAATTCAACATAAAATTAAAAAATCAATTTTGACATTCCGATTTAAATGTAGATAACCCCGTCGATATCTTATCTATACTTCTATACTAATATATAAAGCTGAAGAGTTTGTTTGTTTGTTTGTTTAAACGCGCTAATCTCAGGAATTACTGGTTCGAATTTAAAAATTCTTTTTGTATTGAATAGACCATTTATCGAGGAAGGCTTTAGGCTATATAACATCACGCTGCAACTATTAGGAGCGAGGAAATAATGGAAAATGTGAAAAAAACGGGGAAAATTATTCATCCTTGAGGGCTTCCGTTGCGTGCGCTGCGAGAACGGTACAAGATATCAAAAATATATGTATGAAAGAATTATTTCTCTTGAAATGATCTAACAAATATCCGCGACAGTATATGTCTATCTTTTAAGATTAACTCACTAGAACCGTTTTCATGGTAATCATATTCGGTCGAAATTAGGAGTTGTATCAACGTAATAATATTAATCTTTGTCCAAATAAATATGTTGTTGATTAAGAGTATTTAATTGTGAACAAAATTGTCTTTGACATCACTTAATTTCTATGAACATCTTAGAAGATATGACAATTTTAAAATAACACCGATATAAAATTCAGCCGCGCCACATGATGTGCAAAACATGACGCTGCAAGGAGGAGGGGCGTTGCTTGCAAAGGACGCGGAGAGAGGGGTGAAAATAAAACTAAAAATATAATTTACGCAGAAGTAGGTACTCTAAAATAATTATGTTCTTTTCAAAACTAAATTGACTAAAATAATAATAGAAAATGAAACGGACAAAGGCGTGGGTAACAGCTATAATTTATAAAGCTGAGGAGGTTGTTTGCAAAAATAAATTATGCCCAAAATAACTATTCCACGTGGACGAAGTCGCGGGCACAGCTAGTGTTCCTATAAATAAGAAAGTCAATAATAAACCTGTTTACCATTTAAATTTAATAAGCCAGCTTTACGTTATGATTAACAATAATTGAAGACATATTATAATCGGATCATACAAAAAGAACGTAATTAATTAGTCATAACCGGCCTGACTAAAAACTTAAATGCTTTCGGGAGTTATGAACCGCAGAATTCACGTAGTTTTTATTCGTGAGTCATTATTTTTTTAAAAGGCTTAATTTTATAATTTATGTACCTACATAAAAATATATAATATAAGTATTTAATTTTTTAAATATACACCATCGACTTATCATTAGGTATACATTGTCAAATAGTTTTTTTACACTTTGTTAAGTCGGTATATTTGGTAAAAAATACTTTGATATGGTCTCCTTAATGGTTAGAGATATGACCGAAATATGTACATATGTGTGATATAATAATTAAAATTAATTTTAAAATAGTAATATAACACTCAACCCACTTAATGGTTGGTGGCCACTGCTGCCCATGGACATCTGCAACCTACTTTACTAAGAACTGGGGCTGTACTTGAAGCCGATCACAACTGCGTTGCCATTTACGTTCACATAAGTGGTGGTCTCATATTGGTATATCACATGTAGTGTTCCTGACACAGGTATGATCGCATGAACCTATTTAAATTTTATAGTATCTAGTTGACCCGGCGAACTTCGTTCCGCCTAAAAGTCAAAAATCTAAATTTGTCAGTGTTTCTCCATTATATTATACAAATACATGTATTATATACATGTATTGTTACACGTATTGTATACATACAAAGGATCCTGTCGAATTACTCTATCTATTAAAAAAACTGCATTACAATCCGTAGCGTAGGTTTCAAGATCTAAGCATAAATAGTAGTGAAAGAGGATTAATTAGTTTATATCATGATAAACGTTAAGTCCAGTGTAATGATAGTTGGAGGAGCGAGCTGCCTAACACAAGCATATACATATTATTGCTTAACAGGTGGATCTCAACACTTATATAAAATGTACATTTTGTGGACAAATAAATAAAATAGATTTTTGATACATAGGGACAGCGAGAAGCGACTTTGTTTTGTACAATGTAGTGATTGTATTAGTATCTGAAAATACAATAATATTATAACTATAATTTCTTCTCAAATGCGTTCGGATTGTAATAAATGATCTTGAGGATGATATCAATTTCTTCATCGGCTTTCCCTGTTCGTATAGCAGTGTTTTTAA
This sequence comes from Spicauda simplicius, assembly GCA_949699795.1. Classification (NCBI taxonomy): domain Eukaryota; kingdom Metazoa; phylum Arthropoda; class Insecta; order Lepidoptera; family Hesperiidae; genus Spicauda; species Spicauda simplicius. The sequence goes on from OX453063.1 coordinate 56,538, forward strand.
ATATTTTTAACGGTATACAGAAGTTTGCTTCAATATTTTTAGTAATTGCTTATTTGAATTTATCATAATTAATTAATTATCTTCTTATAATTAATTTTTAAAAGACTTGCAGCTATATTAATAATAACGGATATTTTTTGGTCCACTCGCTATTGATTCTGTTACAGTAATTCCCTTTGACAACATAATTTCTGTAGATGATTCATTAATTGCAATAAACTGTTTTTGCGACAAAATTATGAGAACAAGTTTAAAGGTGTCATTCCGTATATAAAACTGACACCCTTGGCTGATACTCATTTATAAGTTATACCTTTTTTAACTGTTGTCGTGAAGTACTTAACTAAGCAACCTATCTGAATACCATAAAAGTTTATAAGTATATGGGGCGAGCGTCCAGTAGTAGCAGTCACTGAGGGCGAGTTACTCTTTGGGGCGAGTACTCCAGCGAGCCAGCCGGCCCACCGACCGCCCCGACCGGCCGCACTTTGTTTATACGCACGCGGCGCTCACTCCATTTTACTCAACTCAGTGTTGTGCTTGCTCCCGGAGCGAGAGGTTGCGCCGTGTTATACTGGAGTGTTTTTGCACGTGTTTAGTGTACGTCGATCGAGTTCGGAACATGATTTTTTTTTGTGGACGACCCGTGATGTGCTACGATTTACCGATTCTGACACGATCGACACACGTGTAATTTGTTAAAGTGAATTTCGAACTGTGTAGTCGAGTCTTGTTGGTCGAGTATGCAGCTGAAGTGTCCGTTCAGCTGTCGCGGTCGGTGAGCGCGAGAGCGTGGATAATATGTACGCGCTATCGGCGCTCGCGCTCCTGTGTTCGTGGTGGGCCGCGGCCGGCGGCGCTCGGCCGGCGCCGCTGGCCGTGCCGCGCTGTTGCCCGCGCGACCACACGCTCTCGCCGGAGGCCCTGAAGGCCGGTCTGCTGCAGGCAGCACGCCTCGCAGAATCCTGCAAGCCCGCGGGCCCGAATGCACCGGCTTGGTCACCATTAATTTATGCACCGGTTCGAGGCGCTTTCCTGGAGCGCGGACGGTTACCGGCGCATTGGCGCCTCGAGGACTCCGCGTTGCCCGAATGCGCCGAGCTGCGCGTGCTGCCTGAACATGCCGCACCGTACGCGCTCCTAGCGAACAATGGCTCCTTGCTGCTGCGCGGCTCCGTGTCCCTGGTTTTGCCGCCGGACCGATACTGCGCCGACTCGATCGCCGCTTTGGTTTGCGCCGAGGATGCGGCGGAGGGCAGGGGACCTTCCAAGTGTTGCGCCGAGGGTCGAGCGTTCGACGGATCCCGCTGCGTGGAGGACGAGAAACGAGCGGCGGCGGCCCTAAACGAAATTCGGGAGCTGGCGAACGGGAGCGCGGTGGGCGCCGGATGGCCGGCTTGCTCGGAGGGCTCCCAGTACGCGGTCGTGGGCGCGCTGAGCGACGCGCGGCTGCTGGCGGGCGGAGCGTTGGAGCTGCGGGCGGCCGGAGAGCGCGAGGGCGCTTCGCCGCGGCTGGGGGCGGGCGAGTGGTGCGCCGAGGCGGTGGCGGGCGAGGAGGCGGACGGCGTGCGCGTGCTGACGTGCGAGGCGGCGGCGAGCTCGGGCCGGCCGACGCAGGGCACGCGGCACGCGCTGTACGGCGCGGGGCTGGCGGTGGGCGCGGCGTTCCTGGCGGCGACGCTGGCGGCGGGCTTCGCGCTGCCAGCCGCGCACCACGCGCTGCACTGGCGCTGCCAGACGCACTACGTGGCGGCGCTGATGCTGGGCGACGTGCTGCTGGCCGCCACGCAGCTGGCCACCGACCGCGTGCCGCCCACGCTGTGCCGCGCTCTCGGTGAGCGTCCTACTGATGCATTAACATGCGTTTACGAAGTATTCTCATTGAGCTCCAGTTAATGTGAAATCTTTTTTGTGCATGTGCGGTGCGGAGCAGCTGTGTGTATGCACTTCCTGTTTTTGTCGGCGTTCTTTTGGCTCAATACGATGTGCTTCAATATTTGGTGGACATTTAGGTAAGTTACTCAAGAATAATTATTCTTTGTAAAAAAGGGTTTTGTGTAGTTGTAATAGCAAATAGGTACATGTTTACTTTGACTTATTTTGTTGAAATGATTGTTTAACCCGTTAAAATTCGTATATGTGTAACATATAATACTGATAATATGTGTAAAAAAGACATGATTAGTTCATTTGTAAGAACCTATTTATTTTGATATTGTGTGTAAATAGCCACTTCAATTTCTTTTATGTTTGGATAGATAACCGGAGTATTACATCGAAGGTTAATTTATCATTGTTAGACTATTACTGCTATTAGCCTTCTTAGATAATGCCAGGCAAGTAACGCGAGGTTAATTTCTAAATGAAGTCGGTAAATTTGTTATTGTACATGTTTAGCTAAATTCTGACGACTTAATAAATTTAGACAAGTTAACTATGCCGGAATCTTGTTTGACACTAATAAAAAGTCAAAATCAATATCTATCAATACATATCATTATCACTCATACTATCACACGTTACTACCTACTCAATAATTTAGCAAAGTTTTAGGAGGAATGTTTTCATTTTTCATCAAAAGCGAGTAATTAAGCGACCTTGGCCAGGTGGCAGAATCTGTGTAGACCGGGTGTTCGACCGGGGAGGTACCACCGTCACACGTATTTCTAACGTGAAGGTGCTTTTCGGTGGAAGCGAGTGGTTGCCGGTTTAGTTTCATATAAGACGAACATCCTAGTCCTCGGGAGTGGCAACGTTTCTGTGATTGACTTCAGTTAGAACTCCTGTTCTATATGAAGTTTTTTACAGATGTCAATGGGCGGCAGTGACCACTTACCGTCAACTGGACTGCATGCTCGTTGGATAATTAAATCAGATAAAAAGAAAAACATAAATTTGTTTTTTTTAGTAAATCCGAATTATAAAGTTCTATCATATATTGAAGTATCCTGAAATTAAACTTAAATTCATATAAGGATAAAAGAATTGAGGAGATTAAGGGATAAAGATCCAAAAAAAGAAACTTAAAAACAAGCTTTCCTTATGAAAACAAAAAGTAACTCGACTGCTAAATAAAATTTTGCAGTCGAGTATTTTGTTTTTATTTTTAGGGTTTATTTTTAGTTAGTAGGGTTATTTTTAGGGTTCCGTCTAGAAGGTAGAAATGGATCACTTACTATGGCTCCGCAGTTCATATCATGAAGCGGGATAGCTAGACAATTGAAATTTTCACCAAGCCAAGTTCTTGAAAAAAAATATTACCCACAAATTATGCTCAAAATGTAGGATAGAGTGTACACGTGGACAGCGGAATTACAAGTCTCATATAATTAAACGTTTTTATTTGCCGATTTTTATAAATTGTATACGGAACTGTTCGTGCGCTAGTCCTACTCTGATTTAGCCGGTAAAATTATGACAATTTATTAAATTTAAGTCTTTTGCGTTAAATTCTAACAATTTATTAATGTTAGCAGTATATTCATATCCATATATTATTGAAATGGTCTTTTTACTAGCTTTCCTTCGATATCTATATTGTTATTATAGGAAAATTCAACGTTTTTCTCCCCTTTTTCTGATCGCAGGCGCCATAGGTATAAAAAAAATAGAGTCTGTGTTACTCGGCAAACTGAGTCAATTCCAATGTTATGTGATATGTAACAATCGATTAGCTGTTTGGACTGTAGTGGGCTCCAAAGAAATGGTATGTCCATTTACATAAACATATTGAACTCCTGACACTAAATTACAAATCTCCAATAGAAACGAGATCACCTAGCCTTATACACAATAATGCGTGTAGATCTTTCAAACATCGCCGTATACTCTCTACAATATATAGGTATTAAATATATAGTTTTTAAAAAAATGTGAAAGTTTTGTTTGTTAAAAATACAGTTTTTTATTGTAGCCATACAACGAAAGGACGATATCATACCCGAAATACTGTCTGTTGTTATTATTTTGTACTATGGTAATGAGTTGCAGGGCCCGTGATTTCATTTGCAAAAACCATAATAATGTGGTCCATCCATGACAGATTTTAGATTCTCTGCTGGACATAGTCACTTCCCCCCGCCCCCCTTTTTGTTGATAGTCAAATACTAAGTTGCGTCAAATTTGGCCAATTTGCGAAAAAAAATTACCGTTATTTTACTCTCTTAAGGTTGGGTTTTCTGAAAATTATTCAACAGATTATTTGTCTATTATATCATACCAGAAAGCCAACTACTAAGTCTTAGTAAGTTAGCTCCAAAATTAGCGCCTTTTATATAAACTTTACTACTCATTGCTATCCTCTTAAGGGACGATTTTCCAAAATTTCTATCTTTAAACACACGCTTTCTACGCTCATAGCCCCACACTAGGATTTTCTCCTGTGTCATGGGTTCCATGGACGCAAGACGAATACACAACCACCCAGACCCAGAACATGAATCTAAACTCATTATTCAGATACCTGTCTGGCCGGGAATCGAACCCATTGCGCGTCAGACCGGTATGGTAACGGCTCCGCCACGCGGGTCGTCGGTTAGTCATATCTTAGTGCTCACCTTCACTGTAAATTGAAACATGGTGCAAATTTTCAAGTTTAAGATAAGATATGTGTGGTCACTTTGAAAAGATAGAAAAACGAAGGGATTGCTAGTGGGTGGTACGTCACAGAACTTTTGTACTTTTAGTAATAACAAAATTTTCTATTTAGTAAAAACTTGTTACTTTCAATTCTAACTAAACAAGTAGATACAATGACTATACTATCAATAGATGATGATGAAATTGATGAAAGATGATGAGTTATATGTAGTTATGATTAAGGAAAACCCTGCTTGCCGGACAAATCGTACACCGTATTAATTATAGATATTTTTTATGATAATTATGGAAGTAATAAACTTGGACATCTGCAGTCAAGCCGAGATAAGATCGGTTTGACTTTCTGATATGATAGCCTGAAGTTAACTGATGCGTGCCTAATTTCAGGTAAAATAGACGACTGACGAACCTGACGACTAAGTTGGAACGCCTCAGATACTTACTCCTAGACGTTTCGTTCGTCAAAACATTTAAACATAATTAGGTGCATAAAACATGTCGAACGACGAAAGACGGCTGCAACGTTAAGGGCTTTATTCTCAAGTTTATTGAAACTTATACTATCTTTAAATATTTATTTACCTGTATTTAAGAATCAGAACCAGAGTCAGAAAACTGGTGAAGGACGAGTCGGTCATTTCTTCGGGTTTCTTACTGCAGATTCATAATTCCGTCATAACTACCTATGTATTTTTGAAAATCTGTAACCGACTAATGCTTCGTGTTGATAACTCTTTTATCGCTGATCATGTTATAAAGCTTAGAATAAGTAATACGGCCAGACTACATTGAGTAAATCTTGGACAAGCTTTTGCTACATTTCTTGTACAGCGTACTATCGAACTAGCTGTGCGAGGCGGTGTGACCTGGGCAAATGTGTAAAATTTCACAAAGGAATCAGACGATCAATGTCGTGCTTGTCGTATGTGTACTTTACAGTTTAGTAACGCACTGGCGTCATCGCCGAGTCGGTACTAAGAAGACAGTTACTGTCGGGCGATGTGTGATAGCTGGTGTTCCGTTGTGCGCAGGGACTTCCGGCCGACGTCGCTGGAGCGCGGGCAGGAGGCGTGCCGGCTGCGCGTGTACATGGTGTACGCGTGGGGCGGGCCGCTGCTGGTGGCGGGCGCGGCGGCGCTGCTGGACCGCCTGCCGCCCGACGCCGCGCCCGGCGTGCTGCGCCCGCGCTTCGCCGTGCAGCGCTGCTGGTTCTACGGGGACATGGAGATCCTCGCCTACTTCTTCGGCCCGGTCGGCGTGCTGCTGCTCGTCAACCTCGCACTTTTCGTGTCCACCACGCGCCAGCTCACTTGCGGGCTGTGGCGCCGCGACGAAGTCAAGTCCACATCAGAAAGGTAGGTTTGCCGTGTTTTATAATCTCGTGATAAGCGGTTTTTATACATATCGAAATTATAATGAGTAAAACCGCTACCTTTAGCGTTAGTAAATCGTGTGGTGTATTCGAAACGATATTATTTGTGTGCAGGGCGGCCCTCGGGCGCGTGTGCGCCAAGCTGGTGGTGGTGATGGGCGTGACGTGGGGCGCGGACGTGGTGTCGTGGGCGGCGGGCGGGCCGGACTACGTGTGGTACGCGACGGACCTGCTGAACGCGCTGCAGGGCGTGTTCATCTTCCTGGTGGTGGGCTGCCAGCCGCACGCCTGGGCGGCGCTGAAACGCGCGGCGGCGGCGTGGTGCGCGCGCGCGCCGCACGCCGCCGCGCATTCGTCGTCGCACCTGCCGTCGTGCGGCGAATCCCTGACGCACACGACGGCCGCGCCGCCCGCCGCCGCGCCCGCCGCCGCGCCGCAGCGGCTGCCCATGGAGACCGTCTGCTGACCGCGACCGAGCTCTCCGCTCTATATTTATTCCACAGTATTATTTTTGTATTTTCGCTAACGACTACGACTGTAAGAATATATCGATTAAGTAATGTAAAGTACCTGTGGTATGGGTCGCGTTCGAGCGCGGCTGGAGGCTCTGTATATACGTATTTTAGTCGGCCCGATAGTTGTATACGTGTTTGTATATGTATGTGTTAATTTATATACTGAACTGTAATGACGATTCGTCGTCGCTGAACGTCTTGCCCGTTCGATTGACTGTTGAAATAAAACTATAGTAAAACCCCTAACTTTTCTTTTATTTTATCCATGAATACCTAAAAAATATATCGTACTAAAAATACTGATGAATGATATTGGACGCGAGCGCTGTTAGAGAGAGCGCGTTTATATCTTTTGTGGGCGAGCGCCGCTGCAACTGATTATCGTTTAACTAAAAATATATGATTGCTCGTACATATTACATTTTACCTTATGAATAAACGAATTTGTATTAAATGTGGTAATGAAAATGAAAAACACTAACCTTCAGTTGAACGCCTCTCTGATATTTATTTGAAATTAAATATGATTTATTAAATTAAAATATGATTCACAAATCAACAGTTATTTTTATCGTCTTGCGTAAAGTTATAATTGTACTTATTTTAAACACTTTGCAAACATTAATGTAATATATCGACACAATCTTTCGAATACGAAAAGACTACTTAGTAATGGGTAGGTACTACTTTGTTTGTGATTAAATCGTATAAATAATTTACTACGTGCAGCATACATGCATGCTAAAATATTTTTCAAATAACAAATATTGCAAATAAATAAGGAGTGGCGGCAGCCGGTAGCGTGCCGCAGTAACACTTTACCAACGTTCCGGGAGGGACGGAGGAGAGAGCAATGGGCCATGAGGACCAAGGATGCTTTCAAAGCTTTATAAGTTTTCATATTCGCTTGTGCTTTTTCACGACTATCATATAATTTTATTTAGTAATTATTAGTCATGTAAGGAATATTCGCATGTTTTTACATATTAACATTCGCAAGGATTGTGCGAATGTTTTGCGACTATGGAACTGCAGTTTGACGACTAAAATCCCCATTCTTTGGCGACCATTTCTATAAACAACTGCAATTCAGTATTAGAAAAACATTCGCAGAATTCTTGCGAATGCGAGTATCTAAAACATGCGAATATTTGCGAATGCGAATATTCGCTACATCACTAGTAATGACTAATGAGGCATTAGATGCCACGACTGGGTGTCGGTTGACTGCTAACAGTTGTCGATTCAATTTTTTTGATAATGATATTACATGTAGGTTCACTACGTTATCATTGTTTCCTCATTACGATACCAGATTCAGTAAATATTTATGCACCGTAATGTGAAATACAATCAACTTCATAACCAGACCTTACTAAATCTGTACCTTTTAATACCAATGATTCATTACTTGGAAGGCAATTAGGTATATCGTGCCTCATCGCATGACCGTATTATGCTATCAAAACATGGCATGTTAATCGTTTACATTTTATTTATAATAATATTTTTAATGCACCTACACAAGTACGTACGCCTAATTGACTGATGTGCGTTATGCTGCAGTTTTTATCAATCACAATCATTATATCGGGCTGTCATGTAAAATTCCATTCCAATGTATTTAGATTACTAGGCGCTATCTAGAATTTGGTCTTCGTATACTGCTCCTTGTGTGAGACCGTAGAAGAAGAAAATGTGTGTATAACATATGAAAAGTGTATAGCGTAAACATGTCATCGACATCGTTTAGTTTTTAACTGCACAAAGACCTGTTGCTGTCAGCTAGTGTAGGCTTGTTCATGACTTAACAGACGTACTCTTGGGAAGCGTCAGAACTTCTGCAACTGGTATTGCTTGATGTGGAGAGTAAAATTAATAATATTGTCAATATTAGTAAGTCAGTAATAAATAATAGAACAGCATTAGAGTAAATACGGCATAAGTATGTTGTGGGCCCATGTGGTGTGCGACGGCAACGGGTGAGGCTGTGACCCGTGCGACAGCGGTGTTGCGGCTGCCGCGTGCGGCTGCGGCATGCGGCTGCGGCGTGCGGCAGCGGCGCAAGGCCGCGCGGCCGCGACCTTGCGCGGCGGGGTCGGCGACCGGCCCGCGCCGCGCTTCCGACTCGCTATCGCAAATTCCTCGGTTGTAAGTTTTCACTAGTCTCAGGACGTACTACAAACATCTTTTTTGGAGTGTGGACGTAATATGTCTTACCGAAAGCAAAGCGCGTATATTTACTATATTTATGACGTGTCTGGCCTCGACTGTGCCAAATGTGTGATGTGTTAGAGGAGGATGGGATCTTAACATCAGGGTCATGGTTAGATCTTCGATTTAATCTAATATTTTTTACGTAAGATTCAAATTAAAGTAAGCTAGTTATAATATTGTCATTTTAAATTCAACATTACGTAGAGATCGTCAGTCAGCTAGCTCTCTTTACTCTATGTGCGTCGGTCTGTCGATGAATAAACAATTCCATACAAAGGAATAGGTTTGAGATAATCGCTTTGAGTCCGAGGAGGCTGTGTTCTCTCGTAAAAAGTAATGGAGCATCTGGTCGTCGCGCGGCGCGGCGTGGCGCAGCGTGGCGGCGGGCGCGGCGCGGCGACGGCGGCGGTGACGCGCGCGCGAGTCAACGCTCCTTTGACCAACATCCAGTGTATTTCGGTGCGCGCGGACGAGGCATTGATGTAATGAGCTTTTACTGTATGGCCATGGCAGGTGAACACATACTGCACACTGTGTATTCTGATTGTGACTTTCGTTACACGCCGGGCCTCATTGGCTCTTACTCTAGGCAAATGAACTGCAAGTGGTGCAAATGCAAACCTCAAATTTTGTCGCTGCATATACGATATTATATTACACAATTATTCATAACAAGTATCAAAGATATTTTTCGTTTGTGGGAGTAAAATTTTACTTGACTGTTGCCCCCATTAAATATTGGTTTGCCGAGTGTAATTAGTGTCTGATAGTATTGAGCAATCTCTTCTCTATCGCTGCTGTCGTAAATAGTTTACATAGCCGATAACGCGTTTCTTTATAAAATTTACGTTTGTTAAACATGCTTTGTACACTCATAGCCCCACACTAGGATTCTCCTGTGTCGTGGGTACCATGAACACACACAAGAGGAATACACAAACACCCAGACCCAGAACACGAATCTAAACTCATCATTCAGATACCTGTCTGGCCGGGAATCGAACCCGGGGCCTATTGCGCGTCAGACCCGTACGGTAACCGTCCCGCCACGCGTGTCGTACATGTTAAAGGAGAAGTAGAGGTTTTTTGATGTCTGCGTACTTCATAACACATCTACGAATATACGGCGAGAAGAAGCCACTTCGCTCCTCCATTTAATTACTAGTATCTTTTCAGATAATGTGTGTTCGGTAGGTGCCACTCTGGACGTGTGATATCGTGTTACCGTACATGTACGATATTAACCACATTGTTACAAAAATGTAAATGAATACTCTAGGATTCAGAGTAGCTACAGCGCAATCATCTGGCGGGTGACAGGTATCTTTGTACCAATTGTATCAAGAGCTTGTATGGAGTGCATATATGCTTCGGCGAGGACGAGGACATACGATGTTGCAAAGAGGTATGCGGAGCGCCTCAGGCGTGCGTGTGTGTGTCATATGTACGGACGCACACGCGCGCCGGTCAATTGGCAATAATTGCAAGTCGCGTCTCGCTGCGCAGAACTTGTGCCACTTGCGCCACTTAAAGTGCAATCGTCAATACATGCTGACTCTTATTTGTGATCGCGGCCATATCTCAGTAATGGTTATTAATTGACAATTAATTTGTTCGTATCGATACTTATTCCTTTTATTTTTATTTAAATGAGGTGAATCGTTCAATCTAAAGCCCGCAGTCAGATTATCCGCGTCCAGTTTCTCTTTTCGCATTTTTGCTATAATCAAACCTTTAGAAGTAGTTAATCGTTTATTACGCAGCTCGCGCAAAAAACAAACCGTTGAGCCTTGGATCCTTATATAGATGTTTCTGCAATAAACATTGCCGATTGATTAGTCCCGGTAACTCAAGCTGGCTGGGAAATCTGAGCTGGACTAAAAATGCGCCGTTAACGTTCCTTATAAAGGACGATAATTTTTTGTTAAACAATCGTATGATTATCCTGCTCGCATAGCTGAATATACAAATATGCACCAGTATATTCAAGGTTTCAAGGCCGTATCGATCGAGATTCGAGCGTGAGAAGTTGCGGTCATTGTGCGTACGAACAGAATGGTCAAAGCTGAACATCACGCGATGTTTGACGGCGCGGTCGAAAGTGGCGAGCGGCCGGCGGGTAGGGGGGGGGGGGGAGGCGAGGCCGCTTTCACCGCAGCGGCGCGCGGAGCCCGGGGGGAGGCTGCGCCCGCGCTCCACCATGATAAAGACATACTTCGCAGACATGGTATATACTTAAACGTATTGTCAGTTGCAATCAGCAAGCGACGCTTTGTTTGTGACCAAATCCAAATAAATAATCGAGGTTTTGCAGCAGGTGTTTCATTGCACATAATATATCTCGTTCCGTCGCGGCTGGCGGGCGCAGGTTCCGGCGAGGTCGCGGCACACGCACACACGAGCAGCTCGCTGAGGAATGCTCCGAATGCCAATGCTAGCGCCCGAAGGCAGTGCGGCGTTGCAAATATCGAGTCGTTTCAAGTACGTCAAGTGCGAGGTACCTACCTCAAGCCAGTATCACGGTAAGGCATCTCCCACACAGAAGCAGAATCGCGTTGTATCATGGTTCAATTTGACAAAATGCCATGTAATTAGTCGATATTATATCATTTGACGATGTTTACAATTATATTAAATTTTTTGGAGGTCATACATATCGTTAATGGAAATGTATTTAAATTGCAGATGATAAAAGATTTCTTGACGATCGATGATTCACGAGACGACCGCTGGTCGCCATGCGGGTCGCCGATGAGTGTGCAAGTAGTTATTTCCAAAACATGCTCGTACAAAGCGAGTGCAATCTGATGACACTAATAACAAGTTGCGAAATCAATGTTCTTAACTACTTACGTTCTATTCAACTTTGCTTTGTATGCGACATGCGCGTGCAGAGTTGCGTCCTATATACTCGAGGCGCCTTAGGCTAGTTAAATCCGCGTACATAAATTTAACACGTAATTTTTTTTAAGGAATCTTATTCTACTGAATTCGCGCTCTTTAAAAAAACACACACATTCTACACTCATAGCCCTAAAGTAAGATTTTCTCCTGTGTCGTGGGTACCACGGACACACACAAGCCGAATACACATACACCCAGACCCAGAACAGGAATCTAAACTCATTATTCAGATACCTGTCTGGCCGGGAATCGAACCCGGGATCCATTGGGCATCAGACTGTTATGGTAACCACTGCGCCACGCGGGTCGCCATAAAGTCGTCTTTAAGATTGTTGACTGCGATGAATATGAATAATCAGGTTAACTAGTAAGTTAACTTCTACTAAATAAGACACCTACATGCTTATTTACGCTATCAAGCTGTTTAGCGGTCCGTGCCATGGTAATGTTCCTACATTTTTCGCATGCCCCGTGGTCCACGTCACGATTACGAGTAACCATTACGAAGCGGTCTAAACAATGTCGGTATTCACGTACAAAACAGTAGGTAACGGCTAATATTCTATTTTTACTCCCTATTACGAAATTGGAATTTAATAAGTACAGTTGTTCCTCTTGAGGTACATGACTAATTAGTTAATCCTGCTGACTACTATAACCTATAAAGCTGATTAAAAAGCTTGGAGTGAAAACTAAAAACCTATTCAAGTGCTTTACTTTGGAAATTATATATCAGTATATTAGAAGTGATAACAACACATGTTATTGTTTGTGGAGGCAAGACAAAGAGCGTGCGGTAATCGTCGCGACTGTATTGTAGCTCGCGAGCGCGGCTCCTTCGCCATTGTGGCGGCCGCTTCGGTGCCTATTTTATTATTCATACTTTCATTGTTCGGCCGCATCGCTGTCCGTGCCCGCAAGGACGATGGCCGGACAATAAACAGATTAGACCCAGTACTAAACTACTTTACTCTACTGTACGCAGTCTCGATGGTGTTCGTGAGGAGATAGGTGGGCGATACATCACAATCGTCAGTTCCGTCTCATCACGAAACACTCCTGGTGAACAACAAATACAGACTTTAATCTTTTTTGTCTATTTTTACCATAAAACATCTTGCAACTATGTACTGTTCACCTAAAGGGCACCGGTCTCCTCTCGGTCGAGGTTTAGTCCATAATACACGCTTTCGACACACATAGCCCTATACTAGGATTTTCTCCTGTGTCGTCGCTACCATGGACACACACAAGACGAATACGCAAACACCCAGACCCAAAACATGAATTTAAATTCATCATTCAAATACCTGTCTGGCCGGGAATCGAACCCGGAACCCATTGTGCGTAAGACCGGTATGGTAACCGCTCCACCACGCGGGTCGTCATAATCCACCAAGATGGCCAAGTGTGGACTGGAAGCCTTCACACACCTATAAGACCATTTTGAGACAAATGTACGACCTATAACAACTTTTTTCACAGGCAGGTACGTAGCTAAATTCAGAAGAAATTGCCAACAAACAAATGTTAAATAAAATTAATTCCTTAAATAGATTTCGCTATTGGTGCAAATCGGATGAAAGTTATTGATGTAATTAATTTGATTCTTCAATGAAAAACTTACTGCATACAACTAAACGGTCTCATTGAGCATCAGAGTATAACAATATTATGAGGCAATCATATGTAATGTAGGGTAGATCATATCTAAGTTAGGGTTTCGTATCTAGTTGGAGCACCGCTAGCATGATTCGAATAATAAAGCAGTAACGATTAACTTAGCATCTACACCGTAGCCATTGATGTGTCACTTCCATGCATAGACTTTACGCAAATTGAGAAGAACTCTACATTAAACTTATATTTCTCATACCATTTATTCTTCAGCGAGCAGTGATAGCCCAATGATTGAAACTCGACCTGCCAGTCGAGGGTCCGAGGTTCAAATCATAGGCCGCCGATTATTCTAAAATGATGTGGGCATTAGAAATTAATTATAATTGTTTTGAAGTTAAACATCGCGAGAAAACCTATACACCTGAGAGTTCTTAAAAAAATCTTAAAGGTGTGTGAAGTTTACCAATTTTCATTTCACAAGTGCGTTTAACAGTGGGTTAGGGATAGTATTAATAGTAGATATAGTGTAATGAAGCAAATATATACTAAATGTATAGGTGTAGTGAAGGGAAGCAAAAAATACTCTTTTACTCTCGAAGGGCGACGCTATCATCACGCGTCATCGCCGCACTGCTCACTATCAAGTCACTGGTAATTTATGTCAAAGGAAAAATCATTGTCTTCCTATTTTCCTTATATCTATTTTACTCTTTATGAATAATATACAATATTTGTATTAATAAACATTACTAGATAAGTAACAAAGATAAACAAAGGGGAGGCATTGTCAATGACTCGTACATTTAAGTAGTAGCTTGCTTGTACATCTCTACCAAACTATTAGTGAGTGTTCGTTCTGTTTACTTATCGGAATGATATATCGTGCAGTAGCCAAGAAGCTGGCAACGACGTCTCCATAAGTAGGTTACGTGGCGCGGCGCCGGCGCGGTGACATCACCGATAACCGAGCTTTTAACGTTCTCCGGTTATCGTGCGCGCGCGCAGCCGCCGCGCTCGCCGCCGCCCGCTGGCTCCTCGCTGCTGCATTACATCAATTCTTGACCCCAATAAATTGCAAGCTCCTTTGATCACACTTATCTCCCGCCGGCGACGTGAATGCACTCATCAGATCATAGATAGCGAAATTCAGGTTGCAACAATTTATTGGCAAAATAATAAATCCATACTTTTCAGACGAGGACTTAAGGATATTGCAAACTGCGAAGTGCAATTGTTACAAATAACTTCTTATGCATTAGTTACGGCGTGCACAATACATATTTCAGTAAAATTTGTTTTCCTATTAGACTTAATTTTATGTTTTATTATCAACTACTAATATTTCGTTTTTTTGACGCAACGAGGCGATACTAAAAGAAGACTCTCACTTACTTATACTATTTTGATTAGTTTTATGCGGTTCCGAGAAGCACGCTCTCGAATTTATTTAGATTTTCTCAACTTCCTACCACGTCAGTAACTGTGTTGGTTTAATATAAAGTTTATGAAACCGACACTGCAATTACTAATTGCAATTGTACCGACCGGGATTTCAAATTTCGACACTACCGGTGTCGTAATATCGGATACTTTTTCTTGCGTTACGTGACGGTCGCACTAATAATGAGCGAAATAATTAATAAATCATTACGCGCGACGGGCATCTTAAGTAATTATTGATGTGCCTCCGGAAAACATACAGCATTGCTATGAAGAAGCTGTGTGTACTTAATACAATTCATTGCTAGAAAATTAATCTATGTCCTAGAATAGACAAACAACTTTTAGTTCCATCTTTTACCACTAGGTGTCGCCAGCAAGTATAGGCGGGAACTGACGCCATTTTTAACGCTATAGCGTTGTGTACTTTCGTCGCGAATAGACCTATGGGCTCCGAAATTACCGAATAACTAATTGCATATTATATTTCATAAGTATTTCATAAGTACAAGTGATTTACATATAGTGCCTAATGTGAATTTTCCGTAACGTAAACTTTATTATTTCAACTCAAGGAAAATATATTAAAATAAAAGGGTAGTTATAAAGTAGTGTGAAAATCCGCGTCAAAAATGTCCGCAAGTGCCTCCGATGGCGAACCCGCGGACCGAGTGGAGCGGACAAATTCACATACCGTCGAGAGGGATCCAACATGCAGCGAGGACTCTTCGAACTCCGACAACTCGTCGTCCAGCAACAACGAGCGCCCTCACAAGAGACCAAGACGGGATGTAAAGGTAACCGTCGACCCTCGGGTCGACGCGTTATTTAACCAGGTCAGTGCTCTTACAAGTCTTATAATGCATCAACAATGCATGCCAAATAGTAACACAAAAGACAGTGTCGAACTACCCGCGTTTTCGGAACCAGAATTTCTGGTAAACCCTTCGACCACAAAGTCAAAGTCACTTGATTTGGGCACATGTAAGACAGATTTTGATGACAAGAAACATATTAAACCAGCTAATGAAGGTAGACTAAAACAATTAATTGCCTTACAGCACTTTAATTCTCCTGCTTGGCAACACGTTCGCTACAGTAAAGCGCTGAATGATATGATTGCGCAACCTGGCTTCTGTAATCTTAAAGTCAATGATGAAATGTGTTGTCTTAACAAAAGTAAAGACTACCTGGCTCCCACGGAGCAAGTCGTAGCTGCACTTACCAACGCTTTGCTGTATCAAAGAGAGTTGTTACAAGCGGGACTGCAAGAACTCGTAGACTGGGCGCACAATAAGCCAACAGAATTAAACCCAAATAACATGTATAATAAAATTACTGAAACTTTCGGTAAATCCTCTCTGTCATACAAGTTGTCGGAACAGGCCTTGCAAATTGTTTGTGGTAAACGGGCGGAATGCGTAGAAATTAGGCGTCAACGTTTAATAAACGAAATTCCTAATAGAAATATCCAAGCTGCGCTCTCAAATATACCACCTAGTGAAGAGTTTTTGTTCGACAAAACTAGATTGACGTCTCTAATTAATTCCCTCGGAGGGCCGCTTTTATGGTTATCTCAACCTCAATCGAAGGATAAGCCAAACTTAAAAAGAAAATTTAAAGAAACAATACCATCTAATACACGGCCTAATACTATGCCTAAAAATAAATCTTATCAAGATCATTATAAAAAACAATGTAAAAAACGGGATTATAAAAACAAAAACAACGATAACAAAAAACAAAATTCCTTTCGTAATAACGCGCACAAGAAAATATGACTACCAAAGGCAGTTCAGAGGGGGGCAACTAAAGAGGTTCCAACAGCGATGGCGAATGCTTGGTGCAACCAAATTTATAATGTCAACCATCGCAGGTTGCAGAATACCTCTTTTCAAAAGACCTCCTCTGATCATACCTTCAAAACTAATCATGAAACGATATGCCACCAACCAGACTCCTACAATGTCTCGAGTAATCCAAGATCTCCTACATCAACAAGTACTGCAACCAGTACTCATAAAAACACCCAGTTTTATTTCCAAGTTTTTTCTGCGGAAGAAAAGCGACGGATCAATACGCCCAATATTCGATCTTCGGAAGTTAAACAAGTTTGTGAAAATAAAACATTTTCAACTGATTTCGCATACTACTATACCAGAATTTATCCAACCGGGCGATTGGATGGTAAAATTAGATCTCTCTCAGGCATATTTTCATGTTCCGATTGCAAAATCTCACCGGACCTTTTTAAGAATCAGCTACGGAGGCAAATTGTACCAAATGACGTGTCTTCCATTTGGCCTGGCGTCAGCGCCACACCTGTTCTCTTCTCTAACATGTTGGATCGCGGAGATCTTGCGTGTGAAGGGATGTCGAATAGTGGTCTACCTAGACGATTTTCTTCTTGTAAATCAAGACCCATCCAAGTTAAGTCTTCAGGCTGCGGAAGCCGTAAGACTCTTGGGACACTTGGGCTGGCAAGTGAACTTCAAGAAGTCAATCTTGTCACCAACACAAGATTTGGAATACTTAGGGATCCGGTGGCGAACAGCGATCAATTCAATGTCGCTACCAGAGAAGAAAATAAAGGATCTCAAGGTCGTCCTACATCAAACCTTGCAAAGAAACCACATCAGCCTTCGCCTGTTACAGCGTCTACTAGGGCAGTTGAACTTCGCCAATTATGTTATCCCTCGGGGCAGACTACATTGCCGCAAAATACAAATATTTTTACGTCGCTTCAACAAAAAACGTCTTCGTCACAAGGAAACCATCCCTCATTCTGTTCGCCAAGAATTGGTTTGGTGGCGCGGAGCCACACACCAAACGTCACCGATACACAATCCACCTGCAACCCATTTCCTGGCGACGGACGCTTCGGACACGGGTTGGGGTGCCCAACTAGACGGAATACTAGCATCAGGGGTATGGACAGATCAGCAGAGGAGTTGGCACAGCAACAAGAAAGAACTATTCGCTGTGATTGCTGCAATCAAACAGAATCTGAACCTATTAGAAGATTCACATGTTCAAATCCAATCGGACAATCGAACCCTGATAGCTTATATCCGAAAAGAGGGAGGCACAAAGTCGTTGACATTACTAACACTAACATCTCAACTCTTACGGCTAGTAGACGAATACAAAATAACTCTGTCAGCTCACTATCTCCCGGGGAGATACAACATAGTAGCAGACAGGTTATCTCGAGGGAAACAACCAGCAGAGTGGCATCTGCTTCCCCAAGTGACTACGGAGGTCTTTCAAAAATGGGGAGTTCCAGAAATAGACCTGTTTGCATCCCGAGAAAGTGCTGTAGTAAAAAGATACGTATCCATAGATTGGAGAGATCGGTCAGCAAACTATATAGATGCCTTCAGCAGACCATGGCGGTACAGACTAGCATGGGTATTTCCTCCACCCAATCTCCTTCCCAGAGTTCTATCGCATTTAAACAAGGCCAAGGGAACTTACCTAATAGTAGCTCCGGAATGGCCGAAGGTCTTCTGGCTCCCAGATCTGAAATCTCGAGCGTTAGATCACCCATACGAAATCCAGAATCTGACGAAAACCTTAGTGGATATAACAACATCACAGCCACCTCCGCAAGTACAGACACTAACCCTGAAAGTTTGGAAAATTGGGGGTGGGGTGCTTTAATTAAGAAGTGGCCCACTCAGGAAAGAGAGTTACTGAAAAACAGCTGGCGCCAGTCCACGTTTGCAACATATTTACCAGCGATCAAGCGATGGCTTGCATGGTGTTCAGAATCCAGGGTGAACTCAAAATCCCCCCAACCGGGGGACGTTGCGAGGTTTTTAATACATCTTTTTCTAAAGGAGAATTTATCTTACAGTACTATACTAGTACACAAGTCTGCTGTTTTCACGTTCTGTGGCCCTAATGTAGAACATCATACTTTTTCTAATTTTATCATTAAACATGCTCTTAAAGCAATCGGTATCGCAAAACCAAGGGCAGTTAGAGCCCCTTTCACATGGGACCCCAGAAAGGTTTTAGAGTGGCTATTATCAAATCCCTCAAAAGATTCTCTTTTTGATTTATCACGGAGGACAGCGACGGTGCTTCTGTTGACTTCAGGCCGTAGAGTCCATGATCTAACACTATTAAAGATTTCTAGCGATAGTTATTTTGACAACGGGGAAAATATCTTTTTAATACCTTCCTTTGGATCTAAAACCGATACTCAATCGAATCGTCAATCAGCATGGATGTTTTCAAAACATAAAGACCAGAACATTTGTCCAGTAATGCTAACCAGAACCTTAATAGAAAAAACAAAACAAAGAAAATCTGAAGTCAGGGGACTGAACAATCTCTTTATTACAGTGTGTGGTAAGCCAAAAGCTGCCTCACGTACCGTAATTGGTAACTGGGTGCGCACTGTTCTTAGAGATAGTGGTATAAACGCTTCCCCGGGAAGCTGCAGATCCGCTGTGGCCTCTCTGAGATGGCTCAATAATCAACCAATCGATGAGATACTCACTCGGGGCAATTGGAAATCATCCAACACGTTTTATAATCATTATTGTAAAATAATAGAACTTCCTAAAGATAATAATTTTAATTCATTTTTCAAAACTTTTACTCCATATTAATTCAAATGTTAATTAATAATAATTCTGAATTTAATAAAACTTTATGTATTCAATAATTTCTAATTATTAAATAATCATTATCGATAACAATTAATTTATTTTATCCTATTCATCATAGCGTTATGTAGCATTATTCCCCAGCAGATAACAAACACGTCTTCATAGCAATGCTGTATGTTTTCCGGAGGCACATCAATATAACGGTTTTACATAACAATAAAACCGATATTATGTGCCGAGAGGGAAAACATACAGCATTGCAGGAAGGCCTTCCTGGTGAAGACTATGAGCGTTAAAAATGGCGTCAGTTCCCGCCTATACTTGCTGGCGACACCTAGTGGTAAAAGATGGAACTAAAAGTTGTTTGTCTATTCTAGGACATAGATTAATTTTCTAGCAATGAATTGTATTAAGTACACACAGCTTCTTCATAGCAATGCTGTATGTTTTCCCTCTCGGCACATAATATCGGTTTTATTGTTATGTAAAACCGTTATATTGTGGTGATAAAGAACTACGTTCGTAGGTTATCGGAGCGAATTCCGGTAGAGTGACGGTCGCAACTGCGACGGGCGCATGTAGGTACGTGCTACAGGCAAAAGGGATGCGGGCGGTCTATTTTGTGTTAAGTATACGAGCAGTGATAGCTCAATGGTTGAAACTTGGCCTCCCGATCGGGAGGTCCGAGGCTCAAATCCAGGCATGCACCACTGATTTTTGTAAAATTATGTGCGTATTAGAAATTAATTAGCACTGCTTTTCGGTGAAGGAAAACATCATGAGGAAACCTACACTACACACCCAAGAGTTCTTTATAAAAAAAAAGTTCTCGGAGGAGTGTGAAGTCGCACTTGGCCAGCACGGAGGACTATGGCCTAAACTCTCTCATTCTGAGTGAAGACCCGTGCCCAGCCGTGGGACAATAATGGGGTGACGAGATCTATTATCCTGTATTATATTTTACGAATGCGAGTAAGTACGTGGATGTGTGTTGACGCTCTTGATTTGAATGGCCCGGATATGTCTCGTGTGTCAGAGCTATTCTGACATCCCTGCATCTATACAGCTCACATCAGGCCAGCAACAAAAGCCCAATTGAACTCACACAAAGAGCAAGAACGGGCTCATAGCATACGTTTTACAGTATTATATAAATCAGTGATAGTGTAGTGTTTTTCAAAGTGTGGATTACAGCCATACATACAAACACCACAATTACAACCATAGCAAGAAAATCTCACATAAAATGTATTTATAGCTCCTTAAATATATATCTAATTATAATTCTATAATGTCTTATAATTTTAAAATAGGTGCAGTGATACCTTAATGGTTGAACCTTGTCTTCTCGATCGGGAAGTCCGAGGTGCAAACCCAGGCACGGATTTTTATAAAAAATATGTGCGTATTAGAAATGAACTATCACTGCTATACGGTGAAGGAAAACATCGCGACGGAACTTACACACCTGAGAGTTCTTACAAAAAAGTTCTCAGAGGTGTGTGAAGTCTACCAATTCACATTTGGCCAGCGGGTGGACTATAGTCTAAACCTCTTTTATTCTGAGAGAAGACCCGTGCCCAGCAGTGGGACAATAATGCGTTGACGACAATGTCTTATAATTTTTAATTCTATCCATACAGTACTTAATTATTTTAACGCTCTGTACGGATTTTGTATTTGTTCAGCGGAGAACAAGCAGAAATATAATATTTTCACATATCAATTGAGTAACAAAATAGATTAATAATAACTATTGTAGACTCTCACTGCTAATGACGATAACTGGGCAGCATTGTGTCGGGATATAATATTTCGGTGTTTCTGTAATCAATTTAGTCTTACAATTAGTGTCGACAGAGCATTTTCCGTTTTCGCGGACAATATTGCACAATTGGTTTTACAGAAAAATACTGCCACTAAGACACATAAATATTTATTGGTTTGATAAACGAATATACTTGCGCGCTTGCGTTATACACAAAAAATACAAAATGATAAGATTTCATTGCAATATAAACTTGAATTACAAGAAATAAACAAGATTTCTGAGGAAAATATATCGGAAAAATTTATTTTCAACTTGACATTACTACAAATTATATAGAACTTAAACAGTCAATATTAATTATCAATAGGCAGGCAAACATATACAGCCAGTATTAAAATTTACTTCAATACTCCCACTAAATTTTAAATCCTATGTAAAATATAAAACTGTGTTATATGTTTACCTGTTTACACAAAAACTTTACATCACAGACATTATAACATCTCTTATATGTTCAAATTTCAAAGTTGGCAGAGCCTTGGTAAGAATATCAGCTATTTGTTCAGAACTTTGTACATAAGTAATATTAATCAATTTTTGTTGTACTTTTTCTCTTATAAAGTTAAACTTTACATCAATATGCTTTGTTTTTTTATGATAAACAGGATTATTTATTAACTTAATAGTACTTTGGTTGTCAATACGCAAAGTAGTACAACAATGATTGATATCTATATCTTTGAAAAATTGTTTTAACCACAATAAATTCTTAGCAGCTTCACAAGCAGCCATGAATTCAGCCTCAGTTGTTGATAAGGCAATACAAGGTTGTTTTTGACTTGCCCAAGATATGGGACCACCATTTAACATAAAAATATATCCAGTTGTTGATTTCCTTGTATCAAGATCCCCTGCAAAATCTGAGTCTGAATAACCAATTAACTCTTCATGACCTTTATATTTGATACATAAATCTTTAGTTTTGATAAGATATCTAATTATTCTTTTCAGTTGATTAACATGCTCCAAACTCGGATTGTTTATATACCTACTTAACAAATTAATACCATACGAAATGTCTGGCCTAGTTGCTGTAGACAAAAATAATAAACATCCTATAACTTCTCTATAAGGATAATTAATCTGTTCATTTTCAACATTTTTCGAAATTTGAACATTAACATCAATTGGTGTGCTGCTAGGGTTTGCATTACTCATTTTAAATCTGTTTATTAATAGCTCAATATAATGTTTTTGATGAACATATATAGCGTTATCAGATTTAACAATTTCTAATCCAACAAATCGATTTAACTTTAATTCCTTGATATTAAAGCCTTGTCTCAAATAATTTATTATCTGATCTAAAACTGTATTTGATTGTGCCATAATTAAAGCATCATCTACATACAAAATTAATAAGGCTTTAATTCCCTGGAAATTACCTACAAATACACAATTATCTGCTTGTGACTGCACAAAACCAAATTTCACTAGAAAATTAGTGAACTTTTTGTTCCAACATCGAGATGCTTGTTTTAAACCATACAAGGATTTGTTCAGTTTACATATTTTATTTTTAGGTGCTTTCACTCCATCTGGGATTTCCATAAAAATATTTTCTTCTAGATCTCCATATAAAAATGCAGTTTTTACATCTAACTGTCTAATAACCCAATTGTATTCAGCAGAGATAGATAATAATATTCTTATAGATTCATATCTTGTAGTAGGTGAAAAAATCT
Organism: Spicauda simplicius; assembly: GCA_949699795.1. NCBI lineage: Eukaryota > Metazoa > Arthropoda > Insecta > Lepidoptera > Hesperiidae > Spicauda > Spicauda simplicius. The sequence continues at coordinate 79,343 of OX453063.1, forward strand.
CATTGTAATCGACTCCTTCTATTTGTGTGAAACCCCGAGCACAAAGTCTAGCTTTATACCTTTCTATTTGATTATTCTCAGTCCTTTTAACAGTGAAGACCCATTTAGAAGTTATTGTTCTCTGCTTTTCTCTATCAACCAAACTCCAAGTATTATTATCATGATGAGCTTCTAGTTCTTCATTAATTGCATCTAACCACATTTGACATTCCTTGCTGTTGATAGCTTCTTCATAGGTTACAGGAACATTTAGCTCTAATAAATTTGCCTCTAGTTGATTTCTTCGCGGTCTCAAAGTTACATTTAATCTATCAATATCACTAAGATCAATTTCTTGTGAAGGTTCATATGTAGTATCATTTTCTCCAGCAACAGAATAAATACTTCTATCACTTTCATGATCTTCATCTTCTGTATGACCGATGTTGTTGGTTATCTCCTCCACATCATGATCAATCTCATCAGTAACATCATTGTCATCATCACAGATGTAAATTTGTGCTGTACATTTTTTAAATTCAGGGCTCTTCTGTTCATTGAATATAACATTTCGCGATACGGTTATTCTTTTCGTAGTTGGGTCATACATTTTGTAATTGTTATTGTCATAACCGACTAACATCATTTTTCGGCTTTTACAATCCAACTTCTTTCTCAACTGGTCCGGTACATGAACATATCCTTCACACCCAAACACTCTGACATGATCCAAACTAGATTTAAAACCACTCCATAGTTCTATTGGTGTAATGTTTGGTGTCTGGCTGGATGAAGTACGATTTAATATATAAACCGCACAATTAACAGCTTCTGCCCAAAGATTAAGAGGAACATTTCGAGCATAAAGCATAGATCTAGCGCTTTCTACTATTGTCCTTATTTCTCTTTCTGCCCTACCATTTTGTTCTGGCGTGTAGGGGGCAGTAAATTCGTGAGTTATTCCTTCGCTATTTATGTATTCTTTAACCATATTGCTTGTATATTCCCCTCCATTATCAGTATGTAATATACGTACGCCATGTGAAAATAAATTCTTAAGTTTTGCATTATATTTCTTCAAACAGTCCAAGACATCACATTTATTCTTTATAAAGTATACATATCTAAAGCTTGTTGCACCATCTTTAAAGATAACAAAATATCTCATACCTTGGACTGACGGCACGTTAAAAGGACCACAAACATCACTGTAAACAACATCACCTTGTTGCAGTGGCTCTCTGTTTGATTTTTGAAATGATTGACGGGCATGCTTTCCATAAGCACATCCCTCACAGACAAACTTATCACAGTCTGATAAGTCCACACCAGTTAATATATTATTTTTGCACATTTTCTGTATTTCTCTGACATTTAGATGTCCTAAACGTTCATGCCATGTTTTAAGGTCTAATTTTTGTACTATATTGCATAGTGGATTTAAAATGGTCTTAATTTTTAATTCATATAAATTGTTATTTAATAAATTCCCACACATTACTATTTCTCTGTCCTTGTAAATCAAAGCATCAGTATTTTTTTTAACAATTGTATATCCTTGTCTCATTACTGCTCCTTCAGAAAATAGATTTCTTCTTAATTTTGGTACATAAAGAACATCCTTCAAGATACTTTCCTCCCACTGTCCATTGACACACCTTTTGATCAATATACTTCCTTGACCAATTACTTCAACTGATTCTTGATTTCCTAGTTTCAATGGACACCCTGTATACTCATATAATTCCGCAAAATTCTCTCGCTGATAAGACATATGAGCCGAGGCACCACTGTCTAATATCCAGTTATTATTCTCATAATCTTTCAAATGACACTCTGTAACATTAAATGCCAACATATTTTTCTCTCCTTGATCTCGTTTCTGTTTAGGAGCACGGCACTCTTTCGCAAAATGACCACGTTTACCACAGTTATAACATTCAAAACGATGAGATTTTTCATTTGTCTCTTTATTATTATTCTGTGATAAAATAGGTTTCTTCTTAGAGTTTTGTTTTGCTACTAACAAAGCAGTTTCATTATCTTCTTCCACATTTAAGCTGGCCTCTTCATCGAGCAACCGAGCTGTCAGATTAATTATAGTTTGTTTAGATGGATCGAGCGATATCCAAGCCTGTCGAAGAGATCTATACTTTGGCGGTAAAGTACCCAATATTTTTGTTATAACTGCTGTGTCACTAATAACTTCTGAATTCTCTCTCAGCTGTTTCGCTAAGCTTTCAACTTTGGCAATATGTTGAGCAATAGTATCTGATGGTGACATTTTGTATTGATAAAAACGCTCATGTAACAACATTTTGTTCATTTCAGATTTCTGCTCATATATAGACTCGAGTTTAGTCATCACTTCAAGGGCCGTTTCACAATTCTCAATAAGTGCTACCTGTTTCAAATCCAAAGCAGACGTTATGATAAACATTGCCATTCCATCGTCTTTGTTCCATTGAGTAGCATTATCTTCCGTTTTTGGAGTATTAATATCTAATCCTTTTGCACGCAACGCACATTTTATCTGAAATTTCCACTGTTTAAAATTGGTTCCATCGAACTTTTCGAGGTTGAATGTCTTTCCGAACTCCATTCTAATATTTATATTTTAATAATACTTGACTGCTCTTTGTTTATTTTACTCACCAAGCGTGTAATCCTGGGCCCATAACCACTTGAATTACAAGAAATAAACAAGATTTCTGAGGAAAATATATCGGAAAAATTTATTTTCAACTTGACATTACTACAAATTATATAGAACTTAAACAGTCAATATTAATTATCAATAGGCAGGCAAACATATACAGCCAGTATTAAAATTTACTTCAATATATAATACACACAAGTACATATTTCTTTACAAAGTTTAATTTAGTAATAGTTATACATATTATTGAAAGAAATGTAAAATTGGCTTTCCAGATATAACTTCAGCTGTAATTTGTTACAAATTGTTATGATGTAATATTATTTTTTCAAAAAATATTATTTATCATTTTGTGAATGTTTACCTAAGTATACTATAAAAATGCAGAAGAAAATTGAAACATTCTGTACAGCTGTACAAATAAAACTTAATTCAGTGAGACATTACGTCGGATCAAACAGTATAATAGGTAAGGTTAAAGACATGGCGTTAATTCTGCAGTCATATGTATAATTTTCTATTTCCATTGCGGCAACCATTCCTTTTACCAATCAGCTGTCAATGTACATAAGAAATGAAAGCAATAAAATTTGAGTTACATAGGTATATGTTATGTGAATTTGCACTTGTGTAATGTAGCAGTCGTGGCCGAGCGGTTAAGGCGTCTGACTAGAAATCAGATTCCCTCTGGGAGCGTAGGTTCGAATCCTACCGACTGCGTTACGCACATTCAATTATTTTTTAGTTTTATTTGACATGAGAAATGTTTTACTTTGTGAATACCTACTCGACTCTATCAGTATAACTGAGGAGAAAATCATAATTTTATAAATATTTGATAGCGCTCTTTGGTAATACCTTACATTTTGAAGAAAAAAATAACGCATTTTACACTCATAGCTCACACTAGGATTTTCTCCTGTGTCGTGGGTACCATGGACACACACAAGACGGATACACAAACACCCAGACCCAGAACATGAATCTAAACTCATCATTCAGATACCTGTCTGGCCGGGAATCGAACCCGGAACCCATTGCGCTTCAGACCGGTATGGTAACCGCTCCGCCGCGCGGATCGTCAAACAAGAAACAACCTGGCGCAGCATCATTATTTCTACGATTATCATTAACATCACCGGACTTTTTGCCCATCGTGGGCCTTTTGGCATCATTCCAATATATAATGTTGTTTCATGGCGTCATTGGGCACCCGGATTTGGTTACGACAAGCGGTTACGGCGCAGCGCCTGCGCAGGAGGTTTCGAGACTTTCGCTTTCTCCGCCGCCGGCTGTCGGGCCCGCGCCGGGTAACGCAGACCGCATTGTACGCATTAGCAGATGTTATCGCTTTTTATTCCGTACTTAATTATTGTGTGCGCCAGGCATTGATCAGTTTGGAAACCTCTTGTCTCTGAATGACTACGGGGTTTTAATAAATATGCACATGATTTAGTCAAAAGGCGATCATGATATGTACTTTTAGTTTTTCTTAATTTCATCTTGGTGATCCTACGAAATGGATGTGATAAGAAATCCAAGATGAGGTCGGTATTTTTGCCGAGTTTTTTGGGCCCAACGCTCGGTGTCCGAAAGTAATTTTTATATGGATCATGGACGTAGAGGCTATCTTTAACTTTATTTCTTTCAATATAAATTATAAAAATAGATATAGGCTCTCAATTATTATATAATTCTTTATAATACATAGAGCTTCTCAATAAGCGAGGAGTAATATACAAATGAAAGTTTAAAAAAAATCTATAGATAATAAAATAGTAAAAGCTTCTTATGGTAAAATACATTAACATTAAGCTTTCTCAGAAAAAGATAATATCACTGGTTATGTTGAACATAATTGTTACAATGAAACCGCCGGCCACCTGTTGCTGCGATGAGATTAGCTCGGCCGGATTATAGGAGCGCTAGTTCACTACGAAATGCGACATTCAGATTACACTTGTACCGTGGTACAACGTTAATAAGTTGTTAACGTACCTATAGGTACGTACAATCTGCTTGTGAACTGCCGAATTGCATCGATAGAGTACCTACCTACCTGTCTACTGGTTAAAAACTGTAGGTGCATTTTTACAAATACTTCAAATAAGTACAATAACAGATATTTTAAAATAATACAAACCGTGTTGTGTATTGCATTTAGAGTAGAAATCTGATTCATGCTACCAAATTAGTAGTATTTTTTTCCTACAACATTTTTAAGTACTAAAAGTATCTATACTTTACAATGATCTGGTTTGATACCTGCAGTTAATTTTACCAACGGCCGTGAAAATAATAGAAACGCTTTATAAGGTTTTTTGATGAACAATACAAATAGAAATAGTGGCGCAATTGGAATTGTTAACAAAATCCGACGTCTCGCTAAATGCTACACAAATAAACGGATGCCTTGAACGTGATTACAGTTCCCACGGAGCGCTGGCTCTACAGATAAATTATATAAATATAGGCACTTAAAACAATACTTATTTGGTCCGCAAGTAAGTATAATGAGGATCGCAGTCAACAGCAAATCTATTCATTAATAGATAAAAGATGTAGGAGCATTGTTTCTCGTTTCTCGGTAAGCGCGGCGCCGCCATGTGCCGCGGACAAAGCGGTCGCGCACAGCTCGCGTCGCCTTCCCGTAACTCGTAATTGTTTCTAGTTATTTTCCATTTAAACTAACTTAGTTGCCAGCGTCTCATACAATAGACGCCTCATTTCTTTTCAGTAATGTGAGTAACAATGAAGGAAGGCTTTAAAATTTTATAACTGCCAACGATAAGACAAGTTTCTACACTAATTACATTTGTATTTATTGTACTTAAAGATATACTTATACTTCTTTAAATGTTAGGATTTACGGATACGATATCTTCTTACGGCAAATACTTTTGGCTAGCTATTTTCAAAATCCTCGCAAACCATGCAATATTTTATACGGTTGAAATGTATATATACTGCACCTTATTTATTTATTTTATTCTGAACATCGCTTATTGTTGCCAGCTTTACGATTTTGTTTGAAAAACTGTCAACGAATCAGTATTGGAAAACTTAGGGAACCCCTTGTCGTCGCAAGTTGCAACGACTTCGATGAATCTGTCAACCCGATTATTATTCCATTTCAATTCCCAACAAATTCGCTTCGAGCTCCATCATCTTCCAATTCAATTTGGTATTTTTCAATCGGTTAATACGATCGTTCGGCGATCGAGCGGGCACCGCGGTCCGGTCGTGCACGTTGCTGGGCCAGTCAAGGGTAAGCGATTAAAAAAAGAGTAAGCGATTGCAGCAACTAGAAATGTAATCTCCAAGCTCTCCGTCCGGAGTAATGAAGCGAGGACGACTCGACCTCGTTGCAGGTCATGTTTACACGGTACCGACCGTCTTGTTGTCACTTCGTTTTGTATATCGCTTCAATTGATATCAAAAGTCGATTGGTTACAATAAGTAAACTATACCTACTCACTTTATCTACTGTTACGCAACGTGGTATAATTCGAAAGCAAACTAGTTAGTGGGACCCGCGAGCGAGCGATTACTGCGACTGAGTCATATGGAGATTGTGGCACCACGTATTTAATCCTTAAAGTGATATTTGCATTTTAATTACGCAACGAATGCGAGAGCGACCGTGGGCCGGTCCCGGGCGGGCGGCGCGCGAGCATCCTGCTCGGTTATCGCTCGGAGCCACTTCACGCGTAAGCGCTTAATTAAATAATCGATACGTAATTACATCACTCAGGATTGGACAGAAGAGAAAGGACATTTGACTGACGGGAGAAGGTGAATGTTCGACATACGAGGTTCCGCTATTACTATCTTAATATTTTGAAATTAATCAGCTATCGATAAATACGTAGTTATAATGTATACGGGTGTTTTTACGGTATTTGATTTTTTTGTGTACCATGAAGAACAGTTGTCTGTTTTATTCGATTTTAATTATAACATTACTAAACGTTATTTTTAACGCAAATTGACGTGTAGATGTGTATCTATATACTCGTACGTCTACACGTTAACACTTATATCATTATAAAAGGTGTGTCTGGATTATTAGGATAAGTGCCTTCAATTTCAATATTTATTGTATAAGTAGCAAGACAAACTTTGGCATTGCCAATTGAAAGGATATCCGTAGCGACTAAGATTCTTATAAACCTGACAACGATACATAATAAAAATCCCATGATCTTAAACGGAAGATAGTACGACTAGTAATAAAATAAGAATCAATGGACAACCGCATAGCGGGCTCCACTTATTTTTATTCCTCTGGCTATTGTGGAGGCACCTGGTCGTCGGCGGACCACGCCTCGCGGTGCCGATCGCCACACAGGATCCATTACACCCATTACGCTACATTAAAAATAGGACTCACTGGAGCTCTTGCCAGTTAAATTGAATATGTTCCTTGATGTTCATTATGAATAACTTGCTTAGAAAGTAGTGAAGCTTTGCGCGTCGAGTTTAGTTGGGGTGAAGTAGCCGTGACTTGTTTATAGCTAACCCTTCTATTTGAGATATGGGGACAATAGCACCGGTCGGGTACGATAAGGTCATTAATGCTTTTAGGGCCGCTTTTACGGTGTGGGGCGATGGAATTAAAAGATAAAATCCTATATGAAACGGTATACGTATGTAAAATTATAACATAACTAATAATCCTGGTACTCCATCAATTTTATAATTAAATTCATTTTAATTTTAAGCGTATAATTTCGCATTTGGCCAACATCGTCCCCGTCTAAGTAATTCCCATTATGAACCTACTAAACAATAGTCTTAGTTTTTTGGGGATTTTCAAAGAATCGTGTGAATATGTCTAGCTTAAAGCAAATCATAATATAATTCATATCTTATACAAATATGTTGCTCATTCGCACAATAGGGCTCTATAATTCTTGTGTTGAGTGTTTTTAACCCTACTATTACGATACATTCGCTTCATTGGCGTCATTGGCTCGGCGGTGAAAGCGTTAACGTTGAGCGTTGAAAACAAATATAAGTAATAAGTGCGATCTTATTAGGCCTTAAAATAAGTTCATTGTAGCGAAACTTTCAAAAAAACGCTTGCAGTACGACGTAAAATGTTCCGTGTCCTTCAGGAGCGGATAATTCAAGAATTAACCAACTTCCAATAATTATTAAGTACCTACAGTATACACACATTTGAATATTGTTCACTTAAATACCATATAATGCGGGGTGCACTTCGCAATACGCATTTTTCGGCGACGGTCCTGTCGGCTGAGTATAGGAACTTAGGAACCGTGCTGGAGCTGTCGGCGCGCGCTTCCGGCTCACTAATGAGCACTATCTTTAACTTCGGCTTAAATGGTTCTCAAATGCATGAAGGTTCATCTAACTTAATATACATTTCAATTCATATTTTATTCTAAATTATGTATTTTGGAAATTAAGTAGGTATGTGTAATAAATTATGTAACATAATAATCTTAAATTCGATATTATTTTTTTGCCTAGCTATTTGGACGGAGCGTTTAAAGATTGGCCTTTTCTACATATTCTTTAAATCACAAATATAAAATCATTTGAAATTAAAAAAGAATTGCACACGGAAAGAGTTAAGAATCACTGGCCTTACTAATCACTCGTCTGCGCGACTTGTCGGTTTGCGCTTTCGAGATGTCCTATTTAGCTCTGAATAGGATTTAATTGTTAGCGGCGCGGAAACCCCGGGATTAAATCGACTGTCTAGCCTCCTACTGTACGCTCCCACACGCTTAATGTATGACGTTACTCATTGTCTGGGGTGTTCAATGAGTAAACAGTATATTAGACTTGCGGGAGACCCAGATCTCATTCATAAAGAGAAAGTTTGTCTCCTCTCTACGTTGTCTTGTCCTTAAAATTAACATAGATTAGGATGAATTGTGATTAGGCTGTCTCTATAAGTAACTGTTAATTAACGTAGTCATTAGTCTGCGTTCACATTTACTGTGTCACATACGTAACAAATTAATTTGAATGGCCAATAACGAAGTTTCAAAATAATTTTGCACGCGTGTAGCCAAATTGAAAATCTATTTCTAACCCACATAAAATGTTCGTAAATGTCTTTGTGACTTAATAATGCGTCTAATGCTTATAGATACAACATCTTCCAAGTCATCTTGCAGTCTTTAAAAGTAATTATGAATGATTGTCTCATTATTGCATTTGGGGATGTCCTGCTTAATGTTAAATGAGATTGATTAGACTCGCTAGTGTAATTGCAGGCGGAAGCAGCGCGTTTAGCCTAAAGCCGCCTCCCACGCGGCTGCTGAGCCGGTGACGTCGCTCATTGTCAGCAGAAGACAGAGGATCCGTGAAGCGTGGGAGCTAATGTTCTATACAACGATTGTTTTGGTTTCACATTCGACTCACTTTTACTATTATACTGTTTGTTACTATGCTTCGTACTACTGTACTCGTAGCCATTGTTCTAACGTTTGATCCGTTTAGTCATGAAGAACATAACCCACGGTGCAGTGTTTCACTTTTTTCGCCAGACGATCTAAAAAGATCTAGTCTCGTTAGTAAAGAGTCTAGTTTCATGCGGAATGAACTTAGCTATATAGATCATATAGGTTTTAGGGGAATAAAATTATTGCATTAAGTGTTGTTCATATATATTAGTCAGTTACTTTACTTTTTCTTTACTACTGGATCGAAAGATGACCTCAATTGAAAATATCCGGCTAAAAAACTTGCGGGCTTGTCACTTATATAGTAATCTGGCAACATAAGATAGTAGTAGTTGGTACATTGCTTTAATTTATGCTCTTCTCATAGTTACAGGAGGTACAGACGGTGATCTACATAACATTTCCGAGTAATAAGTGTGGGCCACGTGCCAAGTCTATGATATTACGATAGAGTTGGCAATATGTTTCGTAGTGTGTCGCAGAGCAGATGTTCACGTCGTCGCCGCGAGTCCGCCGCCCTTTTGCCAACAGGTGGTCAATGACCCATTGCTGCTTATTAGTGTTTATAGGCGACTTTTATAAATATAGGTAAATTGTAAAGCCTCATTACCGTAAGTGTGTTTTCTAATTATTAAAGTAATTAACCCTTGTATTCCTTAGGTCAAGGTTGATATAAATTTACCTATTAACGATAGGATTTTATTACCATGATTGTCGTTTATTAATTACATAGTATTTTTTTAATAAAACTTTTATGTCTACAGTTTCATCTTAGTTAATATGGCTGTCATTTTTACCATATACCATTACCTTAAGTTAAGACATTGGCTATTCCCACAGTCTTTAAAATACCCAAGATGTTAAAAAACACTAGCATTTTACAGGCTAGTTTGACGGCATACTGTTCAAGCTTAGCTGCAGTCATAATTACGTATCTATGCGTGCAGCTCCGAGAGGGAGAGAGGATAATTGGGTGAGCTTGTTGTGGCCGTCTGCTGTCGAGATGTGGCAAAACTGGTCTTGTTTCCGGCGACTGGTGCTTCGGCAAAAAATGAGCCATTCCAGAACAGCGTGACTCATTCACATTGATTGCTACTTTGATAATATTTGAATAAGCTAAAGAAGTCTAGTGCAAAAATAATAATTCAATCGAGTTTCCTATTGTTCGCTATTATTTATATTATGTACTATGTATTTGCGAAATGTATTAGTTAGTGACTCAGTTAAATGAAATCTGTAGTGTACTTGCGCTGCATTTTAGTTTAATTTGAGATAAAATGTTTAGTAATAAAATAATGTGGCAAGTTTTCGTGGTACTATTTTTTATTACTGGGGAATAAGAAGGTCGCCTAGTATATTAGTCAGCGCATTGAACACATACGGAACATACCTAATGTCAATCATGTCGGTGTTCATAAATGTGAATTATCTATTTTGTAATGTAATTACTGTTTTTCGTGCAGAGGAGCTGATTTTCGCTCCCACGCGGCCAATGGTGTCAGTCTTGCTGTCCACCATTAAAACGCTGCGAAATTGAGGTGATCGATGGCTATGAAAAATGTTAGACTTGCGTCGGCCACCTATCGATAATGCATCAACGAAATATTGTTGTTATCCTGCTGTTGTCTCACGCCGCCGCTATTTATATTACTTATTTTTACCACCGTACTTTCTCTTGATCCTATGAAGTAAGGTCTTAGAGAGCAGTGATAGCCTAATGGTTGAAACTTGCCCTCTTGATCGAGAGGTCCGAGGTTCAAACCCAGGCACGCACCACCGATTCATGTGCGTATTAGAAATTAATTATCACTGCTTTTCGGTGAAGGAAAACATCGTGAGGAAACCTACACACCCGAGAGTTCTTTAAAAAAAAAGTTCTCGGAGGTGTGTGAAGTCCACCAATTCGCACTTGGCCAGCGCGTTGGACTATGGCCTAAACTCTCTCATTCTGAGAGAAGACCCGTGCCCAGCAGTGGGACAATAATGGGTTGACGAGAGAACGAGAACTCTCTCTTACTTTGTCCACCTGATGGTACGTGGTCATTGCTGCCCATAGTTATCTATAGCTCAGTGCATTAAGAAGAGGGTTTCAACTTGAAGACGTTTATAGATGCTTTGCTATCCCTGAGGACTAAGATTGTGAGACGTCGAAACCGGCCATCGAAATGCGACTACAGCTATATGTTCTAAAAAGGTAAGTATAGTGGTAGCATCTTATCGTCAAACCATATTAGTTCTACCATCTTTCACATCATATTTTATTTTATCCTACTTCATCTTTATTTTCATAAGAAATGACAAAATTTAACTTTTAGGCTGAGTCCCCGGTAGATAAGCTAAACCGATAAGTCAAATTCAGTACGCCGCTAACCTTTGGCCTGTTGGGGACGCAGCCTTAATGATATTTTGCAAGACTTGTAAATTAAAACAGCACAAAAATTGATAGGCATAAATCCAACAAGTAGGTACTCTATCGCATCAACCCATTATTGGCCCACTGCTGGGCACGGGTCTTCTCCCAGAATGAGAGAGATTAGGCCATAGTCCACCGCGCTGGCCAAGTGCGAATTGGTGGACACTATATTGGATGGGTTATAACTGAACTATATGATTTAAGCCAATAAGCTAACTCTCGGCATACCAAATAGCAATTATAAAGAGTAGTTGCTACTTGAATATTTAATAATTTGTTGTTACATAATTGTGATTAAATTAAATCTTTGAGAGATTTTTTTGGGTTAACACGATTATAGAGCGGAGCACAGTGCGCAGTGAGTCAGCGGCGGTACCGTACTTTGTCCAAATTGCGCCACTTTCGCTCTCGGCTCGCTGGCGATGTTTCCCCGCAGCAGGATCCGCGGGCGGATGCGCGTTGTAGGCCACTGGGCTGCGCCGAGCTCGCTTGAGCAACCGCTAATCTTTGGTGTAACACGACACGTCAGGTGAATACCTAGACGTCGATTTGCAATATCATTCAACCGGACTTTTTGCTGACTTGGATTTATATAATTTTGCCATATTTTATGTTTGGAATCGAGGTCGATAGTCTTCAGTTTTTGCAAGCCGATGATGCAATGTCATGATTTAAAATTTATTGAAGCTTCTCGTTTTGTTCAATTTCATGGCTATTGTTATAATACAAAGGTACTCTATGTTTGCTCTAAATAGCCGTATGAATTCCGAAACTTCCGGACGCAATTTAAAATTTTGTAATGAAACATACCGAGGCATGGAAATGAGCATGACGTTATAGATACCTGCGTCAGTAACCAGCTTCCCACGGCCCAAATGAGATTTACCGTGTTCCACGCAGCCAATACACTGAATACGTGCTTAGTCGGAATTGAATAATCACAGAAGCACGAAGATTACGATATGGTGCTATAGATAAGGATTATAATGCCCCGTCTTTACTATGACAATATATAATTGATGTATATATTTAAGTCAGTTTTATTGCCCTGAACTTTAGGGTAGGTACTTAACTAACGATACTTTAGGGCCTACTTATCGTCATTGCTCTACACATCAAGGTTTGTCCAACGTTACTTACTATTTATGTAACAATAAGATCTACAAATTGTAAATGGTTTTGGTAGTGAGTCACCAAAGACAGATTATGAAATTTATGTTGTCCGTGTAGCACAAGTTTATTATAAGATCGCATAATTTTTCTATTACTGATGTATAATATAATTAGTATAATTAAATCTATTATAAAGTTCTCGTAAATGTAAATGAAATATAACGAGCAATTAATTGATAGTATCGAATACGAGCTCGTATTGTATTTGTTCGAGCGGGTGTACACAGGGCTGAGATAACGCGAAAAGTTTGTTTAGAGCACAGAGAACAGAATGAATAGAATTAACTTACAAAATGTATCAAAACAGTATTAATAAATATGATCGGTCATAATTTTGTTTTTATAATGGATTAATGTAATGAGACTATAAATTACCTAGTAATTAACACTCCAAGCTGTCTTTATAACTTAGGAAGATAAACGGAATCGATAAATAAATAGTTCATCGTATAGGTATAGATAATAAAAAAGTATTTCACTATTTAATCTTTATTCTTAGATATCTTTATTCCCGAAAGGGATTTGTATCAGTCAATGAGAGCATTAATTGATTTGAAGTATTTTATTTGAAGCTTTTAATATTATCGGCTCTGTACGTCTTCCAACTCTACGACCTAGAGTTTTTAAGGTATGTCCAAATTTTGGCAGTAATTTCCTTTCAAAAATTTATTAAAGTTATATTATATCACTACAATGTGCGGGTTGGCAAAAAGTATAAAAACTTGATTATCAAGAAGTCTCAACGTATAAGTTTCTTTCACCTAAAGTACATTTACATTGCTTTATAACACAGACATGCCATTCAAAAGTTAGTGGAGTGAAAGGGAAAGCTTATAAAACAATTGAGAGCGAGGAGGCGTTTAATTTTTAGCTACTTATGGGTAGTGCGTGTATTTATTGTCATTTCTACTTTTTATGACATACTATGGCCCTACGAGCCCACAGGCGATGTTGACACTCGCAGTGATTAGCAACTAACTACCTACAACTTATTGGCGGGTTGGGTAACTCTCGTGGAAAACTTGTCTCCTTCTGACTAGTGTGGGCAAGCAGGGTGCTGAAGGACAACCACAAAGTTGCCTTGAACCAATATGTTGTAACTGTAATCGAACATCAAACCCACCAACGTGTAATATCACACATTAAACACATAATTATGCTCTATCTGGTTGCGTATGTGTAATTGTTTCCGTGTAATGCGAATGATTGCAGGTACCAAAGTTTTCATTATAACAAAAGTGGCAAAGAATGCTATCCACCTGATGTTACATGCTCATGGATAGTAATTATAGACATTTAATAAAGTTATGTAAGCTAAAGTTGTCAGTCATTTCTTGCCATCGGATTTGAATAATTTTAAATGCAATCTAGAGACATTAAAAAATACTGGATTGGTAATAGGAACCCGACAAAAATTTCTAGTAACAATTCATTTGATGTGATAACAAAAAGTTTATAATTTTAGTATAAAAAATTAAAACAGAATCTAGTTCCACCGTTTTACAATTAAAAAAAAGTAAAAAGTAGAGACCTCAGCTAACAATCCTGTTTCACCAACAGTTTTGGTGTATTTCATCGTCTGTATTTCACTTGGAATGCCTGCCCACTGTAATTATACACTCGCGGTTCGGAATGACACAAGTTAGTGCCGGAATGCCGGCGACTGGCCGCTTTGTGGCACTTTAGAAAGTGGTCCACTGCGAGACAAACGCGAGCGTCCGTTTGGACGTGTGATAGGTGCTGCAAGGATTATACGGAATTACAACATCTATTCCTTTTATACCTTGTAAAAGATATCTTAAGTCTTGCACTAGATATATCATAAAGTTATTGGTTTACAAGCTGCTATGGTCAATAGATTTGCTTTTCCTAAACTTTTTATTACAACATACCTATAAATATAGAAATGAATGTAGTATTGTAATGTATGGTTGTGATGATAGATAAATATAGTAGTTCAGGAGGTGTCCAGCAACTGAAGCAGATGTCCGGTGGGACGATAGCGGGGCGGCGGGACGGCGGGCGTGGCGGCGAGCGGCGACGCCGGCACTCGGCCGTAGCTTCTTTGTTACGTATTTCACTGCATACCTCAGGACTGCCCTGTGTAGGGTTGACACATTACTATCATGCGAGTATGCTGAGATTCCTGCTATTTTTAAAGTAAGGACGGAAGTTCCGCTTTACTAATAACGAATTAACTGTGTTTTATCCATAGATGCAATGCAAAGATGGGTGAAATAAAAATATTGTTTAGTATGATTATGAACATAAACGTGAGTTCTAGCATAACATAACAATAATAAATTATTTTTCAAACTGAGTCGATTTCAATATGTCGTTTTACGTTTAACTTTTTAAATAAATTTGCAACTGTCTTAGTAATACTAACAGCTTACAATATTCATTCACTTAAAATATTATGAGTGTCGATTGAATAACTGAAGGCGAGTGTACCCGATCGCATAGTGTTTGATAATTGAGTGAAATAAAAATTAGTAGCATATATTCAAATTTAATTTAAAAGGTGTTCTAATTACGAATTATTGCTAAACGGAAAATATATCTACTTATACCCGTATATCGCATATGTGTAGTTTGATATACCAAACGTTATTTTGTAAATGAATTTCTGTGTGTATGTATTCTGCGATTTAGAAATATGAAATAATAAGTTGTGAGAGCCCTGGCAACTAGGAAACAAAAGGCATATGGCGACGAGTTTCGCATTCTCCTCGTATCGAATATTAGAGACATTGTGAGGAGAGCACGGTGGGAGCAGCCGACGGAAACCTAACAGAACAGGACTCGCTCTACAATTGCGTTTAGGAAATATTAAAACTACAGATATGTGTGCCGTTAGGCTATAATAGCTATAACATTTCACTGCTCTCATTTTTGGGAGAAACTTAAGATTTTTTTTGGGCACAATAAGTTTTAAGAATTGATTAGGATCTTTCCATGTTTTTAGAAATATACTTGTTGTATTGTTGAAGAAGCTCTCGAAATAAAAATGAAGTAATCAAATTTATTATCTGTCCATATTGCTATACACAGCATTTATGTTAAACTGTGTGTACTGTACCTACTGTAAGAACACGTTTACTATACGCTATCTAAGTAAATTTATACAACGTATCTTTAGATAATGTCATTGTAATTATTAAGTACAAGCTTATTCCGGCGGATCCGTCCACTTCGGTCGCGTTTACCACGGTAATGAGTTTTCTAAGTGGTAATCCAGGTCATAAACTGTGTGCCAAATTTTAATGAAATACGATCTTTAGTTACAAATAAATCGTCACAAACTTTCACATTTATAATATTAAGATTGCGGAAGTAATTAAAGTGTTATAAAATCAATTAGCTAGTGAACTGTTGGCGGGCGCACCGCTGATTGAGTTACGTTATTAGAAATCGTCTCGGGCGGCGCGCGGCCGAACAATGCACACGAATGTCTCAGGACGCTCGCACGGTAATTGAATCGTTGTTACGGTGACATGCTCACGAAATTTATTTGGAGACAATTTTCGGTGCTCCATGTGTTTTGAGAACGTTAACCGACAAACCTGTATGTTTATAAGTGTTTATGTTTTACGGCTTGGTTTAACATTCTTAATGGAGCGATAAACTTATACAAATTAGGTTACTATTCTACATATTACGCACATAAATAGATATCGCATTTTTTATAAATTGTTTTATAAATACCTAATAATGTATAGTAAAAATTTATAATTAGTTTAAAAAAAATTATATTTATAATTAAATAATGCCTTATTCATCTGATTTGAAGATCAGATCAGGGGATTAAATGTAAACAATCGATTATATATCGGGTGTTTTATTACTTAAACATATTAGGTAATTTTAGTGTCGTCTCTGTAGCTCCGGGATTAGAATAGAGCTACGGCATCCCATAGAGGCGACTAAAAGGGGCTTCCAGGGTTGTGGTTGACCAGACGGAGCGGTGGGCCCAGCTGCTCACCTGAGAGGAGTCCGATGGGGCAACGCGTTTAGAGGACACCGGTTGCGTTCCTTTGGATATCCTGGAGTCCTCTTTGTAGCGCTGAGGATGGCCAAGGAGAGGGGAGGGGTTAGTGCGGTAAAAATCCCATATAACCCTGCGTCGCTCCCACGGTGTGGGGTACCTTTTGAAGGTTTCCCCCTCGAGAACAAAAAAAGGCAATTTTACTGTACATTATATATTTTGGTAACTAGTTTTTTTGTGTCTGATCCTTAACTTGGTCTTAACGTTAAGTGCGTAAAGTATGTACACTTTTCCCTGACACTTTCGCCAGCGGTTGCGGTGCGCAGGCATTCCATTACGAGGCGTCTGGCTCTACACTCCATAGCCTGCTTCAATAATGATGCCGTGCGATTTCCGGCATTTGCTCATTTTAATTCTTGTCTCGGCGACGACCTTCTGTATGTAGAGATTGTTCCATTGACTGCGCCAGACTGCGGTCCTGTTCTGTCGGAAAAACATTTCTTTTATTCGCTTAAAAGTATATTTGGCTATATTGCGTGGCAGAGATTCCAATGAGAAGGTTGATTTACTTAGATTCGTATTAAACGTATTAAAATAATCGCAGGTAACCATTAATATTAAATGCGCATTTAAATACAATTTTTAAATGAAAAAATATATTTGAGGAATAGTTTGCCGACGAAATTTATTGAATTTCGACGAGAAAAAAAGACGTCAAGCGTGACATTCACTTCCATGGCATAGGTTTCACAGTAGGTTATATGGATGGAGGATGTAAATTTTAAGTAGCAGAATCGTTAACAAATTTAGTCCTGTACATGAGTATCATCATGTTCAACCTGATATACTTTTATTAGTATCGCACCATCACTTCTAACTTCAAGAATTGCATAAGTTCATCCTCTACAACTTCTAAATACCCAATATGTGCAATAATATTATGATGGAATTTTAACGTTACCAATGTAACTGAACTTAAATTGAAATTTTCGTTGGTTGAATGAGATTGCTTTTTAGGATAGACATACTTTTACCAAAATCTTCACGACCTACGTTTACCATAAAATGTTTTATTTTTTTATAATAGGGGAACAACCCATTATTGTCCCACTGGTAGCCACGGGCCTTCTCTCAGAATGAGAGAGTTTTAGGCCATAGTTCACCGCGAATGTGGCATGTTATTTTTTATAATAATGAAGTAGCAAATGAGCATGCAGTCCACCTACCATCAGGTGGTCACCGCCGCCCATAGACTTCCGTCAACTTCACATAGAACATAGGTGGACTCCCGAGGACTAGGATGGTCGCCTCATATAAAAGTGTGCGGGCAACCACACCCTTCCATCATTTTTTATACAAACGCACGTGTTTGTATGTAAAATTATGTACATATGTAAATATTACAAGATTAATTTATCAAGTATAGAATAAGACGTGACATAAAGAAAAGAAATGAGAGACACGCACCGTCGACGGCATTCGGAAAAGTGTCGGCGACATCTGCGTTCAGGTGTCAGCGCGTTACATATGCGCATAATATATGAAGTGATAAGCTTGGTTAGACGTAAAGACGCCAATATTGCGTATTACAACTAAAACAAATCATTCCATGTTAGGTGCGTGTAATTTTATTGCCTATTGAAATATCATTAGAATCCTATCATTTACTGTTGATATGGTCAATTTTTGAAGTGAAATTTCTTTGCGCGTACGTGGGTAATTTTTTTACCCTCGTATTTTTTTGGGAGGTTTTTACTGGTAAACGCAAATAGAGTTCGTATTCGTAGTAAAGTGCGAATGAGACGAAAATATAGCGTCTAAAAATGCTACAATATCAGTAGAGTAAGAAGGTAAATTTCGCCACTAGGTGAAAGATCATTACAGTTCTGGTGGGATATCGGTCTAGAAGTATGAAGTCTGCGGTTCTAATCCAGTTATCACTAGTTTTTTTTTAATAAATATAATTATACACATAATTTATTATTACTGTTATCATTTATTGACATTATATTTAAATAATTTGGGAAATATGTTTCACTTCTGACTACCTTTTCGTATTTACGATCAGTCTAACTACGAGTTTATTATGTCTCCTCATAATAAGCGATGTTCTTCTTTTAAAAAACAACCTCTTTTCGCTTGGGAAGTTTGTTAAAAATGAAATAATATGATGCTAGGTTCGATATGGGGGTATCGTACAAGGTCGGTCACACATCCCATGTGACACTCCACGATGACTGCGGAAGGCTGGACGCTTATTATTCTATGGAGTGATTGACACCTAATTCAGATCATTATACAATGGCGTGATACATGGATGACGCGCCGTGACGCCGAACTGCACGCAGCCATTCGTTTCGTCATGTAAACTTGAATACTTTAAATGTTTGGAAAGAGCCAGAATTAATATGATCAGGCTGTTATTGCCATGTGTCTCCAAGTAACATTCACTACGTTGTTTGATTTACAATTTGCAATAAAGCATTGGGCTGTTGGGCAATTTGGGTTAAAATGGTGTAAGAATTGTCGTCTTTTCGCTGTTTGTACCTTGTGTTTTTTCTGCTATGTTATTATGATTTGAAGTTAATATGTGTACATTGTTCTCCAACGTTTCTTCGTGTTCTCAACTGAATCGATGCGGATATTAATTTCATCAACACGTTAACTAATATCGTGTTACATATATACAAGGATACAATAGCTTTCGCCGGTCAGCAGACGACACAATATTTACAAACGAAGCGTCGGCGGGCAGTGAGCGCGACGCACCGATCGTACATACATACTCGTATTGTGTAAGTACATGGGGATGCATTTATGCATGAATGCATGAATACGCGATGTGCGCTGCGCGTCACCCGGCGTGGCATTGAACGTGGCTACAATTACTCTTGATTTGTTTCTTATTGAACTCCCATTGGATCATGCCATATGCGACTATTATCGTAAATATATCTCTTTAAACAATGATCAATGCTGATGCGAGGCGTTGTTTGCTTAACGCATAGTGATACGGTTATGTTGATTGCAAAATCGGCCATAATCGATGTATTTTTAAAAGCTTCTAATTGTTATATTAAGATGTAAAGTAAAAGTTCAGTGACATCTCTCGTCTCGTCAACCCATAACTGTCCCATTGCTGGGCACTCGTCTTCTTTCAAAATGAGGGAGTTTAGGCCATGGTCCAACATGCTGGCCAAGTGCGAATTGGTGGACTTCACACACCTCCGAGAACTTTTTCTTTAAAGAACCCTCGAGTGTGTAAGTTTCCCCACGATGTTTTCCTTCACCGAAAAGCAGTGATAATTAATTTCTAATGCGCACATAATTTTAGAAAAATCAGTGGCCTGGGTTTGAACTTCGGATCTCCCGATCGAGAGGGCAAAGTCAGTAACATACATTCTAACAACCGATAGGACTATTTTGGGTATAAAATAAGCAAGTGAGATAGATCGCTGTATATAGACGTGTGTAACAGCTGTTAAATAATTCACATATGATAGTGATTCGTGTCGGTATTGGGTACATGTTTCCTCAATACATGAGATGTTTCCGAGTGACATAATCAATCGAAGTGCGGCGACCGCGCGCGGGATCTCATTCCTCATTCTAAGAACATGCTCCTAATTATATGCGCATGTGTTATATTAAACAGCTAACTTTTGCCCACGACTTGCTATATATCATTTAGGTATGTCTTATTTTAGCTGATTTGTGTAGTAACAAACACGAATCTATATCAATATTTGCAGGTGGTGGCGTGAAGCATTTTTTTGCGTTTTGATGGAAGGGTGTGGTTGCCGGCACACTTTTATATGAATCGACCATCATAGTCCTCGGGAGTAGCAACGCATCTGTGATTGACTTCAGATAGAACCCATGTTCTACTTGAAGTTGCTTACAGGAGTCCATGGGCGGCAGTGACCACTTACCATCAGGTGGACATTATGCTCGTTTGCTATTTCAATCAGATAAAAAAAATCTACACGATAATCTACTAGAATAAAAACGTTTCGAGGAAATACAAACTTTTGAACGCTGTGAAGGAACAAGGTTGGAGAGTTATACAGACCAAAGACATTTTTTATATAAACCACGATTCTCCAATAGCCATAGAATGGGATAGAGCCGTCGCCACAGCACGCTGCAGTTTGTGGAGCATGACCCGTCACGACGGCGATAGTAATCAAAATAATAGCTCCTTCAACTTTATAACAGTCTTTATACTCACGACCTGTTATTCTTTATTTATATCAAAATAAAGATAACAATGCAATTATTGAGACATATTTATTAAGATAAAGAACTTTACTAACTGAATATAACCTTTGTGTAGTACGGAATTGAATTGAGAGACACAAGGAGAGCCTTATCCATTGACGATCTAATTTAACAAATTCATGATGGAAGTTTCAGTTTTCCAACGATTAATATAATATAATTAATATCTATAATTCGGTAGGTAAGATGTATGGTATAAAATAAATCAATAATGTCTACGACGTTATATCTCGAAAGATAGGTTACGAACCTAATCCATGTATATTCTAAAAGCAAAAAAAATACATTAAGTAGTTAATGGAGCGAAATTTTGAAACTCCATTTTCTAGATCAATAAGTACTCCAGTTCTTGCGAGTGCGGGAAAGTAATCCATTTACCTGAAGCGATTTCGCAAACTCTCGCGAAAATTTGAGGCGTTTAGCGGAAAAGTGTGATAACTCAATATGTTGGCTCGTAAGGCGTACAACCGAGTACAGTTATGCTTTTAGTAGTTTTCGCGTGATGGTGTCATTTATTTCGGGAGCGCAACGGTTACGGCGCGTAAGCACGGCGTGACGCTGGCGGGGACGTAACGGTCGCGAAGTCTGTCGCCGTGCAAGCGTGCAGCGCAGCGCAGTGCCCTTAGAACAGGTTAATTACGTTTCCTCAATACACCCATTGTTTACCTTAGCAGCTATGCCTGCACAGCGCACGTTTGCATTTTTGTTCTTGACCATACCTTAA
Source organism: Spicauda simplicius (assembly GCA_949699795.1). NCBI lineage: Eukaryota > Metazoa > Arthropoda > Insecta > Lepidoptera > Hesperiidae > Spicauda > Spicauda simplicius. Next base: position 101,003 of record OX453063.1, read on the forward strand.
GAAAATCACAGTTTCAACGCTCATAGCCCCACAGTAGGATTTTCTCCTGTGTCGTGGGTACTATGGATACACACAAGATGAATACACAAACACCTAGACCCAGAACACGAATCTAAACTCATCATTCACATGGTCTGGCCGGGAATCCAAACCGGGGCACATTGCGCGTCAGACCGGTATGATAACCGCTTCGCCAAGCGGGTCGTCAGTATCTTGCAATGTACTTTGCAATGATGGGTAAAATTTAAAGAATGATCGTCATAAGAAAACGTTGAGCTCGAATTAAGGGCCGTCGTATGACTTAGAGTACCTACGTCGTATAATGTGTAACAGTAATATCCACTCATTTTTGATCTGAATTTAAGGCACATATCATTAAAAGAAGTTCAAATGTCATGACGACGAGTAGTCAGCACGTTCTAAAACGTAGTCATATCAGACGGAAATCTAATATATAAAATTCTCGTGTCACAGTTTTTGTTGCCAAACTCCTCCGAAACGACTTGACCGATTTTTACCAAATTTTATATGCTTATTCAGTAGGTCTGAGAATCGGCCAACATCTATTTTTCATACCCCTTAAGGGTTGTCCACCCTTAACATTTCTTTTTATTTTTTATATGGCAAAACAACGTTTGTCAGGACAGCTAGTCTTTGTATAAAGTGTAAAGCCTCCCAAAAGGCTGAAGGTGGTACTCGTATAGTAGTTACGAAGTACTTATATAATAATTTATAACTCTTTTTCTGTAACACTAGTTTGACATTTAAGTCTAAAGCTGTAGATTTGATTTTGCAGCTTTGGAATAAAGGAATATACCGCTGGAAATGTAAGACACATGAACAAAAGAAGTTTTGGATAGAGACCTGCGTGATGATTGTTTTTACGTAGTCCTTTATTCCATACTTTACTCTGTTTTTTGGTAAGTCAAAAAGAAGGGAGTAATTCATTGTAGTTATTATTAGCTTTGTTTTCCCAGATATGGTAAAACGGTAACACTGCGCGGAGACAGCAAGTCATCGACCGCCACGAGGTTCTCCACCGCCTAACAATCTGTACCATAACGTCACATTGGCCTCTTTACGTCCATGGCGTCCTAGTTTTTTTTGTATCTGACTGAAGTAGCAAACAAACAAGCAGTCCGCCTGATGGTAAGTGGTCACTGCCCCCCATGGACATCTGTAATCAACTTCATACAGAACATGGGCTCCATCTGAAGTCAATCATTGATGCATTGATATCCCCGTGGACTATGATGGTCGCCTAAAGTGAAAGTGTGAAACGCAAGAAATTGGTGTGGCGGTGGTACTTCCCTGGTCGAACTACACCGGTTCTACCACCTTGTAAAACGTACCGAGTGTATTCCTTTTGTATCTATAATAGATAGCTATTATAGAAGCTTATGGTAAGACCATAGAAAGGATTCACGCGGGTAACACTCGTACCTCGCCTGGCTGCTGCCATACCTACTTATCACATGATTATCATGAGATAAGTAGGAGGTATACGTTGAGAAGAAACTTAATGCTCACATTAACTCTTAATAAGTAAAGAAGTAATAGTAACATACTTACCTATTATGTACTTAATATGTTTTGTTTGTTGATCTACAGAAAATCATAACGTTTAAGGAATACCTAAACTAAGAACAAAATTTTAGACCCTTCAATAACGTTGTGTTAACAATGTTTATTTACACATTTTTACTGTGATCCGACATGTTTTCCCTACATGTTTACACGTGGTCGTCTGGTTAAGTTGTGCCGGAAATCGGTAACAGTTTATTTTCACTAAACAGAGGTGCGGCGCGCGGTCGCTTGTTGCTGGCTCATAAACACACGCCGGGGATTTTGATAGACGAGCTGTGAAAATATTATCGGTCGAAAATAATGAGATCTTTCACTGCTAGGTTAAGCAGATGTTACATATTAAAATAATGAGATTTGAATATTACTGTTTTAAATATCTTACTTGGAGAAGATTTTTTATTGTAATTTCGACACGAACAAGTATTATTATTATACATTTCGCAAGATAACTCATTACGTGGTATCCTCTTTTAAAGACATTCATTTAAGTTTATTATTACGTTTAAGACTAATTGTATATAGTTACCAAACATAATGCTCTTCTGGATGCTAGCTGATGAATAGCTGAAAATATTGTCCGTATGCATGAGGTTCTGTGAGCGAGAAGCATAGCTTGTAGTGTATATGTTACGGTAAATGTGAATAGTGCGGTTATTATGTACAATTACCGGGAACTATGCATAATTACCAGTGCTCGTGGTAAAGGTTGTAAAAACTATCGAATTAATCACATTTACCGGAAATTATATAAAATTACCATACTCTTTTAGTAAATAATTTGTTTCTTGAGTACAACTGGTTTAAAATCCCGTATTTCGTACCAAGTTTGTAAAGATTTTCATTCTCGATCGAAATTACAACGGCTATTATATTTCGGCCATCTGCTTTGGCTCGACCGTCTGGTACCTTAATTCTTACGCATTGACTTACTTCTATAGCAGAATAGCCTCATAGAGGCTACGGCTTATTCCTGAGTGATGAGCTTTATTTTTCATAAACTAAATAGATTTTATTCCTTCGGACCATTTCCCGCGCCGTTCGCTCTCCATTCCAAAGCTTAAATCAACATTTACCACGATCGCGCGGAAGTTTTATATAATTACCGGTAAATGTGGATAATTTACTACATTTACCATGTGCGTTGGTAATTATTTATAATAACCGGTAATTATAGATAATTACCGATTACTCACATTTACCGTAACATATATATTAATGTAATTTGTTTAACCGTTTTAATTATAGCAAAACAAATAAAATAAATAAATAGTTCAAACGGTGTCGTAGTTTTTCCAACTATCGATATAGTTTATTTAATATTTATTTATTTATTTATTTATTTAGATATACCATTGACTTATCACTATACATTGTTACAAAAAAATACAATTCGTTTGGTTACAATAATAATAATGGTTTTTAATAGTTCGGTTACAGATATTACTCGGATTACTCTACTGTTAGGTCTTTTCTACGAAACTAAAGCGAATAAAGATGTCAACGCGGAGCAGATGTCGGGGGTCAAGTGCAATCAATTGATCACAGGGCGGCGGTGCCGATTGCCATCAACCATTATTTGTTAATAGCTATCTTAGAGGTTAGCTTTTGTGTCTATTGACGGGGATATTTTAGTTTTAGGTTATATTTTACGATATTTCTTATATTAATCGAACCGTTAACTGCAAATTCGTATAATAAAGTTGAATCATAAAATTTATCTATAACTATTAGTGATGTAAAAAATGTTATTATTTGAACATTAGCGAACGCCAATGCGACTGCAAAGATCTCCTCTACCGACTTTCGCGAATATTCAGTCTCATATAGAAGTAGGTAGTGATCTTTTTTTGATCTTTTTTTGATCGTCGTACTGCAATTTTTAACCGACTTCCCAAAGTAAAAAGGTTATCTATTCGTCACTTATATATTTTTTTGTATTCGTTAAAAGTTCCCACAATTCTTGCGAACACGAATATGTAAGAACGCGCGAATATCCGCGAATGTCTTTAGATCACTTATGTCTAATACATATTAAGAGCTTGCAAAATTCAGGTAAAATTTATCATAATTTGGAGTCTAATAGTTTTTAATGCAAGCTTATTATGACACGATCTGCGCTAGTAAAATAAATAGCATATGGATGATGATGAGAAGCTATGAAACAAAATAACGACTTTGAAAAATGTCAAACTTTACCTGATGTCAAACAAAATCTGAGTGTAGGTAATAAAGTACATAGTATTAGTCAGAGTTGCACATCGGCTATGTGTTATGTATTGATCGTCGTCGTCAAGCCATTATTGTCCCACTGCTGGGCACGGGTCTTCTCTCGGAATGAGAGAGTTATAGGCCATAGTCCACCGGGCTGGCCAAGTGTGAATTGATGGACTTCACCCACCTCCGAGAACTTTTTTTTTTAAAGATCTCTCGAGTGATCTCTCGGTAGGTTTCCTCACGATGTTTTCCTTCACCAAAAAGCAGTGATAATTAATGTCTAATACGCACATAAATCAGTGGTGCGTGCCTGGGGTGGACCTAGGACCTCCCGATCGAGAGGGCAAGTTTCAACCATTAGGCTATCATGTATTATTGATCTATGTATTGTCCATATATCATAAATAAACTTTACTACATATTAATGCCCTAGAGTTTTTTCTTAAACACCAGTATTTCAAGGAGGCTCGGGATGGAGATGTCATTGCTGATTGAGCGATGTGTTGGTTGCTCGGGTCAAGTGTGATCAAGAGCCCGCCGACAACTACCGCCGTCCTCTGTCGACGCCGACTGCCCTACTGACGCTAACTAGATTGGTCACGCGAACTATTTACTACTACGCCTGGTATTAACGCTATATTCTATACGTAAGACTAAGGTTAATAGCTACATTTTATTTTACGATTGCATTACAGATTTTGTATAAACTGTAAAATGACGTCAAATAATCTTTGACAAATATGGAACTAAATATATTGGCACTGTGAATAATTCCTACAGTAGTGGTATAAAGCTGGTAGAACAATGGTTCGATCGGGAAAATACCACCGCCACATATATTTCTATCGTGAAGCATTTCTTGCGTTTCGATGGGAGGATGTGGTTGCCGGCACACTTTTATATGCGGCAGTGACCACTTACCATCAGGTGGACTGCATGCTCGTCTGCTACTTCAATAAGATAACAAAAAAATAGTGAGTTATGTTAACGTTGGATGTATTATAGCATTTATAAATAAATACTTCCTCAAGAACCAATACTAACCAGTAACACAAAAAAAATGGTCTCGCAAACTGACATGTGAATATATTTTTCTAAATTGATATTGATTATAATTTATATTACCTATATATAATAATCAATAAGTAATAAATAATTAATTTTCATATAAGGTACCTTTTTTGGTATCGAGGGGGAAACCTTCAAAAGGTAGTAGAAGTAGCAACGCCGGGTTACGTGGGATTTTTATCTTACTAAACCGACCGGTGGCCGTCCTCAGCGCTACGTGGAGGACTCCGGGATCTCCAACGAAACACAACCGGAGTCCTCCGAGCGCATGTCATCCTCCGCATGCCATGCTCCGGACTCATGCTATCGGCCTTCCCGGGGTCACTAGGCTAGCTGTCCGAGCTCCCACTCTTACCGCCCGCAACCCCGGAAGCTCCTTTTAGTCGCCTCTTACGACAGTCAGAGGATACCGTAGCCCTATTCTGGTCTCGGACCTACAGAAACATCATATACTCTCTTGCAATTAAATTACAACCATTTTTGACTAAACCAAGAAATAAGAATACCAACAAATGAAATAATTAATCATATTACTTATATGTAGTAACCATTATTTATTCTATCAAATTCTGTAGATATGGAACATACTCGTAATACAAATTGATTTATATGTTAAGGGATTCGTGGGAGTACTGGGCATTCGCATTGTGCCTACGTCGTATATCGATATTCCACCAGCTCAATATCATGACGAACAAATAATACATTTAGGCATCTCGCGTTACTTTATGATTTATCTGAGAATAATGTGATTGATTGTGAGAGATGCGTGCCTGGAGACTGATATATTCAAAAACATATAGTTTCGCAAAGTAAATAACAATAAGTTATCAAAAGTGCCTAATGGGAATAACATAATAATAGTGTATTACTAAAAATGTTAAAAAAAATACTATAAACCATATTGTGTATCGTTATATTCTGCAATCATTGTAGTCGTTGTAGTGTATCTACACACTCATAAGTTCCATGTGCTTTGCTAGTTAGCTAGTTGATCTTCAATAATTTTATCATGATTATAATACTGAAGTAGAATATATTGAGTTTAGTGCGAGTCAATCGATGTTCAGCGTATTCGCTCTGCCCACAGCTTCCGCGTATCGCGCGCGCATTGTAGCTGTGAATCACGTCCTTGTTTACTCACACTACACTCACAATACAAATTACTAGTAGGTATTTCGGACCCGATAAAAATAGCACGAGATACATCATGATTTGGTATCAATCGTGTGACCCATTTTTAGAACTGCTTTTACTGAACGAGAGCACAGTTTTTGCCGGCGGAGGAATAAAAAATGTATTCAATAAATAAAATATTGTGTGTTAGCGCGCACGTGCGGCACACATCGCAGTGTGATGCGCGGCGTCGGCAAAAAACGTAAACACGGGCTTCGGGTTACGGCGACGCCGCAGCTCATGTGACGGCGAGCTGCAAAAAATATATACTACCTCGCGTGGGCAGGGCTGGCGACAGGCGACGGCGCGCAGAGGTAATTTCTGGGAGAAAAATATAGTTTGTATCGAGAAGTTTGCGTACTTGGAATCATGGTATATTTTATAAATAAAGTTTGAATGAATATTTAATATTTTAAGTTTTTAAAAAAGAATAAGTTCAGGTTTTAAATAAGAATAGGTTTTAAACAGGAACAAGTTGGTGTATGGTAATAGTTTTGCTCGCTGGTTGGATGAGTAACTATAGCGTCGTCTTAAATGCAAGATAACACAAATTAATGTCACTAAATAATGAGGTCGTCTACTCCTTTGTTTAGTGACATCGTAACGACAGAAAAAATTGTAAGTGAATTTTTGCACCTTTAACTATTTCTAGCTGCCGAGATCGTAGATTCTGAAAAACGTAACCTTCTATATTATTACTCGTTTCGTATCAAACGACTAATTAAAAATATCTCGAGAGTATTTTAAAGATTTTTTACTTATTTTCTGTACAAAAAACTGTAAAGTTGGTTGGCAACCCTAAGATGCGTTTTTGACCAGGTGTCAAAATCTCGTTCCATTTTTTAATACGTTCTGCTGTTTATTTTATCATTCTCGTGATTTATTTCACAAGAACGTTTTCTAGTCAGCCATTTGCAGTGTGTTCTGTTAAAAACATGCATTGCAATCGTTGCTGAAGTAATACCGTTTTTATGAATATTATAATCTTTATGCGTTCTAAAAATTCTCCTCGCTTTGATGATATTATTTTTGATTTAGTTTTTATGCACAATTAATGTGTAACGTCGGATTTTTGGATGAGAATGTTATGTTAATATAAAATGACGCGTATCGCTTGTTAATGTTTTGCTGCGTTTGATCAAGGTGATGTTATAGAAAATCTAGATTTCTGCAATGTATAAGCTCAGGTTTTAAACTATTTTTATTATTAGTTATTATTTAGATAACCCAGTAATCTACAAATATTCTCTTTTCCGATACTAACATCACTATGTTAACATATTTTTGAAAGTAGTAGTACGTGTGGCGTGGCGCGATGCATAGCGGGGCGTGGTGTCTGACGCGCTTGTTGTGGTGTGGCGTGGAGAGACGCGCGTGGCGTAGCGCGGGAACAGTCGGCGGCGGTGTGAGCACTGCCACGTGGCATAGGGCTGTGTCGACAGTGTTATTTTCACATATTACACATCTCTTCACTGCAGGGAGTAAGCAAAGGTAAGTAATGCAGACCGAGTGAACTTTGAACAAAAAAATCTATTAGTTTTTTCGATTAAAGTGAAGAGGTAAGAGATAAAAGTATTCCTAAGTACCTACAGATTTACAAATTATTGTATTGGAACACATTGATTTAATTTTACGAATCTTGTAAAAAAGTATATAAGACCAAAATAATACAGATTAAAATGTACCTAGTAAATTTATTGTAAAAACAACATTGGCTTGTTTGCCAACCAGTCCCTTCATACGACATTTCTCAATTTGTTCCAGGTTTTCTGAGTCTAAGCCGCGGGCGAGTCTTGTTCTCGTTGTTCGTATATAAAATATTTATATTTCAAATACAGTCTGAATAGCGCGCGTCTGCACCAGGAAATTGTATACGATGGTATATTAAAGAGATTTTTAATTTTTTTTGCCCGTTTATTTGCGAAGGAAGAGCAGCGTTCGCCCTATTTGTCAGAGGAGCGACTGTGTACCGGAAATTGTACATTTTTCCGGAAGCCTTCTGACCGCTCGACTGTTCAAATGATCAACGAAAAGTAACTTTAGTCTTAGTCAATGCCAATCGAAGTTAAGTGCGAGCATCGTCAACTTTTTAAATTTTGCTCGATATTATTTTGACCTATTGTGTTACATTGCTCGATCTATAAATGTGACATAAAAAGACCTCGAAAACTCTTTGTAGTAGTTGTAATATGATACAAGGAGGTACGATACATAAATCATATTCTACACGGAAACTAAATTCCCGGCTGGAGCGGCGACGGCGGCCGTCATACCGCTCGTCCGTAACACGCGCGCGGCCGTTTCCCGAGCGTTACCTTCCCGCAACGTGCATGATCGGTGACCGCACGCCGGTGTGAACGTGGCCGCGTGCTCCACTTAGCAATGACACTGCACTCGGAAGCTGCCGGAAAGGTCGTCTCCTACGAGTACGATGGACATGAAAATTGCCCTACGCTACGTACAAGTTACTATGACCCATATGAGATGATTCCAATCAGTGTCAATGTTGTTGACGGCCCGCGAGGCGGTAACCATATCGGTCTGACATTCAGTGGGTTTTGGGTTTGATTCCCGGCCAGACAGGTATCCGAATGACGAATTTAGATTATTGTTCTGGGTCTAGGTGTTTGTTATTCATCTTTGTAAGTGTTTAAGGCACCCACGACTTAGGAGACAATTCTAGTGTGGTGCTATGAGTGTATAAAGCGTTTAAAAAAGGTTACGGCACCACGGTAGCGTATAAAAACAATAAATATAAATATAACTAATTTTCGTAGCATCATAATGTCAGTGGTGTTGAATCTCATTAAGTCTGAAACTTAGGTCACTCTTATGCAATTTTTAGAACGCACTGTAAGGAAAATATTTAATATTTTCTCGTGAGGAGATTGTGCTATGAAGAGTGAGGTCCAGTATTTGTAAATGGCATCCAGAGGTCAGCGCAGCTATGCGGCCCGCGCCTTCAGCCGACGCACGCGGTATCGCATCTCGGACGGCAGCCTGATTGAACCGTAATGAGGTCGACCTGAGGAATTTCTGACTGCTCCGTATCAGGAACTCAACTAAAATATGCTATAAATTGTTCGCCTTACATAGACATCAAATTGTAGCAAGTAAGCGTTATGATATTGAACATTGAGAAAGGTCAAGTCAAGATCTATTAAAATAGGAGCAAGGTAAACGACGAAAGAGAAAATCGTGTATATGTAATTTTATTTAAGTATCAGTTGCATGTTTTTATGTCAATGAAATAATAAAAAATTAAAAAGGAAGCCAATATAATATAAGAATTCAAGAAAACAATATTTACAAAAAAAACTTTTTTTTATCTGACTGAAGTAGCAATCGAGCATGCAGTCCACCTGACGGTAAGTGGTCACTGCTGCCCATGGACATCTATAATCAACTATATACAGAACATGGGTTCCATCTGAAGTGAATCACAGATGCGTTGCTACTTCCGAGGACTAGGATGGTCGCCTCCGCCCTGTAGTTCCGGGATCAGAATAGGGCTACGGCATCCCCTGCCTGTCGTAAGAGGCGACTAAAAGGGGCTTCCGGGGTTGCAGACGGCTAGAGTGGGAGCTCGAACCGTTCGGTCAGGCAATCCCGGGAAGGACGGCGGTATGTGTGGTCGCATACCGTCGTAAAGACTAGACGGAGCGGTGGGTCCAGCCGCCCATCTGGGAGGAGCCCGATGGGGCAACGCGCTCGGAGGATTCCGGTTGAAGTCGTTTCGAGATCCCGGAGTCCTCCTTTTCAGCGCCGAGGACGGCCACCGGGGGGGTTTTAGTGCAGTAAAAATCCCACATAACCCTGCGTCGCTCCCACGGCGTCGGGTACCTTTTGAAGGTTTCCCCCTCGAAAACAAAAAAAAAAAAAAAGGATGGTCGCCTCATGTGAAAGTGTGCCGGCAACCACACCCTTCCAACGAAACGCAAGAACTGCTTCACGCTAGAAATAGGTGTGGCGGTGGTACTTCCCCGGTCGAACTACACTGGTTCTACCACTTTTCAAATCATTTAAGCGTATTTTGAAACTCGTTACAATGAATATACGTTTCGAATTATAGCGTACCACTAAGCAGAATCTTATCAAGCAGTAATATATAATCATGGTACTATTATAGATAACGGTTAAGTAGCAACGCAGCAGGTTTAGCTTGGTGTAACATTACACCGTGTACACGTCGACCAACAAGGATGATCGGCATGACAAGCGAGTGCCATCTACGATGATCGGCAGCCAGGATTTCTTGTCAAGTGTTTCAAGGAGCGTCTAACCGTCAGTTGCCCCATATGGAAGACGAGTCAGACGGCGCGTTAGGGCCCATACGCATTGTAGTTATATAACGAAATTAGAATAATAACTTAGCTGACAAATTTACTTAGCTTGCTGATTTAAAATGTTAAATTCCGCCCATAGATAAAGATAAAATCTCTAAACTAGTGTAACAATAACAATGCTATGTCAGTTTCGTCTAAAAATTAATTAAGGGGCAATAAAAATTCAGTAACCATCTAAAGGTATCATTTTGGATTGAAAGTCCGATTTAAAATCTAAGACACAGATTGAGTTAGCTTAAATGACTACAATCTTAAGTACCTACGCCAGAAAGCTATACCTATCCGTTTATATGGACATTTAACGTATCGCAATATTCTCGAGTTGTGTGTAGAAATCCACTTTCGGCCAGCGTGGTAGAGAATAAATTTTAACCCTTTCCTTACTGAAGAGAATTCAGGAAGTTTAACGTGATACTGTGGAATGTAATAATTTATTACACAATAAATATCATAACTCATATTTAAACTACAGAACATTGGGCCTTTGAAATCGATTTATCACAGAGATATATTAACCTTCCGCGACCAGTGGCAGCACGGCAGTGTGGATAGACCCTTACTGCTCCCGTATTAGTCTGCCCGCATACAGTTAAACAGCAATTTGCATTATAGATGATTTTCTTGCGGGTGTAATTGCGATGCGAGCATGCGGTTAGGGCACTCAGTTGGCCGCGGAAGGAACACACCTCTTATGGGGATGTTCACCGTTAAGACAGTCGATGAGTAACTCCATTACTAGTGGGGTCGTTGATTAGAACTTCTCTAACATAGTGGATTTTGTACTCAACAAGGAAAATATTTTGTTGGCTTATTGTAGAGCAGAAATATAAATATAAAAAAAATAAGTGCACCGGACCATAGTCTAAGATGTAATATCAATTTTGAAGGACCTAAATACATTTATACAGTAAGCCTAAACAGCTTTGTGGGAATTGATGAAATTAATAAAAAATATTGCACTTGTTTTATTATGTATTTTAACCTACAAATTGAATGGGATGAAACTTGAAGACGTCTTTTAAAAATCATGTACCTACATACGTATATATAAAAATAATCATATCTTACCTAGCTTGGTCAATTAGATACTTTCTCGACGAATATGCGTTGTGTCAACTCTTGAATGTTAAGAGCTGCACAAATAAATACAAACTTGTGACACATTTGCAGTGCAAATGTTGATATTTCTATTTGTGTTAACGGACCGAGGCGCTACGCGGCGAGACGAGAGCGTGTCGCCGCAAGAGATGGTGTTTGCCTCGCAGATCCACTGTTACGAGCCCTAGAAATATAAACTAAGATGGAATAAAATAGATAGAGGTATGCACTTGTAAATCCGTAACACTTTGGTGTTTCTGTAGACTTAACGAACTACAATATAGATTGAATAAGTACCATTTGAAACAACTTAGTGCAAGTATGACGTCATGTACAAACGTACTTGCTAGTGCTTGTATTTTAACGTCATGTAATTATGGTAGAAATATGATTCTTTGATTCTTCAAACAATACCTTTAAAAATAGTTAGTGCGTAAAATTTTCTTTACCTAAAAAAAAAGGTTACAAATTAAATATAAATTTCTATATTGTACCGTGTTAATATCCACGAAAAACGCACGCATGATTCAAGCTTGGTCAACACCGCGGGGACCCTAAATTCATATTATTAGTAATAATTAAAAGGTTATTACTAATAATGTATAATGTAATGTAGTATGAAAATAAGGAAACAATCTCCACAAATGCCCTGATAAAGTGAACATCAAAGCAAATGCTTTGACCATTATGAAATTGAATACGGGAATAATGTGAATAGAAAATTAATATACGAACTTAGTATCAAATTTCAGGATGACGAAAATAATTTAGATTTGTTTCCGTTACTCGACCACGATGACGAGCTAATGTTGACGATTGTTACATATGTAACAGTGGAATCGACAAGCAATCGTCACAATATTTAAAATTTAGGTACTAGAACAAGTGATAGCAAACCAGAATGCAAGTATTGTGTTTGCGCAGTGGACCGCACCTCCAGCGGGGCGACTATAAGTAGGTCTCGTACAAATAACACTTCATACACAATTAAGAAAGTTTTGAGAACTCTCAGGAATTTAGGTTTGCTTGTGATGTTTATCTGTAGCGATCTTTTTACCGATCTACCTGGATAGAATATTATAGTAATATAATAATAATAATAACAATAAATAATATAATTTGTACCCATAAAGAAGAACATAATACAAAGAAAATAACAATTTTAAAATACAAAAGGCGGTCTTATTGCGAAACAGCGATATCTTCCAGACAACTTTAGGGTGCGGAGTAAGAGTGGGTATAAACTGAATGAATATTTAAGGTGCAAATATCAGATTAAGGATTAGCGTTAGGTACAAATTGATGGATAAAGTAAAATAGCAATAATAATTCTAGGAATTAAAGACAGCAAAAGCATACAGAAAGAACACAGACTTAGAGCAGTAAGTAATGGGATTTGACAAGGTTTTTAAAAGAATATAGGCATTGGGCATTACGATTATATATAGGAAAAGGCACAGCTAATACAGTAAAACATTTTTTGTGAAAAGAAATTGCGTGGGAAGGAGTACCTATAAAGAGTAAGGTTTTGAGTGAAGAAAAAGGAAACGTTACTTGAGGTATGGTGGAGAGGTTGGATTAAATAGTATAGGTACAATACAGAAGAGACAGAATACGAGCATTTCGGCGAAGACGCATTGGGAGCCACTAGAGTTTAGCGCGATATTCAGACACATGGTCATATTTTCGTAAGCCAAATATGAACCGTATACAAATATTTTTAGACGCTCAATCTTGTTTAATTGCTTCTCGGTAGTACAGTATATAATAATATACTAAAATAAATAAAATGACTATTTCACATATTACTTCGAAGGATATCAAATCTAGTGCAATTATTCTATGTAGAAACGGAGCCCCGTCTAATTTATACAATGATTTTATAACACAATCAATCAATAGATTGTTTATTTGTATAAATATTGGTGCAACTATGTTTACACTGCTCACGTGTCATTGTTGACCGAAATTTTTGACCTTGTAACTTTAATAGTAAAATTGTAAAACTCGCCAAATATTCCAAAGCGTTGTAGCCAGCTTAATCGACGGATCCTTGTCTCGTGCAGCGAACATCCGGCTAATATCTCTACGTCCACGCTCATTTATGAAATCAAGCTTCCCCTATAGTAAATTGCATTTCATTAATAACAGTAAGTGTTCACGTCCTATCATTCTTCATTTCTTGGTCACACGATGGACTTTATTTTTTTTTATACACACATAAACAGATAAATATGCAGTTTTCTTTTAAAAAACCGTTAAAATATAAAAAAAAAACATTGACTAGTCTAAATACCCTTTATTCATTTATTAAAATTATAAAGGCATTATAGAGTAGAGGAGACACACTTCTGCCTCTGAGGAGATACATGCGACGGTTAGAAAGAAGATCAAGAACTATCTGTTTCTCTTGAAATAGCGCTAGAAGAGAGAGATAGAGAAGTCAACTGCAGACTTTTCTCTCTTTTTATGCGACGGAAGCGAGGTTTCCATGCTCTACCTATAATAGCTTTATGACTAGAACACTGATTTATAGATACAGATTAGTAAAGCTCGGCTTAGTCACGGTTTTGTTGTTTTGTCTATGTAGTTGGCGTTGAAGTAAGTTGAATAGAACAATGCAGGCATTAAAAATTTACCTTACGTGAATGTCAACAATTGATCAAATAAGCGATTGTCTATAAGGAATAGCAATTGTTATATTAAATACCAAATGTCAATAATACGTATTACATCATACACCATCGAATCAGATCTTATTAAAGTCCACGTATCGTTACAAACGTAACTAGTGTAATACAAAATCAGTTCGACCGGGGAGGTATCACCGCCACACTTACATATCTCTAGCGTGAAGCATTTCTTGCATGTGATTGCCGGAACACTATTATATGAGGCGACCATCTAAGTCCTCGGGAGTAGCAACGCATTCGAGATTGACTTCAGATAGAACCTATGTTCTATATGACATTGCATTCAGATGTCCATGGGCGGTAGTGATCATTTACCATCAGTCATCAGATGGTAAGTGATCACTACGTACTACGATGGTAAGTAATCAGATAAAAAAAATATGTCACTAACTTTACACATGGAATTTGTTTTCTTAATAATTGGCAGCAAGGAAGGTCCGTGGAGGCACTAGCTCTCTTCGCCAAGTGCCAATTAACTTGTGCGCTCGTCTCGTGTCCCATTTATAACCCACTCCGCTCGCTCACCGTTAAATAAATCACCTCTGCGTTATTTAACGTATTTTCAACTTGTCGCTAGGCAGCACTCACTTTGTCCATTATAAAAACAAAATTAAAGATAATACTTATTTGTTACGCTATTACGCATTCAGCGACTGAATTTGTTTTTAACTTTCATTGTGGGTGCATTCAAATACAGTTCTCATAATAAGTATATAATACCTAACACTAATGCCATTAAACAACAAATATTGTCTTTTCTTAGCAGGACAATAGATTTTATTTCAATCGTTTCCCATGACAATTCTTAAAAAATATGATATATCATTATTGTATTATCTTGATTTCATTTTAAATATGCGCACATTATGAAGGGAAATCCTTATAATTTCAGACTTAAATTCTACCATTACAGACACTTATTTTGTTACATAATTGAATGAGATTTGTGACATAAATAAAAAATAAACTAATTAGGTCCTTTGTAATCCTGCGTGTGATGTATGACGAATATATGTATGTATGAGAACACGCTTAAGAAAGAATTTTGGGAGATACAAATTGAAGATAATTTTAATAATAAATAACATGCATTTTTATTGATACATTTTTTGTTTTCTTTAATGACTTTTAGGCTAAAGAAAAACGTTAAATTTATTTTTTCCGCTGCTGTAAGTTCTATTATATTCCATTAAACTGTACATGTCTTCAAAAGATCAATTTTTCCTGCCGCAATTGATGTTTTGATTACATTTCCAGCAGGTATCAAGTATTTGTTGGACAACCCTTCAAGTAAAACTTGAAAGTTTGTTCAATAACCTTTCCTTTCCTCTTATAATTTGGTTCTACAATATAGTTGATTTTGTAACTGTTCTTCATCGTCAATATCTTTAATTTGTTTAAAATCAACACAATTTATATCGAATAAATATTTTTAGAGGTTGCTCAATTTATTTCATAGTAATTACATTTCTTTTAAAAACAATATTTATTCGAAATATTGCCTTTTACCAATGTTAACTACGGTTGTTAAATACATTTCTTATATTTTGTATAGGAAGTAAAACCAGTGTAGATCGCCTAGGGAAGTAACACCGCCACACCTATTTCTAGCGTGAAGCAGTTTTTGTGTCTCGGGAGTAGCAACGCATCTGTACTTGACTTTAGATAGAACTTCATGTTCTATATGAAGTTGCAGGAGTCCATGGCCGGCAGTGAACACTTATCATCAGGTGGACTGCATGCTCGTTTGCTACTTCATTCTTATATAATAAAAAATTAAAAAAAACATTTTTAATATATAATTACATATTTAGCGTGGATTGCATTTCAATCCTTTCAGATAAAAGAACGATTGCTATAGGTAGTGTTCTTACAATGTAAAAGTTAAAAGGCTATTGTGAATGATTTTTTTTTGTGTTAGGTAAACTCATAGTGTTATCTAAAAGGTTATGAGGTCCTCCGAGCTCGCAACACGGCGATCGCCGTGTGCGGCCTTGTGCTCTCCTCTCTACCTCCCGGCTATGTTGGGACAATCGCCTGCATCAAGCTGTGAACGATAAATGCTTAATGATAAATAATTATTTGCTTACGCAAATTTTAGTACCTTACAAAATATTTTAATTTTTTGCTTAATATTGAAAGGGGTATGTTGGTTACTACTACGTTCCATATTTTTGAAACATTTAGTAATTTCACTAAGAGTATTAGACACCTAGTGTCGGTTGCCAGTATGAGGTAGCCACGTTATTTGCTTCTCTTGTATGAGGTTTTAATAAAATTATACTAAAGGGAATCGAGACGTGTCATTTTCTTGGGATATATATACGATCAAAAGTACTGTATAAAATATCAGGCATGCGATTTTACATTTTAAAACTGGATTTACTGCAAACTACTTTTGTGAATATGACAATGTTTATCGACTCTCATATTGTGCTTTATTTTAAATATCGATTAATCTTTAATCATAATTTTAAATATACTTCGACTACAACTTATTATCAAAATAGCGCTAAGGTAGGTCAATTATTATCTCTTTAATCCTAATCGTTGTATTCTCTACTGCCTATTGTTTGATTCCCCTACGCACTAGTTTATTTTCAACTAAACACGTTATCATCGTATATAAGGTAGGTTTTCCATTATGGTCAATAAGTCGACTGCGTGTTATGTTAATTCTTTTACAGTTATTGTATTTTATTGTACCCGTGTGATTATGGAATTCTATATAATAGTGGCCGTTCACAGTCATTATTATTACATTATTACAGTAATGATTGATCTATTGAGTTTTCTCAAGTTTCAAAGAACTATAACGTATTATAACTTTTATTCTCACCGGGTATTAAACGTTCGTTAGTTCACAATTTGTGTTCCTTAATAATATGAAAATAATAATAATATATATGATTTCCTTTTGTCGATATGTATGGGCTTAATTCGCATTTGGCCAGCGGTCCACCAATTCGCACTTGGCCAGGGCGGTTGACTTTGGCCTAAAACTTTCTCATTCCGAGAGAAGACTCATTCCCAGCAGTGGGACGATAATGGCTTGACGATGATGGGTTTAATTTATTATTTACAAGATCACATTAGATCACATGAGATTAGATTATTATTATATTAATACGTGAAGCAAAAATTTGTGACGGATTTTTAAGTAATATGCCGCGGACGGATTAGTATGAAATTTTGCACGGTTATAGTGGACGTAGAGAAGGAGTGCAGAATGTTAATATTTTTTTCAAATAATGCATTTTTCATACATAAAATCAACTAAAAACACATTACACACACTGCTTTGCATTTGTCACAAACACATATGTACTTAGTAAATGAAAATGAAAAGACACAACGTCAAGAATGTCAGATGACATTTGATTTTTAATTTAAATTACGGTCGAATTTCGGCCGATGCTACGGGTGACTAGTATTATTAGATTGACGTCAACGCTAGTTTTTCATTAAGCCTCATAATTCGGTGTATCATATTCCGGCCGACGTAAGTTTCGCATTGGAGTCTATTCGGTAGCCTTGTGTACAATGTCAAAACAATACTTTCGAATAGAGTGTACTTCCGCAGTGAACTCCGAGCGGAGCGCTCCACTTTCAAAACACGGTTATATCGCTTTCGTTCGCACAGCTCTCGGTGGAGTGCAGGCGTGACGCGGCGGTTTCCACTGCATGACTCGTATTTGCTATCGGCGCTGAGTGGGCGCAGTTACTGTCCAGTGGGGAAGGTCGGGAGTCTTTTTATTTGCCTCACCTTGCGCTGCTTGCTCGCTCGTGGAGGATTTTCAAGGAACTACACATGAGCTGTAAAATTCAAGAGCTTATGCATATAACGGGAGCATTCAACGGGATATATCTTGTTGATTTCGTGTTTCGTTAAATTTTAAATTTATTATGCAACACCAATATGTTATAAATTGCGTTATATATTCTTCAATTGGTCATTACTATCAAGGTACATATTGTGTTATTCTTGAAAATATATGATAATTATGATAAGATTCCATATACCTACTTTAAAGTGTCAATCTGTTCACATCGGATTAACATTTTTTTACAATACCAACCGATTGTTAAAATAAGGAGTGTTTAGACCGTAAGTCCGTTGTGCTTTTTATCACGGTGAAATAAACTAGTAAAAATCTTTGTCATTTAATTTGTGACTAATATTCTAAAAGACAATAATTGCCGTATCTCCATACGCGTACTTCGAAGAGGCTAAGTCGTCGGGGCGTAATTCTGCGATCGTTAAAGCATTTTATCGCCTCGGCAGCGAGAGAAGCTTTTATTTTAACGTGAATTTTATTGCATTAATTTACGAAGGAGTTTTTTACGGCGAGTTTGCCAACGAAGTAACCCGTCTTTGGAGTATACATGTAACCAGCGATATACTTACACGTTGTAACTTCATAATAATCGAACACAGTTATACTCTCATATCCTCATGACATATACCGCCGCTCAATATTGGAATTCATGCACTTACAAAAAAGTATAATAGATTTTAATATATATATTTTTTAGTAATTAATAATGACATCTATGTAATCAATTTAAATCTAAAATATTGCAAGACGTGACTACTTATATATATATGTAACCAGCATTACAAACTTAAGTATTCATATATTGTTGAAGTGAAACTTCTTTATCGGGGTTGGAAAAAAAATAGTGTAACATTTTTTCGTTACGCGCCATCTTTTTCCGTTACGCGCCATCTTTTTTTATCCCTACCACGCGTGATATTAGATAGATTATTATAGATTAGATTATTAGATAAAGTTTAATAAAAACCTTTTATTAAACTTTATCTAATTTAACTTTATTTAACCAATTTCTGTAAAGTTGCATATAGTAAATTATTTTTTGAAAAATAACGTCATAAAGAAGTTTCACTTCTTACGAGTGTACGCTAGTACATGCACACATTTTTTATTTCATAGCATAACAAGTAAGTACTTCAGTTAATAGTTCAATAAATAAATAGATAAATGAACAATCATCCAGTATAGTATAACTTAAGGTTGTCATTGACATACAACTTTTAGTCTAGAGTAATTTTGTTGTCTTTCAACTGTGATTAACCATAAGTATGTACTTCATATATTAATAACTAGCTGTACCTACTCTGCGCGCGTTGCAGAAAAATAGATACACCAGAAAACTTCGCGAGGTCATGAATAAACAACTTTGCTAAATATCATCTTATAATCAAATGAATAGTTTACGATTCTATAGATGACATACAGACAAACATTCATTTTTAAAAGGAGAAATAGATGCCGGGCGCATTTATATCATTCTTTATTAAGGCAAATAGAGAAGCATAATTTAAAGAAATGGAGTGAGATTTCGTGTAAAGTGAGAGAAACAATAATACGAGTGATAAATTGATTTTCAACAAGGCAATTAGTTACTTAAGCTGTGTGCTTACCGCCATACCAGCACGTCGAAAGAAATTCAGCTTATATTACACCGTCGAAACTAAGCTAAGCTTACCGGAAGCCTCATAAAAGAGGAAAGTCGTAAACGGCTTACAAATGCTCGCCGAGGGATACTCTGAGATAGTTATATTGTATCAAAACTAAGCATAACTTACAGTTTTACGTCTAAGACTTTGAGGAAAGTATGAAAATGTGCTTGTATGTACTTAAGATATTTTTCAGGAAGAAAACATAGATATTTTCAGAAACATAAAGTATAAAAAGGTTGATACGTGAAACTGCGTTTCCCATTTAAGATTTAAAGAGTAGTGCACTCTTAATCTGCTGTGAAAAGCCTCGTGTAAGGAAGAACTTCTTAAGATGGACTTAACCGATCGATTTCTAGTTGTATTTCGTAACGGCTGTTGAGTTCTACGCGCTGGAGGGGCTACGGACGGTAATATACTGCAATCATTCTATATCATATTTTGTTTACAAGAAACTATAATTACGTAGTTATTTATAGCGCGTAATTTATTGCAAAAGAACAGGCACAATAACAAGATGAGATTGGCGAAATGCAAAACCATGAGGAGACCATTATATATCCATCAGTAGGTAAACAAGAAGTAGCAGGAGGTTGAAGAAGAAAAAAGCAGTAAGAGAGTATACTGTACCCTTTCGAATTTACTGCACTGAAGAGTTCTATCATCCAGCTCGTTCCATTAGATCAGCTTAAATATACTAATTATGTTATGTGTTATGTGTGTCGGAATGACAATACAAACATACATAATAGATGTAGGTAAAAATTGGAATTTAAGGTTTTATCTCTGCATTATTGTTTGTTATTTATAATACAACTAGTTGACCCGGCGAATTTCGCTCCGCCTAAAAGACAAAAATCTAAAATTATCAGTGTTTCTCCACTATATTATATATGTTTTATACATAAACACCTTCCTCTTGAATCACATTATCTATTAAAAAACCTGCATTAAAATACGTAGCGTAGTTTTAAAGATCTAAGCATACATAGGGACAGACAACGAGAAGAGACTTTGTTTTATACTATGTAGTGATGAATGAATGTACAACTTGAAACAGGAAAAGGAACGCTTTATTCAATTGTTTATAATGTTAATATTGTCTAAAGTTGTTACAGCTCCACGTTAGTTTAATATCACGCAGATGCTCCGCGAGGCGCGAGGCTACTCGGTGTAAGTATCTGCACAGTATTAATATCATACAGTAGTCTAACTCTGCCGTGTCCTTGAGTTTTATAAATACAGACGCGCTAGACGAGAGTTCGCGTTAGGGCTACCCGCCTAAAGTATTTTAATACATCTGTATACTTGACTTTCTTTCTTACTTATTATGTATTTTATTCAGTAGATTAAGGTAAAAAACAACGCGTTAATATTTAAGAGACTTAATAATAAATCATACACAAATAATAGTTATAAATTCAGACTGAATAATATTTTACCACCCAAAATAAATGTTAAAATAAAAATTATTAATAACACTGGACGTGTTTATGCACAATTAAAGCAATCAAAAACAGCCTAATATAGTTTACAACTGCTCTTCGCTACATTATTATTTAAATAAAAAGATCCACTGCTTAAAAAACGTTACATCGTAGTTAGAATACTGTAGATACTAGTACTGTGGTATCTGTAAGTGAGCTCTGTGTCTAATTACTCGCGAGCCCGTGACGTCACCGAACAAGGCGCGTTTTGTCTCGCGGCTGTGGGGGGCAGGCAGCAGGGGGATACAGTTGCAACAGATCGCGTGCTAATTGCTGTGCTATTTGATATTCGCTTATACGAACCATATGCCTAGTTTCATATATCCTATTAGCTACACGTATCGTTAGTCTAGATATTGGGTTAATGATAAATTTTGAAATGTAATAGTTGTCTGTCTATGAACTTGCCATAGATATAGTTTCTAGCATAATGACTTTAAAAGAAAAAAAACGCATTCAAAGTAATGATTCCGTCGTTTAAGTACCTACCTATTGTATATGTAGTGTATCGTAAGCACTTATCGTACTCTGCTACTGATAAGTAATTGAATTTAATGTTACAGAATATACAATATTGGAAATGATTTCAGAAAAGGTGCATCCTTGCAATAATCATGGTCTAACATGGACTCTCTTAAAAGCTTGGTTATTTATTTTGCATCACAATTTTTTAATTAAACTGCAAAATAAAGACGTGTATCGTTTGCACAGAAATTTTCCACTCCGCCCTATCACGTCTGATCTAAGAGTTAACCTGGCAAGGGGCGACTCAGCATCACGTTCAGCGGTGAAACATAAAAATACTTAGAAAGTTATCGCTTGAAGCATTTATTTATTAAACGTGTATTTTGACGCCAAATAAAGTTAACTAACAGCATCGTTTTATTGCCGTTGACATTATCAACTTTAGGAAAAAACGTTTAGGTATCCACTTGTAAAGGAAATAGCAGTGGCATTGGACGCCTCCACTTACTTATATTTTACCAATATATGTAGTAAGGCAGCCTGCAAACCATGTGATGACAAGTGGCCATTGCCTTGTATGACATTTTTAACTAACTCCAGATATAATTCCTCGCCCTTAATAAACCAGAACTAAGCAATGATTAATACTAATGCCATAAATATGAAAAAAAAATGAGATTACTCTTATAGCACTCGTCCCTCTGGCGTCGAACTAGAGAGGGATTCTTTCACTCTCTAGCTCCATTTGTGCAAAAACACTCAGTCAATCCTTGTGCAGTGATATAACAATCATAAAATATACAAAAAAATAAAAGCGAAATGTCACCGTACCATGATTTTTTTGATATAGCCATTAAAACGCTTTTGTGGCACCCTTACGAGTATAATAATATGTACACCTATACGCATCTCTAGCGTGAAGCGCTTCTTGCGTTTCGTGGCGAGGTATAGTCACATATAAGTATATGAGGTGACCATCTTAGTCCTCAGGAGTATCAACGTCTAAGCCCCGTTCTATACAAAGTCACTTACCGTATACCTCATGTGGACATGCTACATAAACGACCATGCAGCTGGTAAAATCTAATAATAGAAATGAATAAAAAAATATCAATACGTATAATTAAAAATATTCTCCCTTAAAATTAACGAAGCCCTTTTCAACCTCAAAACCTTCGTAGCAACTGTTTATTCAATTTATTTCGGTTAATTAATGCTAATCTAAAACAATTTTTCCTTTTACCCGTTTTGCGTTTTTATATTAGAATTAAGGTCAATATTTACAGGGTTATGGGAGGCCTGAACCAGCGTCGTTTATCCGACGATTTTTATCTTAAAAAATATAAAGGTATTACTTATTTCTGAAATTGTACATCTGCGTAATTACATAAAACGAAGTAAGGCTAAAGAGATTAAATTACTTCATCTGTAAAAAAGAAACAAGAATATTTGACACCTTTATAACACTAAAATGTTCTAACAGTTCTTATAAGATAAAGGAAAAGGCAATAGCGAGGATTAAAATTATGATAGCAGCACGAGATAATGTACTCATTAGCCAGCATAAATTGTTGTGGAGATTAGAGCCATCATAACTTCCAGTTAACAAAAGCCTAGTCCCTAGAATGATTATTATTAATTGCTACTGCAGAACTTAATGTGTTGTTTATATCTTTTTAGGCACTTAAATGATATATTCTCTCTTTATGATTAAATGGTGTTAGGTATAAAGTCTAGTAAACCACATCCAGTGTTGTATTGATCTTATATCGTCATGTAACGGACTCAATAGTACCTACATGAAAAATTTGCAAAGTAGACCATTCAATATCAAACTTTATACTTCCTGCGAAAAAGTTTAAAGAATATTAACAATTTAATATGAGTCGTTGCCCCGGCGGTTCAATATATACTAGACCCTTTATTTACAGCAGTTCCGCAATTTCAAAATATATAGAATTATGCACGAGCATATCTGGTATTTGCCGAGCTGTGCGGCGGCAGTGGCCGATAGCGCGTGTTTGCTCGGCCGGTAGATAACGGGCGAGCCACTGTTTGGATAGCTTAGATGTGCAGTCAAACGACCCACTTTATTTCTAGTTCCCTCTTCCTATTGTATGTTATTATAAATATAACACAAGACAGTTATTGAAATTAAAGAAACTATTATAAAACCAAATTGACTATTTTCATAAGTTACATCTCTCGTCAACCCATTATTGTCCCACTGCTAGCCACGGGTCTTCTTTCAGAATGAAAGAGTTTTAGGCCATAGTCCACCGGGCTGGCCAAGTGCGATTTGGTATACAAGTTAAGTTACATAAGTTAGTACATACACGCGATCAAAAATCATTAATCTGGTTCTGGGGCAATTGGCGACAAAATAAGGAGAACACAATCGCTAAATATAAATTTGGTTTTCATTCTAAAAAGTGGACGGTTAGGCTAGCTGAAAGTTAAAATTAAGCACCCCAAATTGAAATATATTTATCGCTTTAACGCCCAATTGTTATTTATGGCGCCATTCAACGGCCCATAGAGATATATGTATTGTACTTAGTCCACTTGCCGCTTTACGCAAGCGGCGTTGCGGTTTAAAATCAAGTTAGTTATTTATGTTTTTTCGTTTTATATATTGGTACAGTCTATTTTTTGTAAGATTGAAGTAATAAAAAAACGCTTTCTACACTCATAGCCCCACAGTAGAATTTTCTCCTGTGTCGTGGGTGCCATGGACACACACAAGACGAATACACAAACACCCAGACCCAGAACAAGAATCTAAACTCATCATTCAGATACCTGGACCCACTGCGTGTCACACCGGCATGGTAACCGCTGCGCCACGCGGGTCGTCAAAAAGGAGCGTGCATGGTAAGTAATCACTGCTGCCTATTGACAATTTCGTATAGAGCAAAGATTATATGTGATTGTGAAGTCAATAGCAGATGTGAAAGTGAACAGGCAACTACATCAACCAAATCCAAGAACTGCCTTACGCTAGAAATACGAGTAGATGTAGCGTTGGTGCCTCCCGGTTGATTCAAATACCCTTTACCACTTTGCATCCTTTCAGAATTTAGGCAATAGTTAATGAGAGCGAACTACAAATACATATTACGACTGTCTAATCGTTTCTTAACTCGTGGAACGTCAATGCAAGTTTATCGTCCACTAAGAATTTAATAAATCCTTTGTAATTTAGATTATATTATATACTTTATTATTTTTACAGGGTTTTCTTGATCTTATCTACTTGTTAAAGAATGACAAAGTGTCACTTAATTGTATTTAGTGGCGTTCGGTTTCTCCGAATTCCAGTTTCTTAGATTTCATTTCAGTCGGTGTCGACAAGAATAATAATATCAAATTAGGTCCTAATCTGAAAATTACGTGATCTTGCCTCAGTACTACATACTTGTTAGCGGCGACTTGCTACGCGCAGACTACTTATTTGTGAAATAAGACAAATATTAAACCCCTTATACGTAATACGTTTTAGTGTCTAAGTCGAATATACTTCTATATCAAGGTAGAGATTTGCGCTTACCGTTATTATTAATAGATTTTTATGAAAATACAACCGCTTTCAACATTACTAATAAATAGTATAAAATATTTTAAACAAAACGTTGATTTAGTTTATAATTTAGTAGTCGGCGCTCAACATTTAGTGACATTTTCCCTGAATCACGAATTCACGATGTCAGCTGTGTACGACAAAATTGTCGACTAAAACATAATTATATTTAAATATTAATATACTTTTATAAGTGATACAGAATATGCTAGCAATTTTGTTAAAAAAATAATTTGTCTTTTTAGTGATACATTAATGCATTAGATAATATCTAAACTAAAAAAACATGTATTATTCGCAAAGGTGAACAATAAGTATCTTGTTTTGAAAGCTAAATGCTAGAACCAGTGTAGTTATATCGGAATAGTACCACTGCCACGCCTATTTCTAGCGTGAAGCAGTTCTTCCATTTTGCTGGAAGGGTCTTGTTGCCGATTTACTTTTATATCTTAGTCTTCGGATCTGTGATTGAATTTAGATGGAACCTTTGTTCTATATTAAGTTGCTTACAGATAGATATCCAGGGGCGATAGTAACCACTTACTATCTGGTGGTCCGCATGCTCATTTGCTAATCGATCGGATAAAAAAATAGAGAAATAGCGTGAATTAATGGAGTTGTTTTCATTGGCTTACAGTTTATTTTATGAAATGTTTAGTATTATTTTGTTAGTGTTGTAAGATAAACGATGTGCTGACGGAGTGGCTGTCGGGGTGAGCGATGGTGCGACCGCAACCCGACCGCCGCTCAGCGGCCGCAAGGTCCCGCTGGTTGCAGATGTCGTGAGAATATGGGTTTTACTGTTGTTTATTACTATATAGTATAAAACAAAGTCGCTTTTCGGTGTCTCTCCCTATGTATGCTTAGATCTTTAAAACTACTATACCGATAAATGCAGTTTTTTTAAATAAATAGAGTGATTCAAGAGGATTTTTTTTGGGTATAATGCATGTATAATATACTGGAGAAACACTGATAATTTGATAATTTTAGATTTTTTTGCTTTTAGGCGCAACTATGTTCGTCAGGTTAACAAGTAGAGTTATATTTTGTGAAAAGTAATCGTGTAAATGTGTGTAAATAAAAACATAAACAATTTTATTTGGTGCGTAACTGTAAGTTTTGAGTTAAATCCAGCATTCTTCATGTGTGCAATTATAGGATAATTATAGTTGTAAGATTTCTTTAGGTTTAGGCTATAGTTATTGAAAGTATCAGGCGCATTTCGTAAAGAAGTAATGTTTTCTATAACTGCAATGTATTAATGTAATAATTTATTATATTAATATCTGACGTAACATATACATTAATATTTACACTCACATAGTGTCGCAGACAATGTAGTGCCAGTAAAAATCGTGTAAGATTTTTTCTTTTTTACTACGGCACTTGTCTGTTTCGTCTGTCTGTAGAGATAAACCGTAGACGTATGTACCTTCAAACGTTCCATACGATGAATTAATTACATGGCTGCGAACCGTTCCATGTGATAAAAATTAAAGTTTGAAATCTTGTGTAATTATAAATGTAACGCATCCCGTGTTGCGTAACGTTACGTTTATTTAGACGTCGGCGAGTTATGGAATGTCAATTAGCGCATCTTAATACGCTTCTATTAGCACGTTCATTAGTAATCGCAGCTTCGCCGCTCGTATCTCCCAGTGTTTTCCATTATTAATCACGCAACAAAGGTTTAAACACGTCACAGTACAAAGTTTAAAGAGTATACGATTGCTTATGACAGTAAATTCAAATGATTTTATGCCCTTATGATTTTAAGACAATGGAAATGGTTCTTTTAGTGTGGTATGTAGCCGAGCCACTTGTATTACGTTAAATTAGAACGATTCCGTTTTATTTTATGATATTCTAGTAACAAATAATCATGCAAGCCATCTGATGGTGGCCATGGCCACTCATAGACACAGAATGCCTCTGAAATCCTAAAGAGGTTTGGGCAGTAAGTTTGTTAATTTCGATCGTAAGTCAACTCAAAAACTAAACTTAATATTGACTAAAATAGCACGAATATTTCTTAAATTCAATTAAAATATATTAATTTTCAAGTTAATATAAATATATTATAATTATATTATATAATACACCTGTTAAAGATAAAAAGATGTTAACTAAAGGTAAAAAGAAATTAACTAAGCTGTATTTAAAAGCCATAGCGGGTATTTTGACAAAGTCATTTGACATTTTTGACGTTGTGTTCTCATATAAAGACATTGAATCTTATTTCGTTGTTTATGTCAAATGCAAGGTAGTGTATGTAATGTGTTTTTAGTTGATTATATGTATGTTTTTTCATATAGTGCATACTATATGAAAAAATATTAGCATTTGATACTCCTTCTCTACATCAACTATAACCGTGCGTAATTTCATACTCCTCCTTCTGCGGCAAGTATCTTAAAAACGGATCCCAACTTTTGCTTCACGTATTAATATTAATTATATAATTAAATATTTGAAATATAACATTTTAAATTTTAATAATTTACATTCTTAACATCAGGAATTAGTGCAGGAGAAAAAAAATGTTTACCATAGGCAGTTCTACTGAGTACGTTGTATGAAGAGCCTTCACAAAATAGGATTTATCTATTCGGGCCGTTAATCCCCGGGAAACGTACCCGTCATCAGCTTCCAGAAAAGTGCCGTCAGCAACAACCGGCGCGGATGTGACTTGGCTATTGTCCATATCATGTTGCCTTTGTTCAGCTTAACTTTACAATGTAGACGTTTCTACGAAGTTATTTGAAGATTATAAAACTTTATACAATAAATTGTTTTATTGCCTAAGTTAGTTACACGCAATTGCTTGGAAACGTGAAACAACTTACATCAAATAATACGTTTTAGCCGGACAAACCGGCCAAGTGAGAGCGCTCTCGAATAGAGTTCCGTGTTCACCGCTGGTATCGGCGTGTATAAATGTCACACGAAATATATTTACGACGTGCCATTTTGCTTATTATCTGCCAATAAATTTTGTAAAGGTAGAGAGCAATTTCATTTTATCTAAATATACTTATAGATAATTGTACACAGCTGTATGTATCGTCGTGACGTCGTGTTAGTTATTATTGTGTTTATTTTTTGTCGTTGCATTTCTTTCCGTTTAGTTATAATTATTTAAAACATGCCCCAGATGGGGTGAGAGTCCAATGCTCAATCGTGGATAGTTCGCAAAAATTATATTAGGCACATATTTTCGATTAGGTTTGTAAAGTTTACTCAAATGATGTCTAAAAATATAAGGTTTAAAGATTTTTCTATTTCAGTACAGAACACTAAAGAAACACGCAAGCGTAGCTAGTAGCGAATAGGTTCAATTAAATAGTCGATCCAATAAAGATTCGAACGTGAGCCGACTGGCTGATGCGCCGCAAGGCCGCGCTGCGCCGCGCCGCAGGCGGAGGCGGGTTCGGTGCCGGTTGAATCACTAGTCTTACCTTGAGAATAACAGCACAGCAATTGGGTCGGCTAGTTAACAATTACTACGCTTTATGTAAGTATCATCAAAGATCAAACGATTATTGGTCGGATCGATATTTTGCATCAGAATTAAATCTTTTAGAAAGTTTTTAACGATATTCTATATAAGGCACAATATTAAAAGTGACATTAATTGTACTATACACGTACATAATAAGTAAGGATTATTTTTGTTCTATGTGCCATATTTAGAATCAGAAACACCTTGGTTAACGAAACGCCTTCCTTATTTTGAATGATGGTTGGAAGGAATAGTTTAGTTAAAATATTAGGGTTTGGAGCTTCATCCAATAAAATATAGTACCGACTTTAAGTACTGAATAAAGATCTTAAAGAGTTTTATAGAAGTTTTACCGAATTCAAACAATAAAACAGTGGGTAGAATATAATATTGATGCGTGCGAGCACACAGCCAGTTTCTACACGGCACGCCACCATTCTACATCTTTACCTGCGTCGGTTGTCTTACTTTTTGAACAGCGTTACTCAACCTTTTTATTATAGGGACCACAAACATGTATCAGCGAAGTGATCCTGGGCCGCAAGTAATGGCGTAGCGTAGGTCGTGAACACTCTAAAAGGTCGACCAAAAAAGCTGGGCCAATCAAATGGGCCTGGCAAACCGTATGCGGCCCGCGGCCGCAGGTTGAGTATAGCTGTTTTAGAATATAATAGAAATAGTGGTTTTAGAATAGATAGAATATACAAGTGCTAATTGGTAGACTTCACACACCTTTGATTTTTTAGAGATTTCTCAGATGCGTAGATTTTCACAAGATATTTTTCTTCAGCTTAAAGCAGTAATAATTAATTACTAATGCGCACGTCGTTTTAGAAAAATCAATACTACGTGCCTGGGATTCTAGACTCGGATTAAGAGACCGAGTAGCAACCATTAGGCTATCGATGCTCTTCGCACTGTCAATAAGATCTAAACTTGTTACTGATAACAATGTTAACTCGTGATGTACTCGTATTATGTGAAATTCCATTAGGTGTCCCTAGAAAATTATCTGAACTTTAATCTACACATATTTATGTAATTACAATTCTGTTTTGAAAGTACAAATCATACAAATTTTAAAACCGCAAAATTGTCGTTTAATTTCTGCAAATATTTCATTTTCGATATAAAGTTTGCACTTATCTTGATATTTATAGAGAGTAAATTCGTTATCTTGTTGTCCTTTGATACTAGCTGTCATTATCGGAACGTTTGATAGAATTACAAGGCGCGTGGGCGCCGCCTTCCCGGCGCTCCCAGCCGCTCCCGGTGGCCCGGACCCGCTTCATTCATCTTCGCCAATGTAATTTGGGACTGAGTGTCGAGATATAAATCAAAACATTCACTCGTAAATATGTTAAACTTCGTAATTTTATTTGGAAAAGGTGTCACTTTGCAAAAAAAAAAAAAAACAAACAGAACATGTATTGGATGTAAATTAAAAAATATGAGTAGAGTACGACAAGAACAATCTCAGGTCAGTAAAACTGTTTTATAATTGTGAAATATAATTATTATTATCAATCTGCTTTAAAATGAAATCAAATAACTGTCTCTATTTTGCATAAGCCTACGGGGGCACTTACAAATTGTCAGTTACATATTTTTTTTACGCTACCACCGGATCGGAACACGACCTCACCTGAGAAGATCCGGCAAGAAACTCAGTTTGTCTGTCTTTTTTCTTTGTATATCTTTTTTTTCTTTGCCACCTTGTTTTCAATTTGCGCGGTACGTTAACATGTTGATGCCATTGAAGCTATCTTCATCAAAACAAATGGTCCATATATAAGCGAATCGGTATAAATAAGGAGGTGATTCTCATCAATTTAGCTGTAGATTGGAGTGCCACCCACGCGTCCTTTCTTGTGTTTGCCCTTTCGTTTCCGAAATGACACGTCCCACTCGATTTGCATATGGATTAGAAACACATTACTACGGTAAACATTCATCGACAGTGGAATTGAACCATTATCTCTGACGTTAAGGAGAACATTATCATCAAGAATTTAATAGTTAGGTACTTAATTATGCATATTGAAACTAACAACTGTCGAGAGCTGCCCTCAATTCCACTGTTCTAGTTTATTTTGCTGAATAATCGTGTTGGTATCAAGCGAGTCACGAATTTTAATGCAATAATGTTATAACACGTTTCGAATTTCACATGGTTAGCGTCAACGGTACGGTGGTTTCGTAAAATACATTAGATACGTTAGTTGTGGTTGCCTATAATTGGAAAGGCGCCTGATATGTTCTCTTCCCTTAGTTATATAATTTTAGTGACGTGTACTTTCCGTTGGCGATCCTTAAAATAAATAAATAAAAAAAAAAATAAAAAAAAAATAGATGGTTTCATATAACAATTTATAAAACTCTATATGTATACCTACTCTATATAAGTTGTACTGATCTTCTAATAAAAATAAAATCGACGAAATAAGATATAATAAAAATAAATTATCTGTATAATACGAACTGAGAAGGTATCTTAGTCAAGCTTGCAGTGTTTTTTTTTTAAATTTAATGAGACCTGAGTAGAATCTATGACTAAGCAACAGGAATTCTTGAAACTTGCTGGCGTACGACTAAATAATTAGTTCTATTAATTAATAATGACTTCTAGGACGGACACATTTATTCAACTACATATTTTTATTGTTTATACTTATCATTATATAAACAATATCACAATCTGCCAACAGCATGTAGTTGTTGGTCCGCACTTTTAATGCAGTTGCTGCGGTTTTGCGGTTTTCTAGCGTCGAAGAAATAATATGTACCTACTTTGCGATATTTTTAATCAATGTCAGTTAAGGTTTAATTTTAAAACATCAATCAAATATCATCAACATTTCTAGTACTAATTCTTTAATTAACACCTGGTTAAATAGGTTAATACTAATCTAAACCGTAATAGAGCAGTGAAATCTTAATATATATAAATTACGTGTCACTTTATTTGTCCGCAATGGACTCTTAAACCTCTGAACCGATTATAATCAAATTTACACAACGTGTGCATTTTGGTCCAACTTGAAAGATAGGATAGTTTATATCTTAATTCATAGGTATAATTGCAAATATTTTTTTAGCTTCAGCTGTTAGCTTTATATAATCCTAATAACAGATGGCGGTGTAATGTTATCTGTTAACAGTAAGTAATGGCGCTTTGTTAAAATTACAACCGTTTCACATAAGCTACAATTTAATATCATGACCAAAGATAAGTATAAGTTACTAACTTCGATCAGAAATATTGGTGATCAAAGGTTACTAAAGTACCTATTACATAGCCATCTCAGTATATTCTGCGTTGATACGCAACCTTATCTCTAAATAATGTATATGAGATATTAGATGGCGCTCTTTACGATACAGTCATCTTCATGAACCGAATGTATTAATGGCGCTTTGTTAAAATTTCATATGACATACAATTTAATATTATAACCAGATATAAATATGTCCTTATAAGTTATTAAAGTAATAAAAAGGTATCTCAGTATATTCTGCGATGATGCCACCTTACCGCCAAATCGAAATAGTAATGTGTCTGAGATATTAGATGGCGTTGTTTACGTTACGGTCTATCTACATGAACCGAATGTATTGATAAATCAATACCGTTTCACTTAGTCAGTTTTTTTTATTTTAATTTCGTATTTCCTTAAACTAAAATTGACAAATAATTTTAAAAGCAATCTAAGACATAAAGGACAAATATTTTAATAATAAATAAATCCATACAATTTTAATTTATTACTGGCAACAATATACATGTAATATAAGAATAAAATAATATTGATGCGTTCACCTGACATACATATCCCTAAAAACAAAGTGTAAAATTATATCAATCGAACAGTTGACTCAATATTACATAAAGTTATTTTTTATTCATAGTTTACTGCAAACAATTTTTCTTTATTTATAGAAAACATTTATTTTGATGAAGTATTTTTGAACGCAAATTACATTTAAATTCGTACTGATGTGACCGTTAGGTGGCGCTACCTAACCTATTTTGCTTTTGTTTGTCGATGTACTTATTGTAGGAAAGACAAACTAACTTAGCTTTTATGTTGTGGTGATCGCAATACAGTTAAATCTCAATATTCTTTGTTTTTCAATTTTTGGAGTTATCATAGACGGTTACTTAGACTGAAGTATAGTATAGTGAACAATAATTTAAGTTAGTATAATGAACTATAAAACTATTGCTGCTTTATAATTAATAGTGCTTCATTATTCGACAATATAATTTAAATAAATAAAGACAGGTGAACTAAAAATATTGTACACCGAGAAGTGCTGAATTATATTGAATGTAATTTTTTTTAATAAAAAATTATAAATGTCATTGTTGAAAATTTAATACCATCTGCCCTTCTTACCTTATTTATAAGTTTATATGGTACATGTTGTCTACTAACAACTTTGTAGTATTTTAATTTCTTACAAATACGAAATAACACAATTTAAAATTTGTTTATGTAACATTTCTTTATCCACAGCAACGCGTGGCCGGGTCTGCTAGTGTCTTTATAAAATGAAATGTCTTTATTTTTGTATAGGCCAACGGGGCACTTACAAATTGTCAGTTACATTTTTTTTCTTACACTACCACCGGATCGGAATACGACCTCAACTGAGAAGATCCGGCAAGAAACTCAGCGGGTTTATCTTTTTTCTTATTTATATCCATTTTTTTATATAATTACAATCATGTTTTTTTACATGGTAATGAAAGTTAACTCCAGTATCTTGCCTTACAGCTCAGTAAAAGAGAACCCTGTTTGGCAAGATACGCTACACTTTGACATTAATTAAATATACTATAATAATGTATATTATTGCTCAGTCCCAAGCTGTTTTGTTTTCTATGTAATCAAAATTTTATAATAGGCTTTACAGCAGAGTTTAATCTTAATCAATGCTTTTAACTTATTCATTGACAAATTTCTGATTTCAACAGGAAGTTTATTATAAAAGCGTATATATTGACCAATAAAAGAATTATTAATTTTGTGAAGTCGAGTAACATGTGCAGAGAGATTGTGTTTGTTCCTTGTATTTATGTTATGTGTATCACAATGTTTAGCAAAATTAAGGTTTAAGATATTTATTTTCTAAAAAGAGTACAACTCACTTATAATAGAAAATACAATATGTTCATATCTGTATAAATAAACGAAATACATCAAGCAAAGGAACATACAAAATTCAGTAGGTAGGAGAACATTATTATGACGAATGGTGGAATAATACAAATTGTAGGTAAAAACTTTTACAATCAACATGTAGGTAAGAATTAAATTGACTTATTAAGTATGATTTAGATAGAGATTAATAGTTAATTAATATTTTTCTTAATTATTATTAATATTAATATTTTTCTTAACATACATCAAATTCTCATATATAAATTGGGATACAACAGTAAGAATATCTATTTCTTTAAATAATTCTTTTAGTGAACATTTTGGACTAAGGTTATAAATGGCTCGTACAGCCCTCTTCTGCAGTATAAAGACAGTATTGAGGTCTGAAGAGCACCCCCACAGCAGTATGCCGTATGACATAATGCTATGAAAGTAACTAAAATAAACTATTCTAGCTGTTTCTACATCGTGATGGCCTAATTAATGGTTGATATTTGCCAACGACAACACAACCTGTGTTGTCGTTGATATTTGCCCTCTCGATCGGGAGTCCGAGGTTCAAACCCAGGCACGCACCACTGATATTTCTAAAATTATGTGCGTATTAGAAATTAATTATCACTGCTTTTCGGTGAAGGAAAGCATCATGAGGAAAATTTACACACCCGAGAATTCTTAACAAAAAAGGTTTCCAGAGGTGTGTGAAGTCCACCAATTCGCACTTGGCCAGTGCGGTGGGCTATGGCCCAAAGTCTTTTATTCTGAGAGAAGACCCGTGCCCAGCTGTGGGACGTGACACCACGTGTGTGGTGTGGGTCGACGAGAGAAACGGTTATATATGTTCCTATACATATTAAATACTACTAGTAATAGGTGTGTAATGTTACATTTTATCACTAATATGAATGCGATAGTATAATTGTTTTTTCAAATTTAAATAATTTGAATTGATATGAGAGCACGAGAATGTAAATACAAACAATATTATGTACGTTCATTATATCACACCTGTAAAAATAACGAAGTATGACTTAAAGAAATTCTTTTGTGGAGTAAATATTAATAGATAACCGAAAATATAAAGAGAGATACCGCTCGTAGCGCTTAAAAGTAAATAGCTTAGTTATCAGAATAAAGCCTTCAAACCTGCTCATTTCCCGGCGACGCTGAGTGAAACGTGAGTGGTACTTATATCGGGGCTTTGTCGACAGACGAAAAGAAACGGTTCGAACGCTCCGCTTACTTTTATTATTATTAATTTGTATATAAGTGTTTGATCGCGACCCACCTGGGAGCCAGATGCGGCAGCTGTAGCCATCTTTTTTTATCTGAGCCTTACGAGATATAACTCTAATTCGGGTTCGATTAAGAATTATCCTTCTTTTATGTTTTACAATACTCGTAAACCACTGATTAGTTATAATGCCTTCACGAAATTTTTCTTTTGTTTTTATAGAATCGCTTGAAACCTTTAAGTACTACAGTGCTAAGTAGGTATTGATTTGATAAGTACTGTAGGATCACCACTGTAGGGTGTAGCGGTGTCCTACTGACTCCAGGTATTGTAGTGGCGGTTAAATGAAACTACTGGTTCTTCAGAAGGTTGAGGCTTGAATGGAATGCTTTATTGAGGAAGGCACCCTATATTTATATTCCCGGCTACAGTTTTGATTGACCAATAAAGACTTAAATAATTATACAAACCAATAAAATAAAAGGAATTTTTACCAATAATTCTTAAGTAACTAAGTAAATAATATTATAAATAATGAATAAATAAAAATGTAAACAATAGATAAGGTAGTTACAAGAAATGTTAGAAAGAAATAGAAATCTAGGCCGTCTCGCTTGTGCTGCCGGCTTGCTATAAATATAGCGCGGGTTGCTAGCGCGCGCATCATCGGATCGGCGGCGGCGACGTGTGGACATCTCTCAGCGGCGGCGAGTGCTCCAAGAAAGCGGCGGCGAGTTCCGGCGATGATGCTGCGTGATGAAGATTATATGGATAATCTTGAAGCTGAAGATATTTTGCCGACGATGAAGTTGTTTCTTGTTTCGAAAACAAATTATTCAGAACGTCTTTATATGGTTTCCTCTTCGGAAGAAATCAAAATATCATTGTAACCATAGCCAGGGTAGTTGCATAATAAATTTTATGTTGGTACTTGATGCAAGTCATTGTAACCATAGCCGGGGGTAGTAAGAATATAAATATTGTGCGGTACTTGCACTGCCGCTACAGTACTCTCCCCCTAGCGAAAGCGTACCGGAGGCTTGACGGCTCGCCCATATCTTGTAGTCTTCAAGATAGATTTTCTTTGACTTGATGTAGATGTTGATGGGCTGTCTTGCTTCCTCTCTGGTGGGTGACGTGATGGTACCTGTAGGTCTTCCGAAGTATCCTCATTGATAGTATAAGCAGGCTTGAGTCGGTCGATTGAGATAACGGATGATCTGTGGCCGGGTAATTCCAACTTGAAAGTCTTGCTATCTCGCTCTAGGACTTTATACGGTCCGTCGTATGTAGGTTGGAATGGTTTCCTTACAGCGTCGTTGCGAATAAAAACTTCTTTGCAGCTACGTAGGTCTTGATGGATGAATATCGGCTTCTTATTTCTGTGCGAAGTTATTTGATGCGATACATTGCGAATCGATTCTTGAAGTCGATTGACGTAATCGGTGTCCATCTCTTGGTTGTTTATTGATGTTGAAGTGAAGAAATCGCATGGTAGACGTAGGCTGCATCCGTATGTGAGTTGTGCGGCGCTGATACCAGTATCTGTGCGAGGTGCTGCTCGTAGACCCATTAATACTGTAGGTAACTCATCAATCCACGTTGTATGTTCAGATAGACGAGTTTTGATAGAATTTTTGAGCGATCTGTGCATCCTCTCTAGGATTCCATTGCAAGATGGATGAAACGGCGTTGTCCTAGTCTTCTCAATACCCATTGTTTGAAGTAATTTTTTGAAGAGATTGCTTTCGAAGTTTCTTCCTTGATCGGTTGTAATTATCTTTGGTGAACCGAATCGAGTAATCCAATTTTCGTAGACAATTCTCGAAACAGATTCTGCTGAAGTGTCATCTGTAGGTATTGCTTCAGGCCATCTCGTTGTTCTATCGATCATCGTAACGAGGTATCGATATCCTTGAGGTGAAGTAGGTAGTGGTCCGACGATATCGATGTGTAGATGTTCGAATCGATCCGATGGTGGAAATGAAGATGGGCTGCTTGATGTATGTCTTTGTACTTTGCATGTTTGACATTGTAGACATTGCTTCGTCCAGTTTCCGACATCAACTTGCATTGAAGGCCAAAAGAATCTTTCTGTAATGAGCTTCTTTGTTGTTCTGACGCCTGGGTGACTAATGTTGTGAAGAGCGTTGAATGCTTCACGACGACATTCTTCAGGTAGGTATGGACGCATAGTAGATGTTGAAGCTTCACAATAGATAGGTAGATGTGACATCGGTAAAATAACTTGCTTGATAGATAAGTTATTTTGGTTCGATAGTTGCTTGATCGTATCTCTATCTCTGTCTTGCGCTTCTGCTATCTTGCAATAGTCGATTGTCGTTGGACATGATACACTGTCGATCCGTGTGCGACTGAGTGCGTCGGCGACTAAGTTGTCTTTCCCACTGACGTGACGAATATCAGTTGTGAATTCACTGATGAAAATTAGTTGTCTTGCACGACGTGGTGTTTCCGATGTTGA
The DNA here is from genome assembly GCA_949699795.1 of Spicauda simplicius. Lineage (NCBI taxonomy): Eukaryota > Metazoa > Arthropoda > Insecta > Lepidoptera > Hesperiidae > Spicauda > Spicauda simplicius. The sequence goes on from OX453063.1 coordinate 138,591, forward strand.
AGGTTTCTTCTGAAGTACATAAGTCAATGGCTTGTGGTCGGTGAAAACTATCAGGTTTCTTCCCTCGAAAGTTTTTCTGAAGTGCTTAATAGCCATGTAGATAGCAAGTAGCTCTCGGTCGAATGTACTGTAGTTGCGTTGTGCATCGGAGAATTTCTTCGAAAAATAGCCAAGTGGTTGCCATTTTCCATTAATGTGTTGTTGAAGTACGGCTCCCGCTGAGTTATCAGACGCGTCGCTGAAGATAGCAAGTGTTGCTTCATGTGATGGGTGAGCAAGTAAAGCTGCATTTTGAATCGCGACTTTACAAGCTTCGAATGCCTTCGTGGCGTCATCGTTCCATTCGATTATAGTTCTATCTTTTTTCTTTGTATTATGAAGGTAGGCGTGAAGCGGTGCTTGTATTTCGGATGCATTCGGAATGTGTTCTCTATAGAAATTTAACATTCCAAGAAATCTTCTGAGTTCTTCAATTGTTTGTGGCTTGGCGTAATCGACAATTGCTCGGACTTTTTCTGCAGGCGGTTTGATTCCTTCCTTACTAACGGTGAAACCAAGAAATTGAACTTCTTGTTGTCCAAATATGCATTTTGATGGGTTGATAGTGATTCCATTTTCTTCTAGTCGATGTAGAACAATACGTAGATGCTTCTTATGAGTTTCTTCATCTGGGCTTGCAACTAGAAGATCGTCGATGAATGCGAATACGAAATCGAGTCCTTGAAGTACTTCGTGTATGAATCTTTGGAAGGTTTGACCGGCGTTCTTCAATCCAGGTGTCATTCGTGGAAATTCAAATAATCCCATAGGTGTGATTATTGCAGTCTTGTCTATGTCTTCATCGCGTACTTTAATTTGTTGGTAGGCTCTGTTGAGATCGATTGTGGAGAATATCTTCTTGTCCGACAGATGATGAGTAAAGTCCTTGACTCGCGGTATTGGGTAGCGGTCAGGTGTTGTAACAGAGTTGAGTCTTCTGTAGTCTCCACAAACTCGTAGTTCGCCATTCTTCTTAGGTACGACGTGAAGTGGTGATGACCAAGGGCTTTTGCTTGGGCGGCATAATCCTTGTTCTATCATGTTCTCGAATTCCCTTCGGACTTGCTCGTAGCGGTGTGGTGCGATTGGACGTGCGCGACAATGAAGTGGTGGGCCGGTTGTTTCAATGAAGTGTTCCACGTTGTGCTTCGGTGTGAGCTTCATTGAAGTTAATCTTGTTATTCCGGGAAATTCAGCTAGTAGCTTATGATATGGCTGTTCGACGTCTATACTTCTTATAGTAGGAAGGTTTGTTGCTTGCACGAACGAGTTACACGAAAGATTGGTCTTCCCGTCGATGATCTTGCGATTCTTAATGTCGACAACTAATTGGTGATGCGTTAGAAAATCAGCACCGATTATAGGTTTACTGACTTTCGCGATGATAAACTTCCATTTGAATGGTCGACGTAGATTTAAATCGAGTTCCATTGTCTTCTCTCCGTATGTTGGAATTTCTGTATTGTTTGCGGCATAGAGTTTGAATTCCAGTGGCTTCATCTTCTGTTGCGGCGGAATAACTGAGATGTTCGCCCCAGTGTCGATTAAAAAATTGAGGTTGCTTCGCTTGTCGGTCACAAATAGACGGTAGGAAGTTTCCGTGACGCCAGATCCCGTCGCATCGAGCGTGGAAGTTAGTTTTCCGGCTTCGTCTTCATGTTTTCAGTTTTGAATGAGCATGGAGATGTGCATTTTCTTGCTTCATGACCGAAACGACGATGGTAGTAGCAGTAAAGACAATTTCTTGAGCTTGAACGACTTCGACTTGTAGAACGGCTGCGACGGTAGGGTGGTCTTCTGTGATGGTGATTTTGCGTGCTGTACTGATTAAACGTGGTTTCCTGCGATGCTTTCAGCGCGGCAACTTCTAACGATAACCGCCTAATTTCTTCGACAAGAAACTGGGTATCGTTGGTCTTGGGTGAAGTGCCTTGAACCATCGATACTTGTGAGCAGTTGCTGTTCTCCATCATCTGGTCTGCTAGAAGTGCGAGCTCATCGAGTTTCGTCTGCGTGCTAAATGTTTCGCTCACTACCAGGACTGAACGGACGTGCGGGGGTAAGTGGCTTGTCCACATCAATCGAAGAGTCGAATCTGGGACTTTATCTCTTGCCAATGTACGCATTCTGCGTAGTAGTTGTGATGGTTTCTGGTCTCCTAGTTCTATTTCTGACAGCAGTTTCTGAAGCTGGCGACTATCTGATTCTTCAAAGACAGAAATAAGACGATTCTTCAACACGTTGTATTGATCGGTATTCGGTGGATTGTACAACAAGTCGGCGATCTGTTCGATATCTTGCTTCTCAAGTTGCGCGATGACCATCTGAGCTAGTTGTGCTTGGCTTTTCTTCAAACCGTCCGTGGCTGCTTCAAAACTGACAAACCATAGTCTAGGTTTATCTCTCCAAAACGGCGGGATTCTCAACGACAGAGAAATACCGGCGACTTCGTGTTCTTTAGGTAACGTTGTCGGCAACGCTTCTTTTTTCTTTAAGGCTTCCTCCATAGTGTCGGCAATAGGTTACACTGATTACTTGCAGGGATTGATCTTCAAAATTCTTCAGAGCTTCCTCGCTGGATTGTTGCAGAGCTTCCTCGCTGGATTGTTGCAGAGCTTCCTCGCTGGATTGTTGCAGAGCTTCCTCGCTGGATTGTTGCAGAGCTTCCTCGCTGGATTGTTGCAGAGCTTCCTCGGTGTTCCAGAATGGGGTCACCACTGTAGGATCACCACTGTAGGATCACCACTGTAGGGTGTAGCGGTGTCCTACTGACTCCAGGTATTGTAGTGGCGGTTAAATGAAACTACTGGTTCTTCAGAAGGTTGAGGCTTGAATGGAATGCTTTATTGAGGAAGGCACCCTATATTTATATTCCCGGCTACAGTTTTGATTGACCAATAAAGACTTAAATAATTATACAAACCAATAAAATAAAAGGAATTTTTACCAATAATTCTTAAGTAACTAAGTAAATAATATTATAAATAATGAATAAATAAAAATGTAAACAATAGATAAGGTAGTTACAAGAAATGTTAGAAAGAAATAGAAATCTAGGCCGTCTCGCTTGTGCTGCCGGCTTGCTATAAATATAGCGCGGGTTGCTAGCGCGCGCATCATCGGATCGGCGGCGGCGACGTGTGGACATCTCTCAGCGGCGGCGAGTGCTCCAAGAAAGCGGCGGCGAGTTCCGGCGATGATGCTGCGTGATGAAGATTATATGGATAATCTTGAAGCTGAAGATATTTTGCCGACGATGAAGTTGTTTCTTGTTTCGAAAACAAATTATTCAGAACGTCTTTATATGGTTTCCTCTTCGGAAGAAATCAAAATATCATTGTAACCATAGCCAGGGTAGTTGCATAATAAATTTTATGTTGGTACTTGATGCAAGTCATTGTAACCATAGCCGGGGGTAGTAAGAATATAAATATTGTGCGGTACTTGCACTGCCGCTACAGTACGAAGGTTTCGTATATTAACATCTGATTCTGTTTGCATTGTTGAGGCTGTATTGTGTTCTGCACAATTACGATTTAATTGCGTCTGCTGGCGATGCTGTCGGACAATGGTGGTGAAATGCGACCGGTTGTAAGAGAATTAACGATTTTGAATGAAACAATTAGTGAGCTTCGTTGCGCAAAGTACCTACTCGTGTTTCAGCAATTTTCACAGACTCATTCAATTTTGGCTAGGCATAAATTTTATTATACATTTTAAAGTTTTTGTTAAAGTTTTTATAATGGCTTAAAATTAAGTGACAGAGATAGCAAATATTTTGCCAGGTGATGGAACTAGTGTAGTTCGACTGGGGAGGTACCACCGCCACACTTATTTCTAACATAAAGAAATTCTTGCGTTACGGTTGAAGCATGAGATTGCCAGCACTCTTTTATATGAGGCAATCATCTTAGTCCTTGGGTGCAAAAACGCATCTGCAATGGACTTCAGGTAGATCCTATGTTCTGTATAAAGTTTCTCATGGGGCAGCAGCACCATTTACCGACGTCGACTGCATGCTCGTTCGCTACTTTAATCTTATAGAATATATTTATTCCCACTCTTTCATCCTCCAACTCGATAATACGTGTTACTTAACCGGAGGTCGCTCATCAAGACGATTGAATCGGAGATTACCTCACAAATAAAACCTACCCACTCCAATACTAATAATATAATCATATCACAGGCTAAAAGAGACTTCAAAACTAGGAAGATAGTGAACTAGCTCGCGACTAAGTGGGTCTCCTTTAATTATATTTAATACCGTCTCGTCCGGCGAGGTGGCGAGGTGGCGCGGTGGAGGAGTATAATAATACTCGGTAGCGAGGTGGAAGTGGCCACAATCTGGGCCACCCGCGGTCCGCTTTGATCTTGCCTCGTGACGTTTGACTAGTTGGGTGCCCCATATCAAATCCACACCTGAAATGTATGAAATAATTCTAAATTGTGGTTACGGGTATTCGTAGGAAAGTGCTGCTGGCGGTTTTCTGTGCCTATTCCTTTGTGATTCAAAACTAAAGTTTTCGAGAAAATCATCACATAGAAAATATTATAATTAAATTTAACAATAATAAATAAATTCTACAATAAGTGTCTTACCGATCCGATACCGATACCGATGAGTGCATATTAATCCGTAAAATGCACTAGTTAAAGTTGTAGCAGACTGAAAGTACATTGCATAACGTGTTTTTCTTTTTTAAATAGTAGCAAACGGGTATGTATCAGTCCACCTAATGGTACAATGGTGGTTACTGCCACTCATGAAGTCTCATTGCCACTCAGCAATTTCATACAAAACAGGGTTTTGCCCCGAAGTCAAACTTAGATAACGCATCTAAGTTACTTCGAAGCTACTTCCGAAGACTAAGATGGTTGCTATATGAAATTGAGCCAGCAACTACCACTCTTCCACTGAAAAGCAACCACTGCTGCAACAAGAATAAAAATAGGTGTACCTCCGCGGTAGAACCACACTGGCTCTACCAACGGAATGAAACTTATTATTTTTACGGTATTTTTTTTATAAGATTATAGTATCAAACCGGCATGCAGTTAACCCAATGGTAAGTGTCAATACTGCCGATTGACATCTGTAAGCCAATCATAGATGTGTTGCTTATCCTGACTACTATGATGGTTGTCTCATACAAAAGTGTGCTGGCAACCACACCGTTCCCTCGAAACGCAAGAACTGCTTCACAATAGAAATAAGTATGGCGGAAGTACCTCCCCGGTCGAACTAAGTGGTTCTGCTACCTGGTAAAACTTATAATATATATATAATATATAATATATATATATATATATTTATATCACTGAAGTAGCAAACGAGCATGCGGTCCACTTGATGGTAAGTGGTCACTGCCGCCCATGGACATCTGTAATCAACTTTATACAGAACATGGGTTCTATCTGAAGTCAATCGCAGATGTGTTGCTATTCCCGAGGACTAAGATGGAACCACACCCTTCTATCGAAACGCAAAAAATGCTTCACGCTAGAAATAGGTGTGGCGGTGGTACCTCCCCGATTGAACTACAGTGGTTCTACCACCTGTTAATCATATCTGCAATATATCATAGTGAAGTACATTTATGAACTAAAATATATACACACATTGACTCTGGCAGCGCGGAGCTGGTGCGCTGGCAGAGAGCTGCTGACGTAGCACCCACTCGAGTTTATTGGCTGCATCTATTAGGGAACGGCGTGGCCCAGAGTGTTCCGAGTTATGGGTGTTGGGAAATCATAAATTACGAGTAACGAGGCCTCTCGTAAAACCAGATTCATCCAAGCATTAGCGAGCGGAATGTCGGCCACATAATGCATATGAGAAAAATATTATTTTAATGTCGTAATTATATTTCTTAATCCGTTGATGCTAAATTGAGATGAATTTATTTTGAACTTATCAAATATTGTACTTGCAATGTATAAGGCATATAATTATACTCAGTTTTGTATCTCATCATGAACATAAAATAAATATTTATTAGAGTAGAGGTGTTCTGTTGAAAAAATATGATGTTCAAGTATGATGTCAATAGCGTCATTCTTTATTTTGGGGTCGCTTCTATCCTTCATTCAACGTCTAAGGGTTGATGTTTGCATGAATTGTGTAATCTAGTGCGGTCTTTCGTATGCGCGTATATATCTTGATTTGCGTATATATCTAATAAAAATATATTTACACATAAACGAGATACGTTGGCCCATAGTTTTGTAATAAAATGTTTTATGAAGGCAAGAATTTTGACGCAACTGTTTAGTAGCAGGAGTTAAGATTCTCGTCCAAATATTTATGTCGAGTTGCTGACGCAGTCCACTTGAGTTTATTAACTAGCACGTATAATAAGAAGTATGGAATTGTACCTCATCGCACGAGCTGCTTGCTAAACTATAAATCATGGTGCGCGACCGCGGAACCCGGTTACGTCAGGGAGTATTTTAGAATAAGCTTGAACGTTGCGATAAATAGATTTAAGATAATTGCAATGAAGTGGCAACAACGTCACTGTTTCGTCATTTTGTTTTCTCTGCGTACGAGTAGTCGAATTACTGAGAAACGATGTTTCCTCACGGATTGCGTAGGACGAGAGATTAAATGATGGAGTTTAAATCTTACTGATACTGGGTTTTTACAAAGCATTAAGTACATATTATTATAAATACAGCTAATAAAGAATACTGCACCGTAACTTGTTTTATCAGACATTTCTTATCCTACAATTTGTGAAAATAACGAGCGAACAGGAGATAATAGCAGTATGGTTTGTCGATTCTACAAAACAATTAATATTTGCCTACTGAAAATTTTAATTTAAACGTTTTAATTATTAACAACCCCATTTAAATTCATCCTTTTTTGATCTCCTGACCTTCTACAGAGAATCCTGTTACAGTGTCAGGAACAGGTTCGCAAACGAAGAAGCGGCCATGCGTGAGGTAGGTCATTAGCATCGCATCAGCTGGCATGTTCAGCGGGAGCTTTATGTTTCTCTGTATAATGCCAGAGTCCGCCAATTGAGTGGGTTTCCGCACCGGAGCTTGTACCGCCTGCTCGGAGTAAATCAAGTGCCCGGTTCGTAAGAATATAACAACTGAGAATATTGCTAATACTTTATTTCTTTGTGTTTCGAATATGTTTCTTTTTATGATGAGTACTTGAAAGGTTTGTTGGGATATGGGAAATATTTAAATTTCTTTCATATTTAGATTGTATGTAGTAACGGGGATTAATATGTTCATGTAATCTTATATAACGTATACTTGCCAATTACGTCTGACCTTTCGCGTTTCACTTAGGTACTTTCACTACGGATGCTCAATTAAGTCGGTAGTTACATGTTTTTTACTTTAAATTCTTAGTTGAAACAAGTTGCAATCGGTATAAATTATAGCAATTTAGCACATGTCACGTTATTATATAATGTAGTTGCATTACTCATACTTATGTTATAGATGGTTAGGCCTTTCAAATTGTAAGGGTCTTTCTCTAGAACTCAGTTTGATACGGGAAAGAGGTTGCGTTTGGATCCAGTTCCACTTGCATTGTATAGTAACATACAAAACTTTTCTGTTAAGTGTGCCACAGGCACGCGGGTCGTGAAGTAATTGCGGAGAAGTACTGCTTACGCCGAACGAAATATTGCGTACGCCCTCATCTAACGTTCAACGCTGCGGTTTGTAGAGCGGTTAACGCTTGTTAATGACGTTTCGTAGCGCTCGAGTAAGGAATATGTACTATAATAAACACAATGCTACATTAATACATCAATGCGTCAATCACTTCCTAAAGAGACGCAGTACTGCAGCTGTTTTGCTGCAGAAATAATCGCGTGGCCTCGCGTGGCCGCGGGTCGCCGCCCGCGCGCTGCGGGTCGCGCCCGAATTCAAACACTTTCTCAATGTATTAATTTCCCACTCAAAATAAATTGAAGCTATATTAAATTCACGAGCATACTAACCTACGTTCAACATGCTTCGCAAATTGATATACATTTCCAATACTACTCCATGTAGCCTCAGATTATTACTAACGAAGTTACATATTTCGTGAGGTTATAAAATAAACAGAAAATACCGAGCGCTATTTCTTGTACTCTACATCATTACATTAAGCCTAAACATGTACATCTATTACTTGAAACATTATTTGTCAAAAATATATTTTACAACGTAAGTAATATGTGATTCAGAATTCCGCCCAAGCCTCTTGCTCCCTCGCGCAAAGACGTAATGTGTTATGGAATTATGTATCTTTCCTTTACAAGTAGAAATTTTGTATGTATTTTTACTGTCATCTTTCGTACGTGCCGTAAAGATTGAAAAATAATATTTATAAATGAATAGCATCAACTCCACTCTCAGCGTACATGTCGTACGCAGCTAAGGGACAAAATTCAACAGATGGAGAGCAGTGTCTGTACTCGTATAACCCTTACTGCATCGTTACTCCATGCAGTATACAACACTAGAAGCATGTAGAGCGCGGTGACTGGTGATATAAGGTCTTATTACGGGACACTTACCTATGTGCAGCTGTGGATTGGCATAAGCTCTTATTCGGGACACTTACGTGCAGATTTTATAAAGCTGATGTATATTTCAACTATAATGATCAGCTGATCACTGATCTAAGTTGGTATTTAAAATAAAATCTTAGTTTAAAGTTTCCAGTACAAACAGACGCGAACCAATAGGTAGGTAATAGGGAAGGTAGATAAATGTGAAATTCCCCATTACTTATGTTATTCAATACCCATTTATAAACCGACGAATAAAAATTGTAATATTAAAATTTATAATAGTAACGATTTATAGTGCATATTAAAAGCCTGCGCTAAGCCTGCATTTAACTACGAAACGTCGATAAATCAGCGACTTGGTATCGTCGGTAATAAATTAGTTGAAAGAAGCGGCTTCCTTTGACCGGCTTTACCGCGATATAATTAATTTAATTTGCATCGACATTTTATCTCCAGATGTTTCGCAGTTTTAATTGATTAAAAATAAGTAAATACAACTTTCTAAGGAAACTAATTAAATGTTATTAATAAAATGCTCGCTTCTGTTTATTTATAACTTGACTTCATAATGGGCTGTCGTGACGTAACGTGTATTAAAAAGCGAGTTCTGCATGAAACTTTTATAGAACACTTCATATGTATTTTGTAAGGAAAAGAAGTAAAGTTGCCTACAATTAACTCCCGGTCAGTACTTATCCAGTCGTTAGTAAAAACATCACGAGTGTATCTTGTTAGTGCCTTGCCTTTTAATCGCTCAACCGGAAGAAACAAATCGCTTAACTGTTTATAGATTTATGCGAGTCCGCAGTGATATGCAATTAGTGTAACTGCTTGGGATCGCGGAAGCGGCGAGCGGTCGTCGACTCGCCGGTGAGCTGCCAGCGATGTGGCCTTATTAGACGTGGACTGGAAGGTACGTGAGATGCCTCTTAAATGACACTTAGTTGGATACAAATATTGGCTTACGATAGACACTACATGGCTTAGAATAAAAACATTTGCTGATGAAAATTTGACGAAATCTGATCACTGGCAATTTTTTTTTTATTTTTTGTTTTTTTGTTTTTTTTTTTTTTTTTATTTGACTGAAGTAGCAAACGAGCATGCAGTCCACCTGATGGTAAGTGGTCACTGCCGCCCATGGACATCAGTAATCAACTTCATACAGAACATGGGTTCCATCTGTAGTCAATCACAGATGCGTCGCTACTCCCGAGGACTATGATGGTCGCCTCATGTAAAAGTGTGCCGGCAACCACACCCTTCTATCGAAATGCAAGAACTGCTTCACGCTAGAAATAGGTGTGGCGGTGATACTTCCCCGGTCGAACTACACTGGTTCTATCACCTTTAAATGTTAATATTGCGTGATTATTATTTTCCCCTTTAAATTAGAGGCATAGAGCTGGTGTGTCTCCGATTCGGACGCTTGAAACATGTAATAATTAAATTATTCCAACGCACTGAATTGGAACTAGAGCTTCATTTAGATTTCGTGGTAAGTGGTTGACAGCGACCACTTAATATTAGGTAGAATTATACATTTATTTACTACTACCATACAATATACATTCTTGGAAGCCGGTTGTTTGTTGTCCATCTTAGTCTTCAGCTTCCTGAAGAAATATTGCTCTAGATGAATTTGGTTACTAATCATGAGTGGCAGTGACCACTTACCGTGTTTATTTGCTATTTTAATCGTTTAAAAAACTCTTATGTATTCAAATCTTTGTTCAAAGCACAAAACAAATGAGGTAACTTACAGTCAAGGGTTTGAATAAAATATTGATATTGGATCGGATATATGTTTAGCTAGCAAACATTAGTGCAAACAAGAGTTTATTGCGGGTACCGATCAGCAAACAGGCGACCGAATTCCACGGAATCGATAAGTCAGTGGCGGATCTGTGAGCACACAATGGCCGGCCGTGGCCCGCGGTGTCCGATGTCAATCGCTTTGCGGAAAAATGGATTCGTACGTGCGGTTTGGTCAGGTGTATTGCATTACGTGGTTGACGACTGATATAACATTTCAAGTAACTAACAACCTTTTGGTTTTATTCATTGGACAAGCGCTTCCTGTGTTATTATTTAGTTTTAGGCATAAATATGGCAAAAAGGCAATTGATAACATAAAAGGTTATATCTCTTACTTTTCATTTAGACTGTTCTATCCAACATAATTAAAACCTGTTTAAGTTTTTATTTATTTATAGAACCATCAACATAAATACATGTAAGAGAAATGTACAGTAAAAAAATAATATTTTAACTATAGAGATATGCGTCTTGAGGATAATAACAATTATATAAATTCGTAAAATCGACACAGTTTTTATTGGTACATGATTTGAATAAGTAGAAGACAAAAAAATTCGGACAGTCGATAGTATATGTCAATTGTCGGCTATAGATAGGCAACACCAAATTGTGCTGAAGTATTCAGTGAGCTGTAACGTTAACTATTCTGTTAATAAGCATAAGAGACATGTCATACGGTGGCGCAATCTCAATTTTAATGAAGACGCACAACGTAAGCTGTCAATCGAGCGTGCTCGCGGGGATTCGGAACTCTACAAAAAGTTGGCCAACTTCTAATTAAATAAACTTGTACAAGACCAGTGGCATAATTGAAACGAGATTGAAAATCTCTAAGTGGAGCGCAGCAGAGAGCGAGAAAGCTTGCAATCAGCGGCTATATTGAGTTATCGGCAATAAATTGAAATGTGTATCGGCCGCCGACAAGACGGAGTGCACGTCGACGCACTTTCCCTTCCAATTATAACTGGCGTCCGATTCGATGATATCTGTGCCTTAATGCTCCGAGATTTAAATATCTCGCTATTTATTAATTACGTCAATTTACTTGTTGGTAATCAGGCCGCTGATAAAATTAACGGTCTAGTAAAATATTAAGCTAGGAGTCTACAGAATGGTCAACATAGTCTCAGCAAAATATTGAAGCATCCAAAAGGAATTTCGAGATTCATACTATTTCTCGGAAGGATATCAGTATAAAGATATGTAAATAGGATTTCGGAGCAGTCCTACTTACGATAATAAGATTTTTCCTGTTTAAGATTTCATAGTTTCTATGCAATAAAATGAGTTTTTAGTTACAGATATAAATAATTTACAAAAGACTCGACATTTAAAATTATACCTAATAATTACCTGAAAAAGGAAAATAATAAGATGGGCACTTCTCGCGCGTACTTTTGACGCAGTTATGTAAAAAGTCGCTATATTTTTTTGAAAAGTAACTCATAATGAAACCTGTTTCACTTAGCATTATTATCACGCATTCCCTTATTGACGCAGCTCGTTGCACTTTGAGTTTTATTATTCATATAAATTAATTATCTATAATCGTATATCAGCATTGCATTAACATTAATGTTTCTCAATGTAAATACCGACACCTTGCAATGTAATTATCATTCTGGTTGCCAGTCGGTACTAGTCACCGTTAGACGAAGAATGCGAGAGGTGTGGCTTGTTCTTGCTGCGTTGTATTGTCGAAATACTTGTCAGACCAACCCAGCGCAAATCGACCGATGGATTTTCTGATATTGGGCTCAAATCAGATAAATTATCATTTTTTTGTTTATAAAAAGTAGCAAACGTCAATGCATTTTTTTTATAATAATGCAGTAGCAAACGAACATGCAGTCTACCAGATGGTAAGTGGTCACCGCCGCCCATGGACATCTATAGCAAAGTAATAGGTGTATAGAACATAGGTTCTATCTAAAGTCAATCAAAGATGCGTTGCTACTCCCGAGGACTAGGATGGTCGCTCATATAAAAGTGTGCCGGCAACCACACCCTTCCACCGAAACGCAAGAACTGCTTCACGCTAGAAATAAGTGTGGCGTTGGTAATGCCCCGGTCGAACCATTGTTCTACCAGCTGTAAAAACTTTGTACCAGTGTAGTTTAGAACTAAAAACCTTTTGTAAATAAAGCATAATAAAAATATATTACTAATAATAAAGGATTAGAAAAAACGAGAACCCGCGTTCGGTTTTGTTCGCGGCTCACGTATAACATTGCTAGTGGAGCTCCAATCGCAATAACAACCGAGTACACGATAAAAAGTCAATTTATAAATTCATACAGAGTTCAATATTGCACGACTGACTCTGAATACCCCGGAGTGGCTCGCATTAACAAGTAATATTCTAACTACGGATGAGGATTTATATCTTCTACATTGAGTGCGTGTTAAACTCGCTTATTGCAAGATAATAATATAAGATAATAATATTAGTATTATTATCTTGCAATAATATTTTTGAGATTGGCTCCGGGACACATCTCTGATTGACTTCAGATTGAACCCTTGTTCTGTAGTTTATTTACACATGTCCATGGGCGGCAATAACCACGTACCATCTTCTACTACTATCGTAGGAGGACTACGTGCTCGTTTGCTACTTCAAATTTATAAATAAAAAAAACAATTTGTTATAACTGTTATTACGGAGTAGAAGTTTACCTATCTACCATGAAGGTAACTTACAACAATAACATCTTTTATATTATTTTTACAATTTAAATGCGCAAAATATCAGGTCTTATTAATTTTCAGAAAATGCGAATATGCGGAGCAGTCTATGTACTCTAAGAACATAATACTTTATTTCATTTAACATTTTTCTTAGTATATACAAAACATTAATAGAAACTTTAAAATTATAAATAAAATAAACCATCTAAAATGGCCGTGGGAGGCATGGTTTCCAAAACACTGGCGGCATTACCTTGCTGTACGGCGAGACTCAAACGTTGTGCAAAGTAGCCGCCAGCTTTTTGGTCTCCGGAAGCTTCAACAAGTCAGGTCGAAATATCTGACATGATTTTTTTCATGTCAGATGACCATGGACCCATGGTTTCTATTGCAAGCGCCGCAAACACATAATTGTCTAACAGATTACTGTATTTGCGGCGCTTCAAAACATGGGCATGGTCGGTTGCAGCTCCAGCGCTCATAGAGGTTGTTGGTTATGTGTGACTGTTATTACTAGATTTGATTTTTTCTATAGTTATAAAGAACTGCAATAATAAAATCCTTTTAACAGCTGGCATAACTGATAACCTGCCATATATCTGTTAATCAACCTTAATGACTATTTATTAACAATAATCGATAAGATTAGGGTTTATTCAGTAAGCGTAGGTAAGGAGTAAGCGAGTTAATTTTAGAGTATAGTGCGAAATACCGGGCACCAGTTTAGGGCAGTATGGGGTAACCAGACGTCGAGCACACAGTATGATGACAGGGTGCAGGGAGCAGGGTGCGGTCGGCAAACACCGCTGTTTGTTCGGGGTTGTGCTGTTTTACATCTACCCTATCGTTAATCGCACACGCCACCCAAATGCTTTGTGACTGAATGGGTAATCGGATAGTTATAGAAAGAGGTCGCTACACTGGTTCAAGGGGGAATCAAGCCAGTTTCCATTAAATAATATATCCCGGAATAAATTTATTTTATTAACAATTTTATATCAAGGTGCAAAGAAATATCCAAACGTAAAAAAGTTTCTAAAACATATTATGAAGTTTTTAAATGTGCAGACAAATTTCAGTATAATTGTGCTCTTGTCTGCAAGATGAACTGATGAATTGGAACTTATCTCATATGCATTAATCAAAAAACGTTTATTATTATTTATTGTGTATAAAACGGGATAATAATATAATGTATCGGTTCCATTCTGACGTTGGACAAAATAATTTTCACTGCAGTTAGTGCTGCTAACATCATGCGACTTCTTCTCATCAACCCATTATTGGCCCACTGCTGGGCTCGGGTCTTCTCTCAGGATGAGAGAGTGTTAGGCTATAGTTCACCGCGCTGGCCTAGTGCGAATTGGTGGACAGTGATAATAGGTCATGCGAATTACGTAACTTTAATTTACGTAACTTACTCCAGTTTATATAAAATAAAGGAAGTGGTCACTGTAGTGCCAAAATAAATCCTATAAATACCTTTATTCAGCAAACCTTTCCTTTCAATAACTGAATGGCACCTTTGAATTCCTTGGTGTACCGTCCCTTGTATGACCTTTGCATATCAGGCTTAGACAGGAATTTCTTACACGAAATTTCCATAATTAGTAACAACAAATGCCCTATAATTATACATCATACTTAATATTATAAAGGCGAAAGTTTGTGAGTGTGTCCAGAGTATCAGCTACCTCCCGTAGCTGATACTCTGTATTTACATATAGGCCATTTTTTATTGTGGAAAAATATCTTATTCCCGCGGAACAATCGATACACCATTTTTATAACGCGGGCGAAGCCGCGGGGTTCAGCTAGTACAGCAATAAATGAAGGTGAAAACAATTTTTATGATGTACCTTATTATTCTATTATATAGTATTTTATTGTATTTGTACAATTGTGTTATGTTTTTCTATCGAATTTTCTGATCAAATTATAGTTCATTTCACTGTTAAGAGAAAAAAAATTAGACACTTTTATTTTTAATATACGTTTTGGGTGCAAAATTATTAAAGTTGTTGTAACCGGCAATTTGAATTATAGCGTTGTGTCATGAGACCGTTTTACACGACAAGTCACAGTATCTACGTATTTCACTTCTATTCGGGAAAACTTTAATGGGTCCCGCGGCGATCTTTATGCGTGGTTTTTCCCGCGTGAAACTGTTACGCACATAACATGTAGCCCCTTACAGTTTATTGTTGAAAGGGTTATTTGCTGGTTTCATGTTATAAGATTTAAGCTTAATTACCTGCAATAACGTAACTTTATTACTTTAATTATATGTACTTCTATTTATTGTATGTAGAATAATTCGGTTACTTTAATTGTAGGTATTACAAGATCTTAGGTACAATCTAATAACTCCTAGTTTTTTTCGTTTACCGTATTTATATTAAAATATAACAGCAGAACCAGTAGTCTCTGTCTCCGTAATCAGAATCAAACATCCAACACATTATTATAATTTACAACAGCACAAACATTTACATGTCTAATCATTATGTATTGTGTTATGTCGGTACAGAGCACCACGAGGGTTGAGCTATATCCGACCGCAGTATAATCGAGTTGTCTGCGAAATGCGCTGCCATCGCTAACGAATTTCCGTACGCACGCATCGGCGCACTCGGGCGGCGCATTTCACGCGTGTTGACTGCGTTGACGCTATACACGATCATTAGCACGATAAATTCATCTGGATTTTAGGAGCTAATTATCGTTGATAAAACTTTAAATTTTTATTGACATTGTTGAAATTTCAATTTTTGTTGAAGCTATATCCGACCGCAGTATAACCGATTTGCCTGCGAAATGCGCTGCCATCGCGAACGAATTTCCGTACGCACGCATGAGCACACACGGGCGGCGCATTTCACGCGTGTTGACTGTTTTAGCGCTATACCCAATCCGATCATTAACACGATAAATTCATTTGGAAGTAAGAATTAATGAATTCTCTTTTCTAATTCTCCAGGTGGCAGAACCAGTTTCTTGTGTTTCGATGGAAGAGTGTGGTTGCCGTTGCATTTTTATATGACACGACCATCTTAGCCCTCACAAGTAGCAACGCTTCTATTATTGACTTCAGGTAGAATCCATGTCCATCCCTGGTGTCCATAGGCGGCAGTAACCACTTCCCATCAGGTGGACTGCATGCTCGCTGACTACTTCAATCTTATAAAAAAACTTGGTTGGATCTTTGGTTAGGGAGAAAGCAGATTATTGAAATATGTTTCATCAGAATATCGCTAACTAATCACAATTTTGGTAATTATCGTACGCCTTTTTTTGAGTCTATAAATAATATTTATTAGGAGTTTATATAAATACAACAGAGAAAGTAAATAAAATTAATTAACATAAACTACACTAAATAAAAACTAAACTTGTAAATAAATAACAACAATGAACTTATTATTAAAAGTAAAACAAGCAAAAAACGTACACGTATTGACATAACTAAGAGACTTAGTTTAAAAAAAGCGGAGACAATATTAATGCGAATACGAACCCCTCGTTCGTGACTCAATAGTGTTGACGTCGTTATTTAATTTCATCGGTACTGAGCGTCCGTAAAGAGGGAAGCTTACAATAGTGCGTAACGTGTTTAATTTTCATTCGTACTCGTGTAACTTTACCCGCGGCCATTAAGGTCAGTGCTGTTGTTTCAACGGTCACTATTATTGCTAATGTAAATATTGAATAACGTTGTCGGAAGCGAAATATGATGATTAAATTAATTTGACTGTGCGGCAACTGACAAACTCTGTCGGTACAATTTTAATATCTATATAAAATATTTATAGATTCACGAGTGTTTGTTGATTGTCCACCGCCTAACTTCTAAACGAGATAAGAGATTGTAAAAGTTACATAGTTAGCGAAGTTGAAAAGGCTGCGAATCAATTAAAAGATAACGGTGTGAAGGTACTCATCTTTCCCAAATATTAACGATCTCATAAAGAGGACCTTAGGGCGTATTAGCACAGTACTAGTATCTACAGTAATCTAACTTCTTACAAACGCACGAAACGCAAGTTGTACCTACGCGCCTCGATTTCGGTATGCACCCGGTACCCAACAGCTAGCGAATGGGCCCTAGTGGCGAGCGGGCGATGTGACGTTTCTTAAGCAGTGGATCATTTTATTTAAATAATAATGTACCGAAGAGCAGTTGTAAACTATATTAGGCTGTTTTTGATTACTTTAATTGTGCATAAACATGTCCAGTGTTAATAATTTTTGTTTTGGTTGGTAAAATATTATTCAGTGTGAAATTTATAACTATTATTTGCGTACGATTTATTATTAAGTCTCTAAAATATTAAAAGAACACGTTGTTTTTTACCTTAATCTACTGAAAAAAATACATAATAAGTAAGAAAGAAAGTCAAGTATACAGATGTATTAAAATACTTTAGGTGGGTAGCCCTAACGCGAGCTCTCGTCTAACGCGTCTGTAGGTATA
Organism: Spicauda simplicius; assembly: GCA_949699795.1. Classification (NCBI taxonomy): domain Eukaryota; kingdom Metazoa; phylum Arthropoda; class Insecta; order Lepidoptera; family Hesperiidae; genus Spicauda; species Spicauda simplicius. Next base: position 156,150 of record OX453063.1, read on the forward strand.
AAATTCAAGGACACGGCAGAGTTAGACTACTGTATGATATTAATACTGTGGTATTAGATACTGTTTACGATGCTCATTTAAGTAAAGCTTTAATTGAATAATTGCTCATAAACAAAAGTAATGTTCATAAAATCGAAGTTAATGTACTTACATTGAATTTCGTCAAGTTGAGTAAGTGCTTAATGTCTTATATCTATGTGCTAATGATCTTAGTTTATATTCGTATGTATCTATCTTCTACATTTAGGTTTTTAATATTACGTGGCAAATATCAAGACGTCTTGTCCGTACGTACATTTGTCTGTATTTAAATCCGAAAAAATAGAGAGTATTAATCAACTTTACATTCACTATTTAATTTGAGTTAAGTGTGTATACCAGCATACCGCTATCTTTTATAACAATGCTTATAATAATTTATAGTTAGAGAGATAAAAAAAAATCTATTGTATAATTTGCGACATACGCTATATTTGAAGTTACACGTTATTTTCTGAACTCAACCACACTAGGAATAACTATTCGTTTAACCTGTGACCTAAGCACCACGAAACATGACGTCAAGCATCGTCTTTTACACTGTAAGCGTCACATGATTTCACTGTGCCCGACAAAAATGATCTGATGATGATGATGTGTCTGATCTTAAAAGGCTGTCAAATTTCGATGTAAATTTTAAGGACATTTATCAAATTTCGCAAATGTTTCCTGGCCGAGCAGTTACGGAACCACTAAGCTTGGAACAACTCGTACTTCTCGACTTTTTTGTTTACCTTTTGCACCCTTAAACTTTTATAATAAACAAAAAATTCAATACCTTTTACGTGGGACGTCGAGGCGCAAAATTACCTGTGAATCTTATAAAGTTTTATACAGATTCTCTTTAAAGTAACTCGAATAACTAAATTATGTCTAATGAACAACATTTTTAGAAGAAAAACATTAGAGAGATTAAAGATTAAATTTTACAATTCATCAGCTTTTATTTTACTATGCTTTCACACATGTAAACGTGTATATGTTTACATGTGTGAAAGCATTATGTGTGTGTAATTAATGTTGTAACTATATACAGCTAACATTTTTATACTCGCAAGTACAATTTACAGGCATCGAATATTGCTTACATTGCTGTCAATTGCAATTTTCTTCTCCTAAATGATGGATTTTTTTGTGTGAAGCAGTTGAAGAATATAATGCCCTCAGACGGCAATGAAACAATATATGTAGGTATATCCATTAAAATAATTATTGCTCTATTTTTTTCTCTACAATCGCACTCCAATTAACAAGACTGTAAGACTCCTTAAATCTTTAATCTCTTCAAGTGTAAATAGACTTCGTTCAGACTGGTCTTCCTTTCAATTTCGAAACTTAAAAGAAAACTTAAGGGACTATGTTAAGAGGCAAGACGAAAAATAATAAAACCTTTTTATATTAGGCTTTTCTGTAGTCAGTACTTCAGTTCTCTTGGAAAAATAAGCGGTTGAATTTAAAGAGCTGAATACTCTCAAGAAGATTTTTAAATGCTTTTATCTGCTCATGAAAATGTAACATTTGGAATTGCCACCGAACACGGAGCCGTTCTCGCCCCGCCCACCGCGCAATATCCTCCCGTGTGCACTCACCTTTATTTTTCAAATAATCCTTGAGCACGAGTCGGAAAATTCATTCGACATTTATGTGTTTAAACGCATTGAAGCTTTTATTGTTTCTTTAATCACAGTTGCTAACTATATATTTTTTATAATAATGAAGTAGCAAATGAGCATGCAGTCCATCTGATGGTAAGTGGTCACTGCCGCCCGTGGACATCTGTGAGCAAATTCATATAGAACATAGGTTTTATCTGAAGTCAATCATAGATGCGTTGGTATTCTCAAGGACTAGGACCACACCCTTCCATCGCAGCGCAAGGAATGCTTCACGTTAGACATAGGTGTGGCGGAGGTACCTCCCCTGAACCATGGTTCTACCAACTTTTAAAATGAAACGAGTTTGCGAAATACGCACGTAGCGTAGCCCAATATCACAAATTGAAATCGAAAATTAGTTAATAACTTCTAAAATACGTATTGAACTGTTTTATATGAGCAATTTAGTATGTATGGAGTTTATAAATTCCATTCATATTCCGTGTTATTGAATGGTATATAAACCATGGCATGGCACGGAACACTAAACGAAAATCCAAGTTTTTATTCGTGTAACTTTCTTTGTAAATAGACTAGGGTTTGAGTAGGGTTTTCTTCCTTATTTGGGAGCGTTTTGGATATTCCGTCCGGAGTTCCTTTTGAAACGCCACTCGTCCTTCAATTATAAATTCCCTGATACACGCACGCGTGCACACGTGCAAGTTGTGTACCTAATGAGCGTCCTTTGAAGGCTTTTCAGGAGCATGTCTTCACATTTAGGTCCTTTAAAATGACGAGATGAGAGCAACACGTTGGAATAATCTAGGCATACCTGTAAAAACATGTATTCTAACTTAAACACTACGAATTTATGACTATTTACCATTAGGTACCATTACTTACTATTTTTGCAGGTAGAGCCAGTGTAGTTCGACCGGAGAATCAATCAATCAATAATCTTTATTTTCATATAAATAAGGTAAGGTCTCATATATGAGTTACACATCCTCTTATTCTACCTTAAAGGCATGCAAATTCTAATTCAAATAGGCATAGAAGTACCAACAGAGAAGTGCCACACTTTTTTCTAGCGTTAAACATTTCTTGCGTTTCGATGGAAGAGTGTGGTTGCCGGCACACTTGTTCATGAGGCGACCATCATAATCCTCGCAACGCCTCCTACCTCCTGCCAACACATCTGTGATTGACTTCATGTAAAACCCATGTCCAGTTTGAATGTGCTTACGGTTGTCCAGCATGTCCAGTAGACTGCACGCTCTTTTACTACTTCAGTCAGGTAAAAAAAATGACTTTCTTTATAATATGACCTGATGGTAAGTGACCTCTGCTATTCATGGATATCTGTAATCACCTCCTGTATCATTTTACCTGAGGTTCACAAATGCGTTGCTTCCTTTGAGGATTGAATGGAACGCTACGGATGAGTATGTCTCTCTTTCTACACCCCTCAGACTAGAACACAGCAGATCTTAACATTGCTGTTATAAGGCGGTAATAAGAATGCTTTCACATTAGGTGGCAAATACTGCGGCAGCAACGCGTCAGCCGCGCGACTGCTGAGAATGCTTTCTTATTATAGAAATAACTATTCAGTATTTATTATTTTTTATTATGTATTATTACTTCCATTACAAAAGTACAGCGCGCCATCCTAACCAAAAACCACTAGGACTTTCTCCTGTGTCGGGGGTGCCATGGACACATACAAGACGAATATACAAACACCCAGACCCAGAACTTGAATCTAAACTCATCATTCAGGTACCTGTCTGGCCGGAAATCAAACTCGGAACCGCGCTGTGAAATAATAATGGAAACTTTAATAAACTCAAGAGACCTACTTATCAGTTGATTAAAGCATTACAAGTGTTGTTTAAAAGAAAACTGATGATTCAGGCGTCAAGTGTTCGTTTTGAAAAGTAGGTATGAATAATGTTTTCAAGTAGCAATGTTCAATGCTGGTGTATCACCGAACCATTTCCGACGTGACGTCAAAATCTAAATATTTTTATAACATCCGTTTTTAAATTATTATTTATACGAATACAAAAAAATACAATAACAATTATTGTCAAACTAAGCATTTCACTATATAAACGTGTACGTGAATTCAGAACCTTTAATTTGTTATTTTTTAACTACGTTATTAGGTAATTTTAATGACATTTCTTGTCAATGATTGGGATTATAAAAATATGTTAATTATATACATGTCGGATCCGGTTATTTGAAATAGAAGCGGTAGGTGCGTCGTTCAGTGCTAACTTCTTTACGTCGCGTCTTGGCAGAGTCCTGTAGCCGAGGGTGGCATAGCCAATCAAACTTTACGTCACTCGGAAAATGGCGGGAACACGGAACTGTCCCTCCGTTTCTTTCTTTATAAAATTAATTAACATTTGAATGTATTAGTTGCTGTATTTGTGTTAGAAGACTTTGTGATAATTTGTGACGGGTAAAACAAATGCCGATATACAATTAAAAATATATACCTCAAAATACATACCTCAAACACCTGCCATGAACAATATATCAAAATTAGTGATAATGTCTAAATTTATAAGGGAATAAATACATGTACAGTAAAAATAGGCAAGAGTTCGATGGCTTTGATGTGGCCAGCGATGTGGGGGCACAACCATAACTTACAACCCACTTATGTGGGTACTTGTACTTCAAATTGCTTTTACTTTACTGTTAATGGCTTCGTAAATATAATCGTAGAATTTAGTTTCGAAAATAGTACACAGATTTTCTACCCAAATCATTTTGACCATCTACTTATTTATACAAGACAAATTGTAAGAAGTTTTAAATGGGTATTTACAGAAGACTAATAAGACTTAACTGACAACATAATTACAACAACTGTAAAAATATATCCAAAATGATTAATTAACGATGTAATTATGATGAGAACAGGATGTTGTGTCAGCGTCTTGATGATGGCAGTCATCAATCATCATCTTTAGTACTTCGCGGAAAAGGGGAAAAGATTTCTCATTTGGGCGCTATATGACAAATTGTGTATTCGTTCCACTTGACGACCGGAGACGCTTGGCTGAAGGGCTGTTAGCGGTTTGCGAAAGAATAGCCTTGTTCGGTTTTATTTAGAACAAACATGACCAATTTATAAGCATTGGTAACTTTTGCTGTCAAACGTTAGCGACATATAATTTGAACAATTAAGATTTGCTTTAAAGTCAGCTAAGTAGCTATCGTTCCAGATACAAGGATTGAATGGTAAGATAAAGTAAAAAAAATCGTATGTGTCTAATACCATTGTGACATCTCCCCGTAACTCGTTAAGAAATGACTAGCTTTCTGAATTACGCTATCGAAACATTTTTAACATCCTGCATATACAAGTTCCTCGTTGAGGTTATCGGCGGTGGAGGAGTACGGTCGTATTTTAAGTTTCACCATCTCGACGACGACTGATAGAAATACGGCCCTTCTGAACTTTATTGATCTTGGAGACCTCACTCCCCGGATCCATTGCAGCGTCAATCACAACGACCGATCAGATTCATCGCACGCATTATGACAATGCTTCCTTTTCAACATCCATTGGCCGCCCACCAGGCATGATGGCCTAGACTAAATTTCAATTGCCTTTGCCAAACTGTTAATATATGTTATATTAACAGTATCTGTATTGAGAATATTATGAATTAATATTTTCTGTAATAGTAGAGGAAAGCGCTTTGCGATAAGTTAGAAAGTATACCTCTATAAATTATTTTTGGAACAAGTGTACACTAAATAACTACAATAGCCGGTTTTACAACTATATATTTTTAACTTTGCGTAGTTTAAAGATAGTACATAATTTACTAGACAACCTCAAGGCCTGATAATATAGATGCAAAGAGTGTGAGAAAGGAGAATGGCGAATTTCAATACATGCTTGGCTCTAATATTTTTTTAAACGTATACTGTTATGACGTGTGTAATTATGTAGATTATCATATTGTAAATTCATTAAAAAGATAATATTTTCTTTAAAACTTAAGGTTTTTTTTTATATAACTTAAGGCATGTTATACTTTGCAAGTCAAATTAATTATACATAATTGTTTTGTTCTTTGTAATTATTACTCCGTTGACTTCGTCTAGTAATTAGCTAACATAAAAAATAAAAAAATATATATAAAAAGATTAAAACAAAAAAAAAGTTTCAATTTTTTAAGTTCTAATCTTGTTTGAGGTTAGATGTAGAAATAACAAAAAAGTGAACAATGACAGTAATTGGTAACTGACAGTTGACGCTGACATTTCGTAATTTTCGTAAACATGCGTTTCATTCCACAGAGAAAATGTATTAAAGATTTAAAAATGTGTGCGTGTACTAGCGTACACTCGTAAGAAGTGAAACTTCTTTATGACGTTATTTTTCAAAAAAACCCCCGATAAACCCCCGATAAAGAAGTTTCACTTCAAAAACTGTTAATTTACAACGAAACGTATACCTGACTCCGTTCCCTTTCACATGCAAGTTCTAGAACAAAAAATAAAATGTATTCTTTCATTTTATGCACTACTGCGGGATGTAAAAAATATTCAATTACGGTATAAATATTAACTTAATATAAGGTTTTTTTTCACACTGTCTTTGACTATATACGCAACTAAGGCCAAACTCGCCATCCTCCTTTATGAAAATCACTCTGATAAGAAAATGTATGAATAAAGGGTAGCAACCGAGCGCGTGAACTCGACGAGGTCAGGTGGCTCGTGTGAGTACTTAAGCAACTTTTACGACCTCCTTGCTGGAATGGCCGTTTTCTTAGCGTTTGCTACACGCGACCTGCACCGCCTTGGCCAAGGGAAATTAAAATGTGCCCTTGGAAAACAAATGGAGCGATCTTTCATGCAGATAAGAAAAAAATATTTAAAATTCTTAAGAATGTATAACGAAAGTAACTCATGCACGTAACCCTTTGAACTAAATTAACACGTATTTTGGTGGTACATGTGATTTTGTATTAATAGGCATTTTAGGCATTTTATTGTCATAAAATAAAATGTTGCAGAAAGCTGCTATATACAAATGTATATAAAATATTAGCTGTACAAAATATCATGCCAAATTAATTATGATATTACTAATTTAAAATATTGTCTGATTCAAAGTGCTGTAAGACACAGTTTTTTAGTTGTTGGTAGCTAAAACAATAAGCTTTATTAATTTTTGTACACAACAAGTAAAATACGATCATATACTTTAGAAATAAACACATACTAGTTTGGGTTTATTTTACACTCCCATCGCTCGTATTTCATGCTCATATCTGTCTGTTTTTCTACAATCTGTGACTCAAATACTGAGATTACACATCAATAATGCCGTCTTAATGTATTATAGGCTCTGAGCAAACTCCCAGCAGCCCTCGAATTAAGATTACAGTACATTGACCCGCGGCGCTCCTCTATTTGCGCTGCAAACATACCTACCGCTGACATGCGACGCCGCTGCTAATAAACGTTCGCGACATGACACCGCATTATGCATTGCACTTTTGTCACAGTGTTTATGGAATCCATTTATTGATTTGTGATTTCAGTTTGCTCAAAACAAGTACGACTCGTTACTATAAGAATAATTTAGGTTAGAATATAAGTACTGAGTGCAATATGTTTTTTATGCAATTATATGATCTTAAATTACAAAATGGGAGAGATATAAGTGTTGGTAATGGTGTATGAGCTGGGAAAATTATCATTCACTAGCCACTTAAACTGCTAAACGTTCCCTAGCCACTTAAGCTGCTATTAATTAACTTTCATTAATTAATTTTAATAGGCATGTTCAACATATTTATGAGTGTATAATATAGTTAGATAAATTTATTCCACTTATTATTCAGCGGTCTTTTTTTACTTTTTACATTTCTATTATACAAATAAATAAATAACTAGGTAATGAAATGTATTAAAATTTATGTTACTAATGGCAACAATACATTAAACAATAATTAATTCAGTGAAAATTAAACAACACGCTGTTATGCAAAAAAAAAATCATATTATTGTGTTGTCATCGGTCCTTGATAGTTGATACGTGTGCATAGTTTCAAATTAATCAAAATTCTGGAAACAGGTGAAAATTAAGCTCAAAGATTCCGTTACATACAACAACATATCACATACAACCCAAGCTAATATAAAGCTTGTAAAATCAGCTATGTTATTTCATGTTTTCTAAAACAACTCTATAAAAATATATAATTTTTGAGACTTTCACAGTTATCAAGCAGCATCAGTGACGGCGGTGCCGAGGGTCGGCCGGGGCGGGTCGGACACGTGTCTACGAGATATTGGACTAATCTCCGCTCGTGTCACCATGCTCCACTATCTTTTAATATTAAACGAAGGAATAGACCCTTCATATCAAATTGTTAGTTTACGTTTTTAGGGTTCCCTAACCCTTATAACACCTATAGTAACATAAGTGTGTTGTTCTGATGTTTATAAAATGAAATGTTTTTTTAAAACAAGATCTTAACTTCTACGAGTATGCCAATTGTTAATTAAGTTGTAAGAAATAACTTTATTAGGGACCATTGACCTTATTGAAAAGTTTCATCTGAACTTAAAAAAAGAAGCATGACATGCATATAACCGACATTTTGTACCTTCAAGAAGTTTTACTAGTAGGTACAATTATAATGCATTTATCCAGGATTAAATAAGGCCTATGCCATTTTCGGATTTCTAAATTACCACAATTACAAAAAATATGTCGATACCTTCCTTTTAAATACCATAACACGTCTATTTCAAATAACTCATACATTTTACACAAATGAAAGTAACCTATTTGCTATTCCAAGCCTGGAAGTATCGCCGTATTATGGTGTAGGTATTTGAGAGGCAAACATCCATAGATGAAAAACGTCGCACTTATACATTGTTGTAGTAAGATTTACTTTTCTTTGTAAGCTCAGCCTTCTTTATTACTTACACGAGGTATCAAATGTTAATCTCTTCAGAGGCAACAGCGTCTCTCCGTCAGCACGTCGACAGATGTCCGATCTAAAGTAAAACTTAATTAAGGTTTAGGTTTGATTGAAGACGTCAGTGGACTACAGCGACCGTTTTACAGTCGTTTCATGCAATAAATATTTTTATAATAATTTTATTGCTAACTAAATTTTAAATATAATTATTTATGACCTCCAACAAAGCTCAATAAATTGGACCGCTGCGCTCGTGTTGCTAGGGGGTTGTTATAAACAAGGGTTGAACATGGAGAGCCTGGTATTGGCACAGCGTCTCGAACGCTTGAATTTTAATGATTTCCCGAATTATCCTGCGCGCAGTTTGCCGGAATATAATATTATTTTAATAATATTTTACTAGCGTCTCCAGTCATACGGCGGAAAACTCGAGGAAAAGCCTGTAGCTAATCTGGGTTATATTTTTAGTGATCCGTATCTATAAATTGTTACAAGTAAGTAGTGTAGCGACATAGATGTAACACATGTAAGTCACCTTTTATAGTGACTTACATGTGGGAGTGGTGCCATTGCAGGGAAACCACGGAGAGTTCTAAAGTTATTGCTACTAAAATTAAAAATTATTACTACATTGATGTAATCTGGAACTCCTTGTAATTGCCATAAGAAATAAATCTATCAGAAGACTTTACATTATCAGTTATATAGAGCAAAGTTAAGGAAAGCTGGGCCATCTACGTAATAGTGACTATAATGGAGAAACGTGGTGTCTCCAATCGTTTTTTCCATAGAGAATAGATCCATAAGTTTACTCCTTTAAATCAACTGTAGCTTGTAGCAAAAGTTACTACATCAAAAAATAAACACAATGCTGCTTACTCAGTAGAATCACTGCAAAGAGTAATCGAGTAGCATAGACCCAGATTGCAACTCATGCGGCTGTTGGCGAGAGTGCTTCCCCTCTTGCAAAGAGGGCCGTTGTTGAGTGCCGCAGTTCCCGGCGAGCGTTCACCCGTAAATCACAGCTGTCGCTACACACTTGATACTCTTACACGCGGAGAAATAAAGGATAATTGTTTTGATTTACAATTCTTGCAGGGTGTTCTATAGGTTCTAAAAACTATTCAAAGTTCAATTCAATTCATTTATTTGCCCAAAGTTGAGTAGTATGTAGTAACTACTCAACTTTGGTCAAAACTTTGGTCAACTCAAATTATTAGGTCTTTACAATGGTCTCCAATGGTCATTCAACTTTAGCCGTAATGTGGCATGCAAATTTAGTTATTACAATGTTAAATTAATTATTACACGTTAAAGTGTCCGTATATTTATTGCATTCAATTAGGGTGGTGTTTTATTAAGATATTTTGTAACCTCGATTTGGGTAACATTGAACATTTTTTACAATATTTGTGATATTATAATCTGTTTTATATTTATTGCACCTTGTTTTTATTAAATGAATAGTGTCCTTTTTAGCTGGTTTATTAATCTAACACAATAAATTTACGGAGAAAACAATTAAACTATCCACAATTACCCCTAAAACTCAAATTCAAAGTTATCCTTAGTTTTGGGTAACTTTGAATATAATTTTTTGAGGATATAAAATCCGTCATTAATCGAATATTTTAAGGTCTGAGTAAAATTAATTAACATATTTTTGTTAATTAAAACCAAATCTATAAAAAATACATTTATTTTGATATATAAATACAATAGACAACTTGGTCTTGCCATATGAATCAAGGTCGATCAATTTGGTGGTAAAATAAGATACTAGTTTTTTTTTGATTATTTATTCCATCCATCCATAGGATGGACGGAACATCGGGTACCTTTGGAAGGTTTCCCCCTCGAAAACAAAAAAAAAAGGATGGATGGAACATGGACATAACATAGGCCTCCCCTAAATGGGGCCACTCCAACCGGTCCTGTGTCCTCTGAATCCAACGGTTTCCCGCTGTCTTCTTCAGGTCACCGGTCCATCTGGTAGGGGGGCGACCGGTACTCCTTTTGCCTAAACATGGTCGCCACTCGAGGACCTTTCTTCCCCATCGGTTATCGGTCCTACGAGCGATGTGGCGGCCCATTGCCACTTCAGCCTGCTAATTTTGAGAGCTATGTCGGTAAGCTTCGTTCGTCTACGGATTTCATCGTTGCGAATCATGTCTCGTAGCGAAATTCCGAGCATAACCCTCTCCATAGCACGCTGAGCGACCCTGAGCCTCCGAAAAAAATATTTTTTTATGATACAGGTAACTTTGAACCGTTCAAAGTTACCCATATAACATCCAATTTCGACGTCGTCAAAAGTTTCACAGTTTTACGCAATATTCAACATGGGATACGGATAGTACAGTTTCAAAATAACAATATACAATATACATTTTAAAGATAAACACCAAAACACACCTGTTTACGGTAAGTTTTATATTATAATTGCTATTTCAAAATGAAGCATTAAACACTTGCAACAACTTCACTACGGAAAAGGCGGAATTTTTTTAAAATTAGGACATTGACAGGTACCTTTTTTTACTTTCATTGCTATTACAACATTTTGGCAAACCATTTTACGCAGGTACGATATTGAAACAACAAGAAGTTTCCATGTAATAAATTAATATATTTTTTTCACAACTTTGTTCAAAGTTACACCGCTGTTCAATGTTACCCAAATTGATTGTAGCAGATGTTTATTTTTCATGATATTGTTAAACATTTCATAGGTGTTTCTTTTCAAATAAGAGTTACACCTGAATTTACTTTTCATAGTATCGATGGATTTTAATCTCTACGGAATACGGAATAAGACATATTTAATTTAAGTAAATTCCTTAAATTCTGGTTTTAGGTTGTTATGCACACACACAGACGAGTATAACATCACAATTATACAAATATCTATAATTACAAATCCTCAGTTCCCCAAGCTACCTCTTCTTAAAAGTTCAAAACACTTAATATTCCACGTTGCTTTGCAGGATAAAATACGTTTTATATCATAAATTAGGTTTGAAATAATAAAATCTACTCTCTTTAGTTACTTATTTAAAGGAATATATTTCTAATACGATAGATCTTTATTTTCATCATAAACAACGGTATTTACGGCGGATCGTGAGATTTGGTGAGTTTCGCGTGATTACCGCGTTTGTCACCGCCGTGACGGCGACAACACGACACCTCTGATGTCACGATTTAATTCTATGAGATAATAAGGCTCGACGCACATTGTGACTAGACGTAGAACATTGTATAAGTCTACTTGGAGTTGAGCTTTTCGATATATTTACATTATCTGGGTCATACGACAGGTGGACGGCCCCGTTATAAATATGGCGGAACATAATACAGCTGTCATAATAATAATAATAATAATAATAATAAACCGAATCGTAAACCATCTATTATACTTTTAGGATCCATTGTTGGACATCCACCTTCCCCTTTTATTTAATAGACAACAATATATTGAACACCAAAACCAGATACTAAGTTTTATTGAGCTTGCATCAGGCGCATTTCCGAAAAAGCTTTCAACTTTTGAAGAGTGCTTTTAATTTGTTCCCCGGAATCATACGATGTGAATGTGGACCCAGCGGCCGGAGTGATCGGTGTGAGCGGAGTAACCGGAGTGACTGAAATGACCGGATTGGGAGGAGTGACCGCTGCGAGCGGAGTGATCGGATAGCCCAGAGTGACCGGAGTGACCGAAGTACCCGGAGTACCCAGAGTGACCAGAATGCCCGGAATAATCGGAGTAACCGAAGTGACCGAAATGTCCAGAGCGATCGGAGTGCCCAGAGCACGCAGAGTGCCCGAAGTGACCGAAGTGCTCGGAGTGTCCAGTGTGACCGGATTGCCCATAGTGACTATGTTACTCGTAGGGACAGAATTGCCCGGCGTGCGCTGAGACCGGATTCCCCGGTGTGACCGGATTGTCCCGGAGTGGCCGACTTGCCCGGAGTGACAAGAGTGCTCGAAGTGCCCAGAGTGACCGGAGTGACCGGATTGCCCGGAGTGACAAGAGTGCTCGAAGTGACCGGATTGTCCCGGAGTGACCGACTTGCCCGGAGTGACAAGAGTGCTCGAAGTGCCCAGAGTGACCGGAGTGACCAGATTGCCCGGAGTGACAAGAGTGCTCGAAGTGCCCAGAGTGACCGGAGTGGCCGACTTGCCCGGAGTGACAAGAGTGCTCGAAGTGCCCAGAGTGACCGGAGTGACCGGATTGCCCGGAGTGACCGAATTGCCCGGAGTGACCGGATTGTCCCGGAGTGGCCGACTTGCCTGGAGTGACAAGAGTGCTCGAAGTGCCCAGAGTGACCGGAGTGACCGGATTGCCTGGAGTGACCAAATTGCCCGAAGTGACCGGATTGTCCCGGAGTGACCGACTCGCCTGGAGTGACAAGAGTGCTCGAAGTGCCCAGACTGACCGGAGTGATCGGATTTCCCGGAGTGACCGAATTACCCAGAGTGCTCAGATTGCACGGAGGGACCGGATGGCCCGGAGTGACCGAATTGCCCAGAGTGCTCAGATTGCCCGGAGGGATCAGATTGCCCTGAGTGACCGAAGTGACCAGAGTGTTCGGAGTGTCCAGTGTGACCGGATTGCCCGGAGTGACCGAATTGACCAGAGTGCTCAGATTGCCCGGAGGGACCGGATTGCCCGGAGTTACCGAAAAGCCCAGAGTGCTCAGATTGCCCGGAGGGACCAGATTGCCCGGAGTGACCGAAGTGCTCGGAGTGCCCAGAGTGCCCGAAGTGACCGGAGTGCTCGGAGTGTCCAGTGTGACCGGATTGCCCGGAGTGACTAAATTGCCCAGAGTGACCGAATTGCCCGGAGTGACCGGATTGCCCGGAGTGACCGAATTGCCCAGAGTGCCCAGAGTGCCCGAAGTGACCGGAGTGCTCGGAGTGTCCAGTGTGACCGGATTGCCCGGAATGATTAAATTGCCCAGAGTGACCGAATTGCCCGGAGTGACCGGATTGCCCGGAGTGACCGAATTGCCCAGAGTGACCGAATTGCCCGGAGTGACCGGATTGCCCGGAGTGACCGAATTGCCCAGAGTGCTCAGATTGCCCGGAGGGACCGGATTGCCCGGAGTGACCGAAGTGCTCGGAGTGCCCATAGTGCCCGAAATGACCGGAGTGCTTGGAGTGTCCAGTGTGACCGGATTGCCCGGAGTGACTAAATTGCCCAGAGTGACCGAATTGCCCGGAGTGACCGGATTGCCCGGAGTGACCGAATTGCCGAGAGTGCTCAGATTGCCCGAAGGGACCAGATTGCCCGGAGTGACCGAAGTGCTCGGAGTGTCCAGTGTGACCGGATTGCCCGGAGTGACTAAATTGCCCAGAGTGACCGAATTGCCCGGAGTGACCGGATTGCCCGGAGTGACCGATTTGCCCAGAGTACTCAGATTGCCCGGAGGGACCAGATTGCCCGGAGTGACCGCATTGCCCAGTGTGACCAGATTGCCCGGAGTGACCGAATTGCCCGGAGTGACCTGATTGCTCGGAGTGACCGAATTGCCCAGAGTGCTCATATTGTCCGGAGGGAACGGATTGGCTGGAGTGACCGCATTGCCCAGTGTGACCAGATTGCTCGGAGTGACCGAATTTCCCGGAGTGACCGGATTGCCCAGAGTGCTCATATTGCCCGGAGGGAACGGATTACCTGGAGTGACCGCATTGCCCAGTGCGACGGGATTGCCCAGAGTGACGGAATTGACCGGTGTGACCGGATTGCTCAGAGTGACTGGATTGCCCAGAGTGCTCAGTTTGCTCGGAGTGACCGCATTGCCCGGAGTGACCGGATTGCTCGGAGTGACCGAATTGCCCGGAGTGACCAAAGTGGTCGACGTGCCTAGAGTGACAGGAGTGCCCAGTGACCGGATTGCCTGGAGTTACCAGATTGCCCGCAGTGACCGGTTTGCTCAGAGTGACCGGATTGCCCGGAATGACCAGAGTCGTCGAAGTGCCCAGAGTGACCGGCATGCCCGGATTGCCCGGAGTGACCGGATTGTCTAGACTGAACGGAGTGTTCAGAGTGCACAGAGTGACTGGAGTGCCTGGAGTACCCGGAGTGCCCAGAGTGATCGGATTGGCCGGAGTTCCCAGAGTGACTGGATTGTCCGCAGTGCCCGGAGTGACTGAAGTGCCCGGAGTGACCGGAGTTCCCAGAGTGACTGGATTGTCCGCAGTGCCCGGAGTGACTGAAGTGCCCGGAGTGACCGGAGTTCCCAGAGTGACTGGATTGTCCGGAGTGCCCAGAGTGACTGAAGTGCCTGGAGTGACCAGAGTTCCCAGAGTCGAGAGCGATCGATGGAATGAGCGGAGTGACTGGAATGAGCGAAATGATTGAAGTGACTGCAATGATGATCATGATAATTTGTGGCCATCCAACTTGAGCCCACACTTTATTCTAGCGTGAAACAATTCTTGCATTTCGATTAAACCACACCCAGTTGCCGGCTCATTCTTGTAAGAGGCAACCATCATAGTTCTCGGAAGTAGGGACGCATTGTATTGACTTCAGATAGAAACTTTTTTCCGCATGAACTCACAGATGCCCATGGGCGGTAGTTGCTACTTGCTGTCAGGTGGATTGCATGCTCGTTTGCTACTTCAAGCCTATAAAAAAAGATAACTTAGGTGTGGCGTGTTACCTCCCCGGTTGAACCAAGATATCCAACACAAACAAACAATCATATCGCTGCAGAATACAAACTGTAAACAAAATACGAACACACAACCAGAGACTCAGCTTTACAAAAAGACAAATAAACTCCCGCACAATACTTTGAAATCGTATAAAAAGCTCAATAAGAATATTGAGTGGTGAATTATTGAGTCGTAAGCGGCTCGCAGACAGATCGCGCGGCGGACGCGCGGTAATCGAATTCATACTCCGGCGTCTTTAATATTTATTGGATCACTTCTCACCTCGGCTCGGGATTTTTGTACTACTGTGGATTTTTAATATAGTGATAATGGTAGATTTTATATAGATAACCGAGGATTATGACGGCTTCTCGCTGATGTCAACCTATTTATTTACAAGTGATAAACATTTTACTGTGAAGTCGGAACATTTCACGTTTGAATTTATGGTTATTTTATCGTAGCAGCAGAAATAGGCTCAATCTGGTAAATGCTGTTGACATATAATGTTTTGTCTTATTTAGATACGGGTAGAACGACCAGAAGTGAGTGAGTGACCAGAAGTGAGAGGTGACCAGCTGAGTCAGGATTTTTGTAATGACGGTTTGGACACAATAATGAAATAATGGTAGTTAGGATATAAACCTTAAAGTGAAATCAGGTTTTAATATTTATATGTCTGAATAACGTATGGTCGGTATCGAACTAACCACGCATCATCGCGGGTCGGTCATATGAGTAACTTGCAATTGTACATGAAGTAAACGCTTTTTATATGGATTTTGTGAGCATAAATAAAGAGTGGATTTCTCATATAGATATTAATAGAACCTACTCGACATCACTGATTGAAATCAATATTTTGATTAAAGAAGAAATAGTTAACACGTTTAATGAATACCTGTTATCACAAAAAATATCTAAAGAGTTATTGTAATCATAAACACATATAGTAAAAGTTGTCTAAAATATAGAACACTCGACTTAAGATTGTTATTTGAAGCTTGCAACAATGATGTTCGTACTAAATTTTGTACGTGAAACAAGTCGTCATAAATCTTCAAGGATGAGCTTCGAAATAATGTGACGTAAAGTGAATCGTAAAATGTTTGTAAGCTTAAAGCTCCCGCCACCGCCACCGCTCCTCCGCCCTACTTCGCAAACTGCGCCGCGGAAAACAAACGTATGTTTTGACACGTTTATTGTTATAAATAAATGCATGACTAAAGTTTTAACTGTTTTTTTGTAACTTTTATTTATAAAGTTAAGGTTTACTGGCGTTTCGTCCATTATTTTTCTTGTGGTTAAAAAATATTATAAAAATAAATTTTAAAACAAGTAATTATGAATATATTCGTTACCTAAGGGTGGAGTTTTTTTTTTTAAGTATATATCAATATAATTAGTCTATATATTAATACGTGAAGCAAAAAGTTGAGAAGCATTTTTATGTAATTTTGCCGCGGACGGATTAGTATGAAACTTTGCACGGTTATAGTGGACGTAGCGATGGAGTGCAGAATGTTAATATTTTTTTTTAAATAACGCTTAAAACATATATATAATCAATACATAAATCAACACTTAAATAATAAACGAAATAGAACATTCCATGTCTTACTAAGAAAATACGTCAGTGTCTGAAATGTCAGTGTCTTTGTCAAAATACTAGCTATTGCTTTTAAATGCGGTTTATCTAATTAAACCTCTTTTTTATATTTAACGGGTGCGTTCAAAATAGGGATGTAACGGAGGTCACTTATCGGAGCCGAAATCGGAATCGGAGTTTTTAAATTCATTTTATTGGAATCGGAACCGAATTTGGAATCGGAATAATATAAGTATAAGTCAATAAACATTATGGCAAAAAATGTGTTTTATTCGGACAAATTTGTACATGTGAAAAAAACTGACTTAAATACTGTCATGTCAACGCACAGCCCAAACGAATGTAATCAGAAATTTTGCACTGTTTCTTTTTATAGTGTAGGTAAGCACCAGGATAGAATTTTTTGTAACCTACTCCTTAATCGGATAAAAATGGAGAGGAAAGTTTGTATGAAAGTCCATTTTGTATGAAATTTTGATGCAAATTTAATGAAACTTAGTATTTGGCTTTGTGTGTGGTCAATTTTTTTTTTTGGTGAGGAAGGAACGTTTTTTTTAATTAATCTACCATTTTCTCTTTATACTTAAAAATTATAGATTATTTCATTCCGTAAAATGAGATGATTTCAATGATACATCATTGAACTGCTAGTAACAACGTAAGAAAGTAAACCTTTTCAACTTTAATTACAAAGTAAAAAAATACACACACGACGATAACAAGAATTGGCATGTTTCCTATTAACATTTTCCCATAAACAGTTAACAAATTACCTAAATTAAATTCGCTTCAGACGACCTCCGATATAAAAATTTCGGAACTGGAATCGTAACCGAAGGTGCAATTACAATCGGAAGTTCCGACTTATCGGAATCGGAATCGGAGCTCCGTTAAAGTTATTACAATTTATTTAAATATTATAAATTAGTGAAATATTGGTGCTACTTTGGACAATATGAAGTTTAGTTTTTTAATTTAAATTATGGTCGAATTTCGACCGATGTGACGGGTTATATTGTTAATATTGTTACCATTATATTGTTAATTTTAGTAAAACTGACTTTACATTAACAACCGTAATCATAAGAAATATAAGCTGAAATAGTAAAAAGTTCAAACTAAACCTCAAGGGTAACATAATACATATTTGCTCGACCGAAATAAAAGACAATGATCGCGAAATTATTTATGGAGTCTATGACCTCTAGGGTTTATGAACGATAAAATTTTACTTACTTTAATATTAACATAACTTTTTTTACATGTACTTTGACGTGTTATTAATATTATTAATTATTCGCTATCAACAAATAGAGAAGTAGGGTAAAACTAAATTTTACTAATATTATAAAAGCGAAGGTTGAGTGGTGTATCTTTGTTACTCTTTTACTTTGTATTCGTGACCTGGATTAACCTGTACCTTGGATTGGGATATTCATTACTATGGCAACCAATTCGCACTTGGTGAGTGCGGTGGACCAAGGCCTTAAACTCTCTCATTCTGAGAGAAGACCCGTGCCCAGCTGTGGGACAATAATGGGTTGTACCCCGTGGCAACCGCAATCAATACGGGCATAACCGCAGAAATATTCTCATATTTATATATTAAGAAGGAGAACTAGTTTCATGAGAATATAACCTTACAACAAGAGCGGTTTACAGTGTATTGATTTTGTGTTTACCTTAGCAATGAGAACACTAACAAAGCTGCTTTGTGACAGAAATAGGCGAGATGGTGTGAATTCTGAACAGCAGAGTGTAAACAACACTGACCAGAGCTGCGGGGCTGGTGCTGCAATGCGCCATTCAAACTTGCACAACTGTTGAGCTCCTTAATTTTATTGTTTACAACTAAACTTCAACCATCTACTGACAGCATCGTACAATAGTACGTTTGTGAATGTAAACAAAACATATTTTAGCATTTTGTTTGGTATTGTGTATAACTTCCTAATTGTTTGCCGAAGCATAAATATTATTCTATTTTTTTGGGTATTTATATACAAGGTAGTTTCGGTAATGTCAAAGAATAGAAAGATTGTAAAGTACGATATCGGTAGTAGATATCTGTTCGGTAATGCCGAAAATATTATGCAAAAATCTAGTTACATAAAATGTTGGTAATAAGGCAATAACACTATTCAATTATTGGCAAAGTAGCGAGCTTAGCCTAGTGTAGTATTGCAAAGTGAATGCAACAGCTGTTAGCACTGTTAAGTACCGGTAGTGTTGAATGGAAGCTGGAAGTTGGAGCGAGTGTTAGGACGGGGGACGTTCATTGTGCCGAGCGCTGCGCAGCGCCACATACGGTAAGTGCGTGAAGCAGGGTTGCCCTTTATACTATGTGATTCTAGATATTTTTTTATTGCATGACTAATTTAAGTTTTTAAGAAACATCCACTAATTTATTACTTTATATTCAAATTAGTATAATAACTAGTAGTAGTAGGAAGTAAAACCAGTGTAGTTCGACCGAGGAAGTACCACCGCCATACCTGTATCTAGTGCGAAGCATTTCTTGCGTTTAGATTGGAAGGTTGTGATTGCCGGCACACTTTTATATGAAGTGACCATCATAGTCCTAGGGAGTAGCAACGCATGGACCTCAGATAGAATTTGAGGTTGCTTACTGCGTTGATGTCCATGGACAGCAGAGACCATTTACCGTGAGATTGACTGCATGCTACTTCAATCAATAAATTTAATAAGTACCTCTTGAATTCCTTATCATTTTTACTTTACTATTACAATAAATATTTGATACAAAGCCTCTTAAAATTGTTATAATGTAAAATCTATGACTCAATATAAAAAGCAATAACAACTTGGTAAAAGCTTCTAGATTTTGCCTACAACAGGATTATGATGCTAAAAACGGATTCCAAATAGCCCTTACAAGGTTATTTTCGAAAATATTAAAATGTATGTGTATTAAAGCGGATAACGATAACATTTTAGAAGGTGTACTTAAAGATGTTACATAAGTTTAGTATCTACGTATAAAACAAATTGGTGTTCTATAAATAAATAGTGTCATCCACCCATCAGCCTTTTAGAGTCCTTTCCGGGACATAAGCCACTCCTACGGGGGTTTATGCCTATACTTACAGCATCTAGTATGCGTGTGGGGACAGCGATGGGTTAGAATATATAATGGTGCTGCCTATTTCCTAGATTTTGTAGTTGACTCCTACAACATATATAGACAGAGAGAAAGTAGTGCTATTTAGGCTATCACATGTTAGGTAAGGACACAGTATAAATAAAAAAAAATCGGTTATCTGTATAGTCGGTTTACTGACGATAGTTGAATATGACAACGTCATAAGAAAATACTGATGGAATGGTTGCATTTTGTATAGCAGCTGTCCACGCGGACGCATCGCTCACTCAAGTAGGAGAGAGACAGATGTCGAACGCTGCCGAACGCGGAGGCTGATTGTGCCTCTTTGTCGCTCGTTTCGCGCTCTAGCTTCAAGCCGTACATGGAACGCCTCAGTGCGAGTTAACGCCGCATGAGTCATGTTTTTTTTGTGCGTGCAGCCGGCTCCAATTATAAGATATTGTCACGTTAATAGTAATAGCGCGATGTAAAATAATCGCCTTTCGAAAGTGGTAGCAGCCCTTATCAGTTGCAACTTAATGGTGTCAAACGAACTTTATTCATAAGAGTGCTCGTGTTCTGAACTTCTCTGTGTCGCGACTCGCGAGCTTTCACACTTGGGCTTTCAAAGCTTTGCGCTTTGTTGTTTATAACTCTAACGAAAGCGATATATGGTTCCTTGGCAATCTTGTTTGTGTGGATATATGTTCTCTACCTACATGTAATAAGGCTGCGAGACTTTATATCCTCGAAACCAAGGATTTCTGTGATTTCTTTGGTTATTAATTTATAGATCTATGATGGATGGATGGATGAAGGTTTTATTTAATTACATTCTTTTTATTGTGAAACAGCATTCATATTTCAATATAAAATCATTTTCCATTTTAATAATTAGTTTATTTGTAGGTTAAGATACAAAAGAGGTTTAATAAACCTAACTTAATCTCCTATATAAGTGTTGCTGTCAGTGGAAATAGTTCATGCTTCATTTACGTAAGTTTAAAGCCAATTAAAGGTTAAATTAGCAGCAACATTACATTGCTGTTATCAGTGTTATGAGGCGGATTATGCAACAATGCAGCAAATGGGTAAAAAAGATTTGAAGAACCGAAGGTCTGGAGTCAATTTTACATGTATTTTAAACCGTTCACGGGCGCCAGAGCATTTTAGTACTATCGTGTATTGTGTGACATGCAGCGCTGAACGATCGTGAAACTGTCTCTTCAGTAAGTACTAAACTAAACCTTAAGACTCCAGTAAAGGATAAAATCCTAACCATAAAGCGAAGAGACCCTAGTGCACTTACATATGGGTGTCAAAATATATATATATATATATATATATATATATATATATATATATATATATATATATATATATATATATATATATCCTTTTGTTTAAACTGTAAAATATTGAGTATAATTATTAATTACTTGCATAAGATAAACTTAGTAAGTTTTTAAACAGTGTTAATAAGCATGTGTTAAAATAATTCACTTTTGTAACCTCACGTAAATATAAATCAAAACACATCCATATGTATGCCTTACTTTTTAAAATAAGAATTAAAACACTAAAAATAAAATACAAACGAAACTAAATAAAAGAGGTGTGCGTGAGTCAGCGGCGGGTGCAATTAGCGCGCGGCGCCGAGCGTACCCGCCGACCTACGCGCGGCTGTATAATCGCTCCCGAGACAATCAACTCGGGGCACCTTTAGGGACAATTCTCACCGTATTTTATAAAACATTTAGGTAGTTTACTATTTACAAGTAGTACAAACCTAGACGCAATTCGCACTGGGCCAGCGCGGTGGACCATGGCCTATAACTCTCTCATTCCGAGAGAAGACCCGTGCCCAGCAGCGGCACAATAATGGGTTGACGACGACGACAAACCTAGACAATGACTTAGTACTCAGTCAGTAATACTAAGTTATATGAACCCTAACTGAGTTTATATTACTATATTTTGAAATAAAAACCTACTAAAATAAAAAAATATTGTTAAAAATATATGTTATACAAATAAAAAAAAGTAACGTATACTTATTGAAAAAATACTTATTGAAAAAAAATATACATGGTGGTGCGTTTGTGATGGCCACCTTCACAGTTATTCCATGATGGTCCACGTGGCGGAGCGGTTACCTTACCGTCTGATGTGCGGTCTGTTTTGGGTTCGGTCCCCAGGTATCTAAATGATTAATTTACAGTTTTGTCTGGGTTTGGTTGTTTGAAAACGATCTTTGTATCCTAGATAGGAGCTGCAGTGTTTGCGTCGCTATGTTATATTAATCTTATTAATTAAGGCAGTGTCTTTACACTGCCTCAATTAATAATTTATATAGATTTCCTAGTATATATATAAGAACTCAGTTGTTATAGTCGTAAAAATCAGCAGCCTTAATGACCTTTAAACACAATAACTCTTTAGATCTTGTAGTCTACAACCAAAACAAGGAGAGAACAGAATATTGTGTGGTAAGACCCTGACTGACAGTGATAAGCTTACCAGTGCGTACTAAGCCGGCGAGGTGAGGCGACTGAGTGGATGCTAAGCCGAAATGAGTACGTAAAGGAATTATTAAAGGGTACATAATCAGACAATACCAAACGAACATAAGCTTAACAAAACTGACAGGAGAGATTTAATCTCTCAAGCGACAAATACGAAGGTAGGGCACAGATGGATCACGGAAATGTAATGAATATTAATCACTTTTATGATGGGGTCTTTTAAAGTTTTTAAGTCTGCAACAAAATATTAATTCTTTTCTAATGTGCATTATCTATGAAAGAGACCTTGACATAGATTTGTCAGAAGATAAGATATAAGTGGGCTCTTAAAGTACAAAGAAATCGCACCGCACGATAACGAACTTTCCATTTCTCGCCAAGAGCCGCGCCGCCGCGGCACCATATCGGGCTGCAGTTTCTCGAGTTGGCGAGCTTTCGACGCTGCGCTTGTTCCGCGATGTTATCAGCGCCCGCGGCGGAGAGAGCCGTATTGCGAGAAGCCCTTTCTCGACAATTTGTGCAGCCGTGATTGGGTTGTGAGGTGATGAAGGTCAGAGTATCAAAGACGGAGCGGGGGGCGGATTAGCACTAGAAATCAAAGGTCTGTATTCAGCGGTGTACATCCATACGAGTATGTATGAGTACGCAATGCAACGTTCCATACTTCTCCCAAATGAAAAAAATGGGTAGACGAAAGACTAGGGCAGTGCTACTCAAACTTTTTGCTATAGGTTCACAAACATTTTCCAGCGGAGCGGCATAGCGTGGATTTATGCCGTCCGGAGCGGAACAAAAAAAGGTCGCGAACGTAACTGACTCATAATTGACGAAAAAATTTTTCGCCGAATCTAAATATGTTGTCCTTTCAATACTTTTTCACTTTCCCACAACCTTGTCAAGGTCTGGCTTGTTGCTACGTGCTATCCTTATTAAATTCAGCTGGGGCAATCAAAAAGGCCCGATAAGGCTCAGGTTAAGTATAGCTGGTCTAGGGTATGTAGTATGTGTAACAAATGAAATGGTTCCTTAAGTTTAATATATGAGTGGTTGAACGTGAAATATTAATATAATATAGGGGTATAGACGAAGATTTCGAATCATAGTCGGTACGTCTCTGCCCTTGTATTTGATTAATATTTCAAAGCAGCAATATACGCGTAACACGACGGGATAAATATCAAGCATTGCTTGTAATTAACAGACAATGTGTCATGACATTGTCTGTTAATTACAAGCAATGCAATTAGATTTAGTAGGTATTACCTATTACCATTGCTCGGTCGTTGTAAAAAGCTTCTTACTATGACCGAGCAATAGTACTCATACTAGCCCACATTAACCTTATGATATTAATAAATTCAATTAAGATAATAACGATATATAAATAAATATAAAGAATCAACTCATTTACCTCATTATTGAATATAATTTACAATTACCATTGATTTTATTTTATTGGACAGTATAAATATGTTTTAGATAACAGTAAGTTATTAAATAATAATTCATTAGTATTGGTAATACTTAAAGATTTAAGTGAAATCTTCTGGCTTAAGTGATATCAAATGGTTAGTGTGAAAGAAAGGGTTTAATCTGCAATTAATTTATTGCTCGCCACAATCGGTTCTCCCCTTTCTCTCGGCGTCCCGCTGTCCATTAGCCGTAACTTTATTATCGCTTTGCCGTCAATTACCGACACTCGGTAAAATGGCCTGCATCTTGCGATGCTGGGCCATTTTACCTAATTAGGAATAGATCTGAGGAAATATCATATAACTTGATTTAGTTACTGAAATAGAATGGAGCGACTGGAGCGTAATTTGTGTGATCGCTTTTAGTTACAATAATTGTTACTAAATGAACTTTAGCACACTAATTATTAGTATTCGTTTTGTAACACATTGCAGTTATATTCTAGGAAACATTTGAAACAAGACTGGTTTTGCTTTATAAATATTAAGAGTTACTTCTTAGCTAAGAATGAAACCATCCATAAGCAAATACGCAAGTAACACCGCGAGTGATATGACGTTAAAAATAAATATGGGTCGAGTTCGTATATGAAGGTTGTGAAAATTAGAGGGAATAGCGCCTGTAAAATATAAATAAGACGTTAAACAGATACCAGTAATTCGTCAGAGCTACAGCTATTATAGATATAAACAACATGATCTTGTCCTACCCCTTTTTATGCAACTTGATAAATGATAAGTCCTAAATTGGCCACGTCAAGCAACATTATAGTTGAAACTTTCCCATGGAACTTGTAGTATAATAGGCCTTATAAATATCGAATCCCGATATGGAAACTTGCGCGAACTCACCCATAATTAGGACTAGGCAGGCAGGTTTCAGGCACATAAATAACAACTAAATTGATAAAATCATACTCTGTTGAGTCCGTGAGCTGACTCTATAATTTTAGAGAGAGCAGGCACTAAACACACATTCATAATGAATGTTGAACAACTATTGCTATTTCCTCTTGATTGTTATCGGGATAGTTGTGAATAATGATGGTCTTTAGCGTCATGGTTTGTCAGCTTGTCTGCGTCGATATTGAAAAACGCGGTGGCATTTTCTTGTGGATGTTATAAGAAGCAACTAAGAGACAAAATTTAGTATACGGGCAACAGCCATTTCTAAACATAAACACTTACGGCGTTCATAAATATGCATACTTGCTGCTGTGACTATTTCGCAAAAATCACTAATGAAGCTTTTTGTTTTCTCAAGGGGCTGTTGCAAGGTCGAAGGTTTTAAGACGAGTACTTAGCGATTTAAAAATATTGTTTAAATTTGTTCTTGGCAAATAATAATCATATAAATTTATTCTATAAAATAAAATAAAAAATAATTAATAACACGAGTATTTCTATTAAAATAGAATAATGAAACTGTTTAAAAGTGCGCAGAATACTAATGACCACTGTCCTGTTAGATTTAACTAGAAGGCCGATTGACTCAATCATTTTCACATTCTGCTTTGTTCCACTGCACTTCTCACAATCCATTTGCAAGACTCGCATTTATTTTTACAAATCAACGGAGTATTTCAATGACAAGCGTGTTTTAATTAATTTGAAGCGACAGCAGGATTTGAATTTAATTGTCAGTGAGATTAATTGTTGGACCAATGACAGTAATTAGTTTCGCTGACAGAAATAAGAGTTAATAATTCATCTTTCTTATGTTATTTTGTTATAGCGCGTGAATCAAGAATATATTGACGCAGAAAAGCGAACTTATACTTACTTACTTACTTAGCGAGGGCAAGTTTCAACCATTAGGCTATCACTGCTCTTAATTATATTTATCCTAGTTATCTCTTGACATTGAGATTCAAAACAATAGTCATTATATATATTAGTAAATTTTCATTCGCCTCCGTCCATATGAGTTAATGTTTTGCATTCATACTTCAAACATAAATGTTTATGCAAAACTCAAGAGGTCTGTGGATCGAATGATACAACCACAATCAAAGAGTAATTGCGAAATAATGTGTAACATGTGAACGAATGGGACGTCATAAACCGAGAGGCAACAGACGGGAGCCTGCGCATCCAGCCAGCACTCGCCTTTATAGAAGCTGTTAAACTTTTACGAGACCAGATACTGCGGCAGATGATATGTTGAGGAGCGTAGCGATTGCGAATGTATTTCAAAGTAGATTCACTTTAGACAATAAGAGACCGACATTAGTATTTTCCTTTATGCCATGGGTGACAATGATACACACAAAGAGGATTATACTAACACTTAGAGCCAGAACTAACATCTAAAACTATCATTCAAATGTCTGTCCGGTCGGCGGAAAAACCCTGAACCTATGGCGTGTCAGCCCGGTATTATGAATGTTCAGGTGACCACTCCGCCAAATGGATTGTCGTCATTATCCCGGGCGACCAGACCCTGGATATTGCACTATATTACCAAATACTGGATACTGAACTTGTAAAGAGAATAGTAAGTGAGCAATAAAATATTGAAGTCCATAATAGTTCCCAATTTAATCCATAGTTGTTTTTTTACTAATGTTAAAAAATCAAATTTTGATCTATTGTATTGCATTATACTTTAATTTTATTCAATCCTAGCCTTGCGGTCTGCCCTTTTTTAAGCTTATCTTGATCCACCATATTGTTCAAATATAGCATCTTAAGTAGAAAGTTAATATAAGCCCTCAAAATAAACATAAGAATTACAAGCAAAAACATGAAGGACATGAAATACAAATACCCGTTTACGCTCCGCTCATCGCTACCACCGAGAGCACAGCCGATGTACTCCGATACGATATCGTTGCATCACTGATGGACTTGCAACAAGGCGTAATTTATGAGCGCCTCACTCGGAGCTCGTCGGAATAACCGCAGACATATGGGTTCCTTTCTATAAAATCAATAAATAAAGTTTGATGTGCTTATTAAGAAACGCCATTTGTTCCGTTTAATATTATGATTGTCAGATTTAACAAGCTAAAGCTTTTCCTGAACATCTTTTTTTTATCTGAATGAAGCAGCAAACGAACATGTAGTCCACCTCCATGTAGTGATGGTAAGTGGCCTCTGCCGCCCATGGACATCTGTAATCAACTTTATAATGAAAATGGGTTCCATCAGAAGTCAATCACAGATGTGTTGCTAATCCCGAGGATTATGATGGTCGCCTCATGTGAAAGTGTGCCGATTTGCAAACTTAAATTTTAATAATACCTACTTGACGAACCGCGTGGTGGAGCGATCACGATACTGGTCTGATACGCAGTGGAGTCTAGGTTTGATTCCCGGCCAAACAGGTATTTGAATGACAAATATAAATTTCTGTTTTGTGTGTTGTGTATCTGTCTTTGTATGCCCATGGCAAAACGCAGGAGAAAACACAATAAAAAGTATAGTTTAAAAAAAGTTTCATGTTTTTCTTCAAAACAATCGTTGTTTATTTTTTCACTAATACAATGCAGGTTTAGGTTTACGTTCGTGGCTATATCTTGAAATGGAATCTTGAAATGGATGGAAATGGCGTGAATACGTAAAAGCAGTATTTGTTTGAATAATGGTAATAAACTCAAGACGACTGTTATAATGTATTTAATGGCGTCTGATCAATAAACAATATAACTTCATAGTCACAAGAGTGCAGTGTAATTGATTAATTTTGTATCAAAAAGTCGAAAACACTAAGTCGTTCGGCGACAATCTCAACATAAGACACTATTTCTGCAATTAACATAATGCTTATCTAGTTAACAGTGTCTGGCGAAGTTATATTACTTGAACAACTTGTTGCATACCTTAGTCTTTAAAAGTATTAACGATTTTGTCGTACTGTAGATCGTTTAGTATGCCTCATATTCTATTTGTTATATATCACAGAAATAAGGTAGAGAAGAATAAGGTAGTAGAAGGTAACAGGTAGGATGGTTTAGGTTAGAAATGTTATAATGATAGACAGTTAGATATATTTTTTGTAGGAATTTGTAGGAATGTCACTTGGTTAACTGGGTAAGTAATTTTTATTACTCTCCTAGGCATTCTAGGTATTAAGTATCTTTATGCTTAATACTAACTAATGCCCAGGAGATGCCTTCTGTTTTGCTTTTTTGTCTTTGTTTTGAAACATTTATCTTTTAGTTTTCAGGATATATACACCGGCATGTTATTCTACATTTCGTCCTACATTCCGGAATCAGAATAGGGCTACGGTATGCTCTCCCTGTCGTAACAGGGCGACAAAAAGGCGGCTTCCGGGGTTATGGGCGGCAAGACTGGAAGTTCGAACCATCCAGCCAGGTGACCCTGAAAAAAACGGCGGCGCGGTATAAATACCACATTACCCTGTGCAGCTCGAGTATTTTTTGAACGATTCCCCTCGAAAAAAAAGAACATTCCTCCCTTGGCCCGCAAGAAGAAGGACGAGGCCAGATATTTCGTCCAAGCCAAGGAAATAACTTGTCGGTTAGCCCGCCTGCATCTTGGCGTCCCAAGATAAAACAAATGCACTTTACCGCAGTGGTGTTGCGTCACGGCACTCGCAACGAGCCGAGATTTACGACCGCGATAGCTGCAACCCGACCACACATCTACGAGCTACAACATTACCATATTGCTTGTTGTACGTATTTGTTAATAGCTTAGGTTGCTGGTTATAATGTGATATTGATTCACATGGAATATGTTAGTAGGTGCATAACAATATTTAATGTACATGCAGTTATTATGCCACGACTCGAGTGTATCATTTATCATTAATTGTAATACAATTCAAGGTGGAATACCACATCTATATCGCACGACTGATCATGTACCAGCGCCACATTGATTTCTAGCGTAAAGCAGTTCATGCGTACCAATGGAAAGGTGTGAGAGTAAAAAAGAAAGTTACTTACAGATGTCCATGAACCGCAGGTACAGGCCAACAGGTGGACTTCTTGCTGTTTGTTATTTTAAATTTACAATGATATAGCCTGATGGCTTAATACTCGTTCCCTTACTGGAGGGTCCGAGGTAAGCAATTGTGATTTTTTAAAGTTATGTGTGTATATGTAAATTAATAAGTTTATAACATTGATTAAGCCTAAGGTAAGCTGTAAGGTAGGTGTAAGCTGTCCACCAATTCGCACTTGGCCAGCGCGGTGGACTATGGCCTAAAAACTCTCTCGTTCTGAGAGAAGACCCGTGCCCAGCAGAGGGACAACAATGGGTTGACGAGAGAAGATAAGCTGTAAAGCATACTGAAAATGC
This sequence comes from Spicauda simplicius, assembly GCA_949699795.1. NCBI lineage: Eukaryota > Metazoa > Arthropoda > Insecta > Lepidoptera > Hesperiidae > Spicauda > Spicauda simplicius. Next base: position 185,413 of record OX453063.1, read on the forward strand.
AAAATGTTGTTTGCCGGTTTTTCATGGTTTAGGTAATGTTCCGACTTGGTGGTAGTACTAAAAAAAATGTTATAACTTACAATTTAACAATTAACTATCCTTTTGCGCGGAGGAAAACACCGTGAAAAACCTACTTGGTTAAGAGTTCGCTAAAAGTCATCTAATACGCACATGACCAGCTAGCAGGACAGCGCGGAGATGACAATGACACGGATGCAACAACAATGGAGAAGCAGCAATAAAATTTAATTAATACCTTTGAATCTATGTTGTAGTAGTTTAGCAGGAATATAAGATTTTTTTCTTTTCTAATGTGCAAGTTGCCAAACGAAATTATAGAGGCGTATCGGAAAGATTTGAGTCTTAATCATTTTAAATAATTGCGCGAGAAAGCTATAATCATCTCATCAACCTGATATTTAAATCAACATTACCTGGCAAGAAAACCGTAAAATACAGTTAATGACTGTGATCCAAATCACAAGTAAACAACTTGAGACTTACAACAATTTTCCTTTACATACCAAAGACTATGAAATCTACTATCTATCTAAACTATTGAACATCCACACATGTTTATGAACCTATTAACACCCATTTCAATATTTCTCAACATCCCTGAAATCCGACACTTGATTTGAATCACCTTGTTTCCCGGTGTGCGGTTCGCCTGCGGTTCGCATTATGTAATACGCTATTTCAGACAGCCCGCTGGTTAAAAGGCCGACAAAGGCGCAGAGATGAATGGTAAAACTTGGTGTATACGGAACTTTATACGAATATGTGTTTTTGAAATTCACTTGTCGTAAAAATCACAAATGGATTTGTTTTCTATCAAACGGTTACGATTTTTAAACAGTTAATTTTAGTAATATCACAAATGTTAAAGTTTGCGAAGATGTATTTGTAATATGTTACTTTAAGCGCTTATAAAAATCATAAATCTCTCCTCCCTTCCTGCTAGGTTCAATAACATATTGTTCGAGTATAACTTCGATCAAATATTCAATTAAGGAATATTAAGCAAAACATTAGGAGGTATTTTTTATTTGATACTAGTACCTATATTTACTATTCGCAAGCCTACTGATGGAGCTAATACGATTTACAATGGTTTACAGTTTAACCATCATAAGTAGTAAACACTGCCTCTGTTTGAAACCATTTAGTGCAATTAGCTTGTTCGTTACACTATTTATTACTTGATTACATATTCCTGTATGTGCAGGTATGCGGCTTACAGCTCCGGCTTGCATTTAATGTTGTGTATTATTTTCGTATATGGCGAATATGTATTGCCGGAAAGATTCGAAAGCTTTTGAAATACATCAGTAATCGAGTGTATTGACAGATTTATTATCGTGTCTTATAATGCGGAAATAAAACAGGAATATTCAAAATAAACACAAACAATGAGTCAGTTTGTGTAGCCACTTCCGTTGCCGAAAACCGAAGTAGCTATTGCTATGGAGTCATTTTAGAAAAGTTGGGGATGGAACGATTGGTCTACAATTCTACATCCCATTGGATATGGTAAGGTAATGGAATAAGGTTTTAGTGTAAACCATTGTAAAACATCAAATAACAGCGAATGACGGAACTTTTGCAGTTGTGTTTTTTTCTGTCCTGAAGGTACGATGATATGGAATTTGAAGCTAAGTGTTGCATTTAGACGTACGACATATTGTCTAACAAAGAGGTTCCCAAACTCTCATACAAATATCTGACGCCCAATTTGGAAATCTGTTATTTTGTAATGCCCCTCATTTTATTTCACCTTTAAATTTCACCTTATTCACTTTTGTTTGTCGACCAAAAAAATCTTGAAGAAAACTACGAAAGTAGCTGAAGTTACAAATCACCCATCGCCTACTTTAGTTACGTCAGCGCCCCCATTTTTTCTGAGCCCCATTTTTAGAGCTCCCTCTCTAGGCCTCCGGAGCCCACAAGAGGCGTTATCACCCACTTTGGGAAAGACTGGTCGGTGGGCACGGGGTTCCTCTCATAATAGCGATTTAAGAACAGCCTACCGTGCAGGCCAAGAGTAAAATTGGTACACTTTAATAATTTTCCTAGAACGCTGGAATATTTTAACAGAACCCCAACCGCAACCGCATAGCTCTGAACTACGCGAGGTAGCAACAAAGCCGAGCAGTGTTAACAAAGTTTTTGGAACACGATTTCTCAACTACATTCAACCGGATAGGATCAAACAACGCGCGTCTTATTCCGACGCTTCACCTCGGGCTACGGGATCGAGAAATCGACACATTCCACACACCACAACGTTTAATCTATGCATGTATGTAACACTTGACCTCTCGTCGTAAACAAGGAATGCAAACACGGAGTCAATGATCTCTTCGATTTAGCTGCTAGAGAATTACTAAATTTTTGAGCTTCTATGCGTTTATAGGACATATCTTTTTTAATAACATTGAATTAACACACGAGCATGCATGGTATGGCATCGTGGCACTGCAGCCCATAGATAATTGTAACCAAATCGACATAATCGTAGAAGAGGTGTTCTATCTGAAGTAAATTATGGAGGTATTATTACTTCTAAGAACTTAGATAGTTCCCTTGCATGTAAGTCAGCTGGCTTCTACCGAACCACAAAGTTTGTTTCATGCTAGAAAACGCTGTGGCGGTGGCATCGTAGTAAAAAAAAATTGGGTCTACGTTTTTGGTACAAAATGACTAAAACAATGTACTAAATGCGCCAGCGCTTTTAGTACAAGTAATGATTAGCGATGAAAATTTTAACCACAAGAATATTAATATGAATGCATTAAACATACAAAATGCTTACGCACTTGTAAGCTTGTTACATTAGAATCGTGTGTTATGGACGCGTAATGGACACATAAAACCACTTAGACAAATACCCAGACATCTTAATTTATTTAAATGTGCATTCCACAGGCGCTAAATCTTGCTCAACAGATCTGCATTGGCGCCATTGTGTTAAAGCAGCAAAATATAATTCTTAGTACTATGTAATTACTCGCAAATAAAACCAAATCGTGTTGGATTTAACTCTTATTTAGAATCTATATTTCTTTGAACGTTTCCATGCATCCGATTCGATTTCATCACCTCGTCTGTGACCTCTTTCGTGATTTAAATACAAACAGCTGTGCTTGACCATCGAGCATCACAACGGAGCGGGAAGGTCGCCGACCTCTCGGCTGAAACCTCCAGTGGAGTACAAGTTCCTTCCGCATTTGGATCCGCACTGCGTCGCGAGTCGCGGTACAATGTGCCGCAGACATAGATTGTGATCTAGATACGCTCTGCCTAGTGCCTCTACGTTTAAACACCACGCATCAGAGATAATACTGCAGAAAAATCTGTTGGGCATTAATCATGAGCCGGAGAGCATGTCGGGAAACGTAGTCGAAACGTAAGTTTTCATAAATAAACTAAAAATAATTTTATACTGATTTCAATGTATGAATTACTGTCGTGCTGTGCGGTGTCGATTATTAATAGTATTCTTCTCTTCCCACGGATGTTGTAAGATGCGACAAAGAGATAAAAATCAAAGAAACACCTAGATATTACGGTCCTCAACATAAATGTCAGGCACCAACGCGTGACTACTGGCAAAAACCTAATTAGAAGAGGCCTATGTCCAGGCCAGACTGATGGATGGACGGATGGCAGATGGATGGATTCTTACTATTTTTTTTTTGCTTTCATAAAAGTCAAAGGGACTAAACTATTCGTAATTTCTTTTTCTAATTTGTCAATGTAAATATCAATAATATTTGGTTCTAGAGCAGATCTACAATTTATTTCTCTGGTTGCAGATACTCGTGCCTACGGTTGCCCCATTATGCGTTAGCGTCCAGGGACTTTGTTCGCATACAACTTTATTTCATTGCATTTATAACAACCTCTTACTTGTAATTTTGATAAGTTGATGCTTTCTACACACATATATCAGATTCCTAGATCGCGGTTACAATGAATACAATCAAAGACGAGTACATTCAGACCCAAACAGGCACAGCGCAAAAATTGAGATTTATAATTACGATGTCATGGCCGAGAGTCGAACTCGCAACCATCTACTTTTATTTTATTTAGTAAGACTCTAATTAACTAATGAAAACTGCACATATTTAAACGAGTGAGTCTACAGCCCATAAATTTTGGCAGGTTAAGCATGAAAGTTCCTTAAATAATGCACATGAACTTTTACATTTTTAAAAGTTTATTCTTTAATGATCCACATATGAGCCCTAAACGATTTTTTTTTAATTAGACGTTAAATCTCCAACTCTATTTGTTTTCAAAACGATAATTTAATGTTCTAGTGACACCTTTCCTGATTGAACGCGTACCTGTATATTGCACAAGCCGGCTCGGCGAGCTGCCAACTCGGGGCTGCGCGCCTGGTATACCTAGGCCTAAATAAAGATAACGACGGCAGCTTGACCTCCCTGACAGATACAAACGAGCAGGTCAACGACCTGTCAACCAGCTGGCAGTTCCTTCCGTACTTATGTCATGAAGTTTCGCTAAAAGGCTTCTACTCGTACCTCTTTGTTCATATAAAACTAAAGAAAAATAGAACGTAATATTATAGGAACAAAAACTCTGACTGCTTAACTATAATTAAATGGAAAGTAACAAACGTAGTTTTCATAATAGTTTCTCTAGTTTTTTTGTATTTCTCCATCTGCTTTACTTTTGCCTGCAAAGCTCTTAGCACTTTGCGTCAGAAGAGTAACATAAAAATATTATAATTGTTAGTTTTTTTAAGCCAAAATAGATATTAATACTCCTGACGTAAAGATATATATACTCTTTCTTTGATAAAATTTTCTCATTTTGTTTCATCTATTGAAAGTTCCGTTTTATTCATAGTAAGATACATATTTTTGTATTCGCCTGTTTAATATCTAATGTCCATGTTTATAAGATAGTTAAACTCGTAAAAAAACGCATTTTACGAACACTGTATTTAAAAGAGTTACATGTTACCTAAATGATTAAGATGAATTTAATGACACTTTTCATGTATCAATTCGTCAAACGGTTTGGGCTGTACAGTGTGGCGAAGAAATGGGCATGCATACATCCTCACGAAAAAACATTACACTCTTTCTGACGCTGTCAAATAATAAATGCTTGCATACTGCCTAACAACAAATAAAATTTTGTAGGTTACTTGTACTGTTAATTAGGTTATAAAGACAGTCATTATTATTGCATTTCTTTACATTATTTTCTTAATTTAGCAATGTTTACGAAGATTCGCAAATCAGTCCATCAAAGCAAGAAACAACCCCACATACAAGAGATGTTTAGCTCCGGTAAACAAACAAGTCAGCGTGGGTACCATAACTCGAGATACTAAATAATAAAATTTTGATGGCGCCTGACACATTAACCCTTTTGTTCGTCATCAAACATCCTCAAAATAAATATTTTTATGAGCTTTTGCACAACATTAAAGCTGTGGTTTGTGAGTAAACTTGTTCACTTTGAAAGATGACTAACGATTGTGCTATATGGATATTTTCCTTCATTTTTTCTTCTTCAACAAAAATAACAAATTAACGTGGCAAATTAACAAAGATAAAGTTGTTGATAGTTTAGTTTGACGAGAGGTGAAATTAGACTTTATAATTGATTATTAAACCATCTTTTTTTTTTTCAAAATGTCTATTTCCACACATTACTTACCGTTGGAACAAATACGAGATAGTATCCAACACAGAAGATACATAAATTATCTATGTCTGAGTTTCTAATCAAGGTGGTATTTAAATATGTCAAAGCAGATTTAAGTAATGATTATGATTTCATATTTCGATAGTATATGATAGGAAATTAAGATAGTAATACACGCTTTCGACACTCATAGGCCCACACTAGGATTTTCTCCTGTGTCGTGGGTACCATGGATACACACAAGACTAATACACAAATACCCAGACCCAGAACATGAATCTGAACTCATCATTCAGATACCTGTCTGGCCGGGAATCGAACCCGAGACCCAATGCGCGTCAGACCGGTATGGTAACCGCTCCGTCACGCGGGTCGTCCTTAATGTATAATACTCGTCTAAAACTAACTAACCTTTCAAGTAATCCAATTTATTGAATTATTTTGAAACATTGGACGTCGTAATCCACTCCAATATAATATGATATATCGGCATAAACCGAAACGTAAATACGCGAATCCGCAGAAACGGCTCACTCATAAAAATTGTAGCAAATTTATCTTACTACCTCCGGAAGTCGTTGGATTAAATTCTTTATCACTAGGCTTTCCCGCGGCTATTCTCGCGTAGATGTTTAATTTTACAACTCCACTTCCTTAATTTGTATTACGAAGTCAGACAGACATTGAGACAAATTAAGCGATTTGTGGTATATTTCATTTCATAAAATAAATACCTAAGCTAAGATTTTAAAGAGCGAAAATGTTACAGAGCAAAATCAAAGAATCGTTATGATTATTATGCACTAGTTGAACCTCGCAGCTTCGCCCGTGATAAAAAAAAATCGATGTATCGGTTGTCCCGTGGGAGAAAGATATTTTTCCACAGTAAAAAGTGGCCTATATGTTAATCTAGAGTGTTAGCTAACTTCCTACCAAATTTTATGAAAATCACTCCAGCCATTTAGACGTGAAGAAGTAACAAACATACACACTCACAAACTTTCGCCTTTATAATATTAGTATGATTATTGGCAGACCGTTCATAATCATATCATAGTCGATAATGCTAACGCAGCATGAAGCAAATTTTCGGAATACGGGCTAATCGTGTTTCAAAATGTAATCGGGACGTCGCTTCGTCAGCGGAGCGGCTATCGGGCGATGCAATGCTTCACATCCGGATTATTAGGGGTCGTTCACACCCGCCCACCGCACGCCGCGAGCACGCTGCGCCGTCACCGCCACACGTACAACAACCATAAATTTACGTATTTCTTACAGAGATATTTGTAAACACTACGTTTTGACACGTTAGGTTTAAATTACTGTTTGTGATGAAGCAACTTTGTTGTTTATTTCAAGGTTTAGAAAGCTACTAACACCACTATATTATTTTTTGCCATTAAAGTAAAAAAATAGCATGAAAACCACCAAAAATTGATATTTTTGTAAACTTTAAATTCAGACAAGAGACCCGCTTACATCTACAGACAATGTGTCAAACGAGTTCTATGAGAGATAAAACAGTATTCTTCCAATCCCTCCATATTGTACTAATGTTTGAACTCTTAATCGGAATACCTCACCACCGCACACGACAGTGTGATGTAACAGCGATGGCCTAACGTGGAGCTAAGAAATAAAGACTTATTGTTAAAAAAAGAACTATTGTGACAAAAGGCATGGACGATCAGTCTGTGGAGTTATTGTGTTATAATAATACAGAGTTTTTGTGTTATAATAAGAAAAAAAATCGGAATACCTCCTATGATACCTTCTTTCGACTACATTAATACATTGCGCAACTTACACATTCTGCGCATTCTTGTAAATTATATCGGGTTGCCAGCAACATGCCAAGCGTGCTCATAGTACCTTATAAAAAATACGAACATCGGCACCGGAGAAGCATTCGTGAAAATCATAGTGGCATAGAACGTTAGCTTATAAAATGCTACTATTAGATACAGGAGTTGAAATAACTCTACCCTAAATGGTAGATTTTGTCAGAGTAAACTGTAGAATGTTGTGTGAATAACTCAGAACTTTCAACGAGAGTTTATTTTAATAAGGAATCTGAAATTAAAATTCCGAAAGGCCACCATTAACAATGGCGCCAGTCAAGGAATTTAATTTATGTTAATTTGCTCTGTTGACGTTTAAACATCATTTGATAGTAGAAATTATGTGAAAAATTATAATGAAGTGCATAACCAAATTGATGATTTTGATGTGACTAAAAACCATACGTGTTTGTATTGAATTGAAATTTATAACTTACAATAAAATAGTACATTTAATTTATTAAAAAACTGTGTATTGTAAGAAATACAAATGCTTACCTATATTAAAATATATATTCTACATGAAAGGATGGCTAAGCCCGCCACATTTAATGTACCCTATTGTCTCGTTCGGGATGTATTTTTGTATTTTTGCGTTTTCAGTCGGGTTTCGAATTAAAATTGCAATATACTGCTACGGAAACAGATTATTTACGTAATAAAATATCATCAGAGCAACAAGTTTTATTACTCGCGTGTGTTCTGGGAGTCAGTGGATTCATTCCAAGAAAGTTTCCCCTACTTTCCACGCACTAGTGCGGATTCAGATACCACTGAAAAATAGTGAACAGAAATTAGTTTTTCTTTTGAATTCTCGTGATTGCTTGTACGATTTCATTTAATTTAAAATCCATTTTCCAGGTCGTATTCTCGAACTACATTTAATAAGCCAACAAGCAAAGTAATTTGTAAACAACAATAGATTTTTCGGTGAATTCTGTTCCGTTTCTACGCAAATTGGTCGGTTGTAATGATTCTGTCTTGTTAATAATCATGATCTGTTCAGGCATCATTAACCGTAGGTCGACAAGAAATAACAAAATATTAATTATTTCAAAGAATCGTGTTTCAAAGAAAAATGTATATTGTACGTGTTTTTCCAAGGATGCGTTCGGATCTCGACCCCGGGTTTCACAGGATAGCACTCATTGTTGGAGGCCTTATCAACATTTGACAAAAGTCGACATGGGTGGCCTTTATCTCGCTTCTTTCACTAATTCAGGGATTTCGCTGCTAGTTAGTGGCGTGACACACGCTAGGCAATGAAAAATTAATATTATGTATGTTATAACTTCATTGCACAGAATTTTATTAAAATTTAGCTAAATGAAACTAGTAGGAAATTTCGTGTCTTAGTTGATTGTCATTTTTTTTAGTTTTAATTCATTATTGAATATACCATCATACATCACTATATAGTACCTACAAAACAAATCGCTTCCCGCTATCTTTTCCTATATATGTTTAAATCTTTAAAACTATGCTACGGATTGATGAAGGTTTTTGTATAATATAGTGCATAAAATAGTGGAGGAACACTAATCATTTTAGATTTTTGACTTTTAGGCGGAACGAAGTTCGCGGGGTTAGCTAATAAATACAGCTGTTGTAGCTGTAGCGCCAATAAGCAGATTCTAGTCTACTTTTGAATAAATTAAAGTAAATAACAACAAAACGAAGGTACAGTAATGTAGTTTACTAGATTTTTAATCGTGTTGTATATTATTTGGATGGGCGAAATGGAAGTATTGAGTGTGTGCGCCGTCGCCGACCAGGTCATTAAGTGCGGCGGTCAAGTTCAGTGCAAGCGAGCGTGGGCGCTGCCTTACTGCCCACCGTAACTAGTAAACAACGTTTACTCGTTTGTTTGTACATAATACACCATTCTACGTTAAATTGTTCACCTTTTAAAGACTTCTTTTTTTATCTGACTAAAGTAGCAAACTAGCATGCAGTCCACCTGATTGTAAGTGGCCACTGCCGTCCATGGACATCTGTAATCAACTTCATACAGAACATGGGTTCCATCTGTAGTCAATCACAGATGCGTTGCTACTCCTGAGAACTATGATGGTCGCCTCATATAAAAGTGAGCCAGCAACCATACCTTTCCAACGAAACGCAAGAAATGCTTCACGCTAGAAATAGGTGTGGCGGTGGTACTTCCCCGGTCGAAATATACTGGTACTACCACGTAAAAAACTCCTGTGGTATTTTAATTTTACATCTAGAAATTGTAGTAAGTTATCAAGATTATGTATAATTTGGAAAGCATAAGCATGTGCTTGAAGTAGCAAACGAAATGGTAAGTGGTCACTGCCAGCCATGGACATCTGGATCATCAAATACTGATATTACGTTAAGTCCATCACAGATGCGTTGCTACTCCCAAGGACTAAGATAGTCGCCTCAAATGAAAGAGAGACGGCAATCACACCCTACCACCAAAACACGAAAATTATTTTACCTTAGGTACAGGTGTGGCTGAAATACTTCCTTGGGCAAATGTACTCGTTTAACCATCGTGCAAATAAAGAAGAGTAGTGGAAAGATAAGAAAAATGTAGAAAAGTATAGGATAAGATAACAGTAAACAAAAGTTGTTGGTGACGGAGAGATGAGAAACTCCAAGTTAACATCGCAGCAGCACGCAGTACAAGCTTTAATACTATTTGAAAAGTTAGATGACCGTGAAAATACAAGTAACTTAGATTACCCTCTCCCCCGCGTCGCCGGCCCCTTCACCCCCTGGCACTCTCTCAACTTGACCCTTTATACCACTTCCACCTAATTTATAACCCGACAAGACTCGCGTTAGCCTTTAGGTATATCAACGAGGACGTAAATTAAAAGATAAAAACGTACATTGACTAACCGTACCCTTTAGTTGAATTAATATTATTCATATTATTATTATTTTATTAGGGTTTCCTGTAATGTTAGGTATAAGTTTGGATACAATTAATAAATATTTAGTTACTCAAAAGCCACTTTGTTAATAATAATTCCGTTTTCCCATACGTAAAATATTTATACATAAAAATAAAACGATTGAACGTTAATACCTAATTATTAAATGTATCACTAAACCACGTACAAATATAAAAACTATAAATTAATATAATTATCGACATTATAAAGTCCTGTCTGCAGCTTAGTTTCGTATCTGCTGAATGCCAAAATTTACATATATTTTGGCATTCAGCAGATTAATTTAAGACAATGTTTGCGATAAATGAACAAGTAAATAATACATAGTTTGTGCACATGCACAACGTATGTATAATACTATAATATAATATTTTAATTTAATTTATTTTAATATGAAGTTATTTCTCAAGCAGTGATACTCATCTGACGATTTTAATTTAAAACTCCTAATTAGAGAACAGCATCGCATTCTTGTCACACGTCATTAATCGGATTCGCGGTGATAATATTTACTAATGATAATGAAGTAGGAAACATTGCAATGTGTCATCAATAACATAATTGACGACAAACAAGCGGAAAGAAATAAAAAGAGACATCCCCGAATGCAAATGAGCGACATTGACATATGGTTGTTTCTGAAGTGTAGTGTGAAAAACGTGCATTTATGTGGCGTGTTTATTTTCAAAGCTGATAGCGCGGCGCTAATCCCGGATTGCCGGAAGCGCCCGGAGAAATATCGACGCCCGGACTCGGTATTTGGCTACTATAGGCTTTTAGTGTACATTTGGTGCGTTTATATTATAGCTGACATATTTTTTAGGTACGTCTTCATAGTTTTTGATTAATAAAACACTGTAGGTTAAAGTTAGAGGCCGTCACAACAGTTTTTGTTAAAGTTTTGTTAAAGTAAGGGATGTAAATGTATATTTTTTATTTATTTGACTGAAGTAGCAAACGAGCATGCAGTCCACCTGATGGTAAGGGGTCACTGCCGCCCATGGACATCTGTAATCAACTTCATACAGAACATAGGACCTACCTGAAATCAATCACAGATGTGTTGATACACCCGAGGACTACGATAGTCGCCTCATGTGAAAGTGTGCCGGCAACCACCCTTCTATCGAAACGCAAGAAATGCTTCGCGCTAGAAATAGGTGTGGCGGTGGTACTTCCCCGGTCGAACTACACTGGTTCTACCACTTTGAAAATTATATTCATGATACCATGATATTAATATTCATTATATCAATAAACTAAGCACTTTTAGGAATCGTGCTTTCTGTCGACACAGTCCATATCTACGTAGCTTTAGTGGTATTCATCGCAATTTAATGATATGACGAACGGCAGGACGAGTATACGGACGTTAAGTGGTTATTGCAGTTCATTGACATTTTAATAACGCTAATAGAATACAGGTTCTACCTACCACCTAACAAAAACATAACTCGACAATATACATAGATGTATACAGGTAAAATAAACAGCATTCATATAAATGTAACTAAAACCACTCAACTAAGGGTTTGATATTGAACCTAACACGTCGGGCCTTTACGTGACAACGATTTATTACAATCACCAACCGTTAACTGCCATTGTAATTATCCGATAGACAAGGCGATTCTCCTTCATTGTACTATTAAACTCTTAATTCTCTTAAAAAAATATTTATCCTAAATGTGCGGTGTCTTATTATGACACAAAGACCAGAACAATAAATTTAATGATACGTTAAAATAAATTGTAAGATTCTAAAATTACAACAAAAATTTCAAAATATACTTTAAGAAGGTTTATTACTTATATAAAACTGGCTCATTATTCCATATAGATACAAACCAAAGAGAATTTATTTTTATTACGATTTTCAAAAATAACCAATACAAGTAGCTACAACTAGTTAGGTGAAGTAACTATAAATATTTCAATTCCAGTGACAGAGGAATTCGATGCAGGAAGCCTTCTCGGAATGCATCAGTGTTGCCTGTCGTGATTGTCGCGAGCCGCGAGAGCCGCATTCCAGCGCAAGATACTACTTAATAACCTTGTTGTGTTCATATTTGTTAAGTAGTTTTTACCTTCGGTACCTTGAATGCTTGCAAAACAAAAAAGTCAAAACAAGATGAACGAAATAGGAAGCTTTTTTCCAATTTGATAAAAACACAATGTAAACGTGAGACGACGAATTAAAACTTAGCGCAAAATTTCAAAAACTCAATGAGGAGTTAATCCTGTTGTGACAGTGAAGTGATGGCGTATTAGCGTCGAACAGATATAGGCGTTAAATAAAGCGACACATTCCGCCCCGAAATATCCCAATGTCGCTTTTTATTAAAATATTGAAATAGCCCGCGACGACTGCCAACTGTCCGCGTCCGCGTGGTAACGGACTGGACAAGAAGTGCTTTTCCTGTTCATAATATTTCATTCCTTCGTGTTTTTTCTCATTAAAAATATAGCGACTCATATCACGGTCAATTATCATTAATTAGCTCAGTCTCCTACACTTATAAAGTGACAACCATAATTTCTGCAAAGTGTCATTGTCTAAAATTAATATATTACTGGAAATCTTTTAGGAATAAATTTAAATGAGTCATATTTAAAATTTATTGCAGCTGTGCCATTAATATTGTAAACTGTAAATGTCTTATAGCCTGTACCCCGAGAGTGCAGTTTGAGACACGTAGGCACGTATGCAAAGTATTGGACGGTCATTGTCATCGTTACATTCGTTTAGATTTGAATAATATTATAACGTAGGTAATTTTGTACTTTTAACTTTCAAATTCTATAAACTAAACTCCGAGTACGTTTAAAGAATATGCCGAGGAAAAACCTTAACGATAACTGATTGCTGGCCCTTCCCTTGGCCCAATTGTTGATGAGCGGCCGTGAACATGATACATTAAAGTGACGTTGATATTCGTTTGTTTGTCTCACAAAAATACATCTGGAATCAAATACAGTGTCTCGATGGCGCTAATGGACAAATAATGTCTCGGTGTGATATTTCTGGAGACTTTTGAAGGCGATGCTTCAAAGGACTACGGACTTTAGGCCACAAATATAAAGACTTTTACATGTCATGTATGGATCTTTTGCGCTTTTTACAAATGCATGCTGTTTTGGATATTTTAGACAGGTCCTTCATAAATGATTGATCACACTTAATTAGGAGAGCCAGAGAGGTGTTAATTTAAAATATGTGTGTTATAAATTTACGTGTTATCATATACGTCAAGAACTCTGCTTGAATCTATCTTGTAATTGAAATAAATAGCAGGATTGCGACGTCTCAGACCAAAAGTAGATAAATAAGATAATAAATACGAGTTCTAACACTGAGATAATTTGATCTGCTGACGATACTGGATTATTTATGAAATGTTAATAAACGTGATAATGAATATATATAATGAAGATTAAGCACAAAATCACATTTACACAAAATTAAACACTGCAGTTTTGAGCACAAGTAATCGAAAACTGTTTAATGTTTGATAACATCTTGTACTTTTTAATATCGCGTGTTTCCTCCTCTGGCCCTTATGACAGCCTGCATTCGGTGTGGCATGCTTTGGATGACATTTTTAATGTCCCCTTGCGATAAGTCGCGCCAGGCCATCAGTGCAGCATCCCGAAGCTGGTTAAGGGTCTGTGGTGGGTTCGATGCTGTTTTAATTTTTGTTTTTAGCTTATCCCAGATGTGCTCTATTGGGTTTAAGTCAGGGCTACGAGCTGGCCACTGCATTTTTTGGATACCGACCTCTTCAAGGTAGTCATTTACGATATGAGCGACGTGTGGACGTGCATTATCATGCATTAAAGTGAATTGATCATATCCGATAAACCCTCCAAAGGGTACAACATATTCCTGAAAGATATCCTCGATGTATCGTGTTGCAGTTAGAGTGTTATTGACGATGACCAACTCTGTACATGCATCAGAACTAACGCCACCCCATACCATTATAGAGCCTCCACCAAAACTTACTGTTGGAGTGGTAGTAATCGCCAGATATCGTTCACCTTTCCTTCTCCACACTCGTTGTTGACCATCAGGTGCATTTAAAGCGATCCTGCACTCGTCCGTAAACAAAACCTTTGCCCATTGTTCATGAGACCAGTTAGCATGTTCGCGAGCAAACTGAAGTCTATCTGCTCTATGCTGTGGGAGAAGCTGTGGGCCACGGGCTGGTCTTCTTGCTCTTAAATCAACTTCCGCCATACGTCTTCTCACCGTACGCTCACTAACACTTACATTCCTGGATATTTGAAGCCGTTGCCGGATCTCCACAGCGGTAAGGAAGCGATTTCTTAAAATCTCTAACACGATAAAGCGGTCGTCACGAGCTGACGTGCAACGTACGCCGCCACTACCTGGTCTGCGTGTGCAGCGACCAGTCTCTTGGTACCGTTTCAGTGCATATTGCATCCAAGAACGCGGTACGTTAAGGATAGTAGCCACTTCACGATGGGTCATCCCTTGCTGGACTAATGCCGCTGCTTGTGCTACCTGACTTGGTGACAAAGGCATTATTATGGATCGTAAGGCGCCTTTAGATGTTTATTTATCACAATAAAACCAAAGAACTTCGGCAACTTAACACTAGCAAATTCCAGAGCACAATTCAAAATGTAGAGTTCGTCGGATAAATGACACGGTGCAACTAAACTTCAGAACCCAAACCAAAATGCACTTCAACTTGATTAATAACCCTCTTAGGATTATGGTAAACATTATTCTTACCCACTTATACAATAAGAACAAAGTTAGACCCACTTGAAAAATTGTTATCGCATGTTATGAGTTTGGCCAAGATTCCGTGCCGCTGAGGGTATTTTAAATCACTTATTAAATTGAAATTTACTTTTAACTTTTTTAGAAGCAATAGGAAAACACAGGTCTTTTCACAGGGATTTCAGGTGTCAGGTCGACTCATGGACATTTACGTAAATAACTTGATATGGATATGTGATGACTTAGGATCCTAAATGCCTTCCTTCCCTGAGAATTAAGTTGTACCTCTTATATGAATGTAATATTTTTATTTCCATTTCTTCTAACCGCAATACAGCAGTATACATCTCGTAATTTAAAACAAATAAAGGCAATGGTTTAACTACTTTTAACATGTATTTAGCATCGGAGTTGTTATGATAGTATCATTAAAATCAGGTCCTTAACTCCGTGTCTGACACGTGTGTCGCTATCGCCGTGATACATGCGATGATTTTAAACGTAGTTTCTTTTTGGTATAGGAGTCTATAAAATAAACTATAAAGATCTGTCATCAAAATAAATAGTGGAGTGTGCATTGAGTGTCGAGTGGCGACAGTGCTGGCGCCGCGTCGCCATACACTCCTTAAGCTCTCTATAGTCTCTACTCATAGCGTAGATAAGGATTTAAATCTGGATGGAATTTGAGGATTGAAATAATTGAAAGCATATTTATGATTTCGAACTATGTAACTTTTTACGATAAGTGCGAAGGAACGATCTTCATATTGGTCTGACATGAGAATGTACTGGAAACCCCCAATCGAAGCAGACATTAAGATGATAGCAATTAAAATCTGTTATGGATTTGGGTATTTATGCATTAGTTTGTTGTTGTATCCGGAATCTTTGAAAGAGGGTATTATATTGAAGGTGTATTTGTAGAAGGGGTTATATCCATATCTATTTTGAAAACATATGCATTTACTGCGTTAAATATATATGCGGATGGCGCTATTTAAAACCGACTAAACAGACAAAGAAGTAGGCTGTACATATGCAGTCAGATGCACAGTCTGCTTCTAATATTGCTATTGTTTCTAAAAATATTTTTTTCTATTTACTTTATATAACACCGCACATTGATCTGATAATGTTTAATATAATATTTAATAAAGTACACACAAAAGCTTTTAATGGACATAAGTTGCAATTCATTCACGAACACGACACCTTATCCAAACAATAGAGCAGTTCGCTGAAACGCCACCTGGCACCTGACCATGTGTTGGGTTTCTTACATTGTATTACATTGAGTACACCGTCATGCGACCTGCTGCTGACACATCACGAGATCCTGATAAACTTTAATTATATTTCAAGTAATTCATATTGATGCTTGTTCGTATGTAGATTACTCATGTTGCATGTAATTGTAACCCTTTGCAGTCTTGTTTCTTTGAGCTGTGTTAATAACCAGTCTATAAATAACATGACAGTCTGTGATATCAAACTACTTGCATTATCTGTCTTATAGCGCATTTATTAGCACAGTACGAAGTTGTAAAATGCGTTGTCATTATATTTGTATGTCTCTTTGTATGAACTGAGAGAAACAGAGATGTTTTTAAAATGTAATCTTTACATCTCGTCAACCCATTATTGTCCTGCTGGGCACGGGTCTTCTCTCAGAATGAGAGAGTTTTAGGCCATAGTCCACCGCGCTGGCCAAGCGGTGCGAATTGGTGGACAATCTTTACATAAACTCAGTGATATATACATAAAGATTAAACTTGAAATTGGCTATTGAGTCGCGTTTACTCTACCATAGAGAGCATAGAAGTAGGTACTCTTGAAGTGTTTCAATGGTCACAAATTTATAGGTGTCTAGTTCTTGAAAGTTTTCCAAAAAATAAACAGTAAATGTTATGTAATGACAAAGTTAATGATAAATGGATCCTGTCCACGGTACGAATGACTTAAGCACCAATATCGATCGAAGCTATTGCCGATGCACTATTATTAGATAGAAATAACGGCCGATGCAGTATTCCTATAATCGCATATAATAATAAAATTGCATAATTGATGCAATTTGCCGAGGTTCAGGGCGTGCGCCGATACGAGAAGACTATTAGCGATAATTTTCTCCCATTACAGCGTCGAACGCGTAGGCCGCGTATAAATAGCGAGCTAAAAATAAAACTATGTCATGTTTTTAGACTTGCAATAGCTGGGATGTCTCGGTCTGACTTACGCTTTATAAATTTTAATTTTGTTTTGTTTTGTTTTAATATTTATTTATATTCCTGTTTTGCATTTCATATGAAGATTTTAAAAGATTATAAAAAAAATATCCCGGATAAATTTGGCATTTAGTTGGTCAATAATGGTATTAGTATGGTAGAATGGTAACTAGTATTTTGTATAAAATATTGCAATGGCGGTTACTCTGGTATTGCAAAGGCCCATATGTGACTATATGGCCTTATCTATAAGTAGATATGTAAAAAGAAATCGTAAAAGTTTTTATCTATTCTCCATATATATGTATGTCACGAAGATTGAATCAATAAGTATATACTTTGTATGTAAAAATATTGGAAGCGTCGCGACTCATCTGAAGTTATGATATTACGTCTAGTCGTACAAATCCAATATTCTCATTTTCATTCGCATCATTCTTCAATAAAAATAAAACGATTTCATGAAAAAGTACAATAAATCCTTTTGAGTGAACCAGAATCAAAAACGCTGTGAAATTGTTGCCGGAGACATCTAATGCGCGACCATGTGGAGACAATATGAAATAAAACAAACATTCAACCCTCATTTCACCCCCTTGGTGTGTTGTTCCTATCAGAAAAGCGTTTTGCATTGGGTGTCCACATAATACAATATACGTATTGTCCAATTTTCATTATTCTAGATATTCTAAATTCATTGGCTCTAAGATGATATTTTATGTAGTAATTCTTTCGCAATTATATTGAGACAATTATATTGGCTTACCAAATCTACGAGTAGCCGTCAAACTTTTAACACCCTTTTTGCGTCGGGGTTTCATCGTTTAACCAGTACAAACCCTTAAACATAACTTAGATTTCTGCCTGGTTCCATACATGTGGGAACCTGTCCACTAATTTCGTCACGAAGATCCAGTTTATTATCAGCTGAGCTCATATCCACCGCGACATAACGTCGGAGATGAAGGATGAGTTTACGCGTTTGCGGCGCACGATCCCCGTAATCTTTATGGCGCTCGTAAAGATAATACACCGGCTAACACAGGTGGTCTCGGATTACGCCACTTATAATCCTCCACGGGGATAAATAGCATTTTTTTGTTTCTTGACTTATACAGTAATCCCGTGCCGTCCCTGTGGGATCTATACGGAACAATTTACAACGAAAGTTGACTGAATAGTAAATTAGAAAATGAATACGTACTGTAAGTGATACTTGGAATGTTGTAGGAACACGTTTAATGTGCTACAACTATTCGACTACGAAGTTCGGTACCTATTTTGTTGCGTTTCCATTTTCACCTTAGGGATGCGCTGACTTGTTCTACTTGGAGTTTTATACAAACGTGGATGGCAGTAACTTTTTAAGATTTCAAAAGTTGTTTTTTTTTTTTTAATATACTTTAACCTAACGATATGGCAGATTCGCAACCCTAGAGGAATCGAGAATGCACCGCCGGCTTTGAAGAAGCCTTTCGCACCTTTTTTGAAGTACCCCATGTCATAGCGCTCCGAAAATACCTCTAATGAAGGTATGAAAGAGGAAGCTCATTCCACAACTTGCACGTCCGTGGAAAAACGAGCGCGCAAACTGAATTGCTGAAGGTTTAATTCTTTAAATAAATGTCATATTTGTTATTGAAATCACAGAAGTCCAAAAATATTATGCTTAATCCAATTACGAGCGACATTGAATAGGCAGTTTGTTTTTTCGTTAATATGTAACATACGTTAAAACGATTTGAATAATTATGTAAACAGAAAGAGGCCTAAGGCTTAACCAGTGTTCGATTTTCCTGTTCGGTGAGCTTACCTTTTCTTTTGTGCCGTAGAAATGACGAGGAAAGGAATACAGAGTTTTACTCGTTATCTGTACACTCACGCACCGATCCATAATGTAGCACATTTCGAGACAGTACATTTTTAAAAAGGGCATTTTGATACAATCACATTTTGTTAACAACACAAAGAAAACGATAAAGGCGAACTTTTTTCGTTAGATGAATTTAAGCTACAAACGTCCCAATAAATATTCCGGGAAGATACTCGAATGTGTAACGGCCCCCTTCGCAGTGTTGAAATCGTGAATTCATGGTAGATTAGTTTAATCACAGGGGTGACTACCCTCGGGATAGCACATCACTATGCACTTTCGGCAGCGCCGCCGCCTGCAGATAAGCCGGATATATTCGCATTACATTTTAATTAAATTCGTTCAATGAAGCGAAACAAATGCTGCATTTTAAAACCATATTATAACAAGGGTTAAGTAAAACTTAACAGAAGTAGTTTATTAATGTAGTAGGTGAAAACAATAAAAACAATTGAAAATGTATTAACTTTTGCCCGCGGTTCTGCCCGCATGGACTTTGGACATACTATACTATCAAAGTATCTTATCTGTTTACGCTGGTCATATACTTAGTACATAAATGTACTAATTTTTTTCAAACCAGTTCAGTCGCTTTGGCGTAAAAAATAACAAACATCCATCAATTTATAATATTATAGTAAGACAAGAAAACTAAGATAAGAAGTAAGATAAATTTGGATAAATTTAGAAGTCTCACGATGAAATGGAGTGTTGAAAGAGTAATTCTGATATCCATCAACTGTTCACGTGAATGTTTGTACCTACATTATTTCCTCTTGCCTTGTCTAAATGTTGTAATTTATTATGAAAACCTGAAGTAAGCTAGACAATCATATTTAAGATATCACTAATTAATAAATCTTATATGTATATATGTAGGTAGTATACAGGGAATTTTATAAATAACTTAAAAGTGCTACAATGTTTATTTAGCGAAATATGATTACATCACTTAGCCATAAAAATGGCGACGAGGACCACAGATAAAACTTTAAATGTAGGGATGGCAGTAAATGTAAAATGAGATTCGCAATATGGCTCATGGAAGGCGCGCCAGATTAGGTTGATCTCCGGCGGACACGCGCGCCCCACGCGGCATCGCTGTAGGGTTTATACTATGCGATAAATTCTACGCATTTTAAATATCAATAAGCACCTCCCCTTTTTCATCTACAGGGATACGTATTATACACGCTTAAAGAAAGATAAAATAAATCCCTACGATATTTTACTTTCTTCTACGCTAGTGGACCGCGATCTTTCTATGTGATAAGGGACACATAATAACAATAACTAAATGAGATAACTGCGAGCCGTATTTGGCAAAAGAAAAGTACCATTTGTTATTTTTGCTTTTTACGATTAAAACGAACGTGGCTGGAAATACAAGATATTATTTATTTTGATACAAATGTAAGACAAGGGGCCTTGCGGGCCCAGAATTGCCGACCTCTGCTCTAATCTAAGCCTCTTAAACGTGAAGAACTTTGAAGTTATTGCTTCAAATTTCTATCCATTTTTAATCTTACCCACTAATTCATCTTTCAGATTTTAGTTCATCAATATTGCTTCTGTCCAAAGAGAATTGGAAACGTAAAGGAACTTTAAATAAAAGATTTTTGATCAGATTTCACAGAGGACTTTGTGTATGAAGATAGTCCTCTGATACCAGTTAGGTTAGTTTAAATATTACAAATATTGACTTCTTCT
Source organism: Spicauda simplicius (assembly GCA_949699795.1). NCBI lineage: Eukaryota > Metazoa > Arthropoda > Insecta > Lepidoptera > Hesperiidae > Spicauda > Spicauda simplicius. The sequence goes on from OX453063.1 coordinate 206,439, forward strand.
CGTTAATATATTGGGTTCACTACATCTATATAGTTCCAAAAGTCATGAGCAGAGAACAAGGCAGCAAGTTTCCACATTGTTTGACGATACTGTGAAGTCATGACACGCCGCTGTTAAAAGTTGCGAACAATTCAAATTAAGGGGTTGAGAACATTAGTCTAGCATATTCGTAGACGCCAATAAGCTGACGTAAACAAGAGCTACGAATACACACCACGTTATTGTTAATGGTGGATTTACGAATTTATTATTTGGTTTATTAATACCTTAAAGGTACCTATGGATATTGCTCCTGGTTCATAACATCCTCCTCTCTCCTATCGAACAAGGTGGTAGAACCTGTATAGTTTGACCGGGGAAGTACCACCGCCACACCTATTTCTAGCGTGAAGCATTTCTTGCGTTTCGATAGAAGGTTGTGGTTGCCGGCACACTTTCACATGAGTGCGACTATCATAGTCTTTGGGAGTGGCAACGCATCTGTGATTGACTTCAGATGGAACCCATGTTCTGTATGCAGTTGTTTACAGATGTCCATGGGCGGCAGTGACCACTTACCATCAGGTGGACTGCATGCTCGTTTGCTACTTTAGTCAGATAAAAAAAAAGAACAGTGTGTAGTATCATCAAGATCCTAATAGTCACCCACCCATATTCCAGCATAGTATATGTCTATTAAGAAAGCCTTGTACTATCTAATATGAGCTAATGCAATGATATTGGCGCCACAACGTGAAATACAGTACATTTACTCAGTCTTAACAGTGCTATTTTTAGAAGCCATGAATATTAGTATCAAATAATGTTATTGTTCGTACAGCGCTGTCAAAGCTTATCAATATAGTTGTTGTTCATACGTAGTTTATGATCTAAGAGTGCGTCCGAATGCTGTTTCTAGTGAATATTAAATTAACATTAACCCAGACAGTTATTATTACCCCGACATAATTAACACCATAAATTACTGTTGTACGATACTTAAGTCAAGATATATCGATAAAGTTATAATTTAATGGGTACAATTTACATAGTCTATAATTAATATAACCCGTTAGATTTCACCTATTAGTTATATCCACCACCGCCACGTATCGATCACGTATACCGTGTAACAGTCCTACCGCCATCCACACAATTCGACTATGTTGTGTGTGGATGTAAGTTGATTTACGTATGACATGTCTAAGTTTACAATTTAGCAGGCTTGAGATTTAACGTCAATTTTTTAATGTCGGTTTCAGATGTTGAAGGATGGCTATGACCCTTGACATTAGATAGCCTGCATGGTCGTTTTGCTACTTCGACGTTATAATAAAAGTGAAAATTAATAAAATTCAGATAGTAATATTTCCAAAAATATAGTAATACTAGCTCTGACCCGTGGCTTCACCCGCACAGTCAAAGCGAATTAACATTAACATTCGATAGCGTGATTCAGAACTTGCAAATGATTTTTACTAACGCCATCTATTAACATCGTCTGAAATTACTAAATATGTATCAACTAACAAAACATGGGATTGAGAGAGCGCGATAAAAAGGAGCCTATGTCACTCTACGCCCTCCTAACTATTTCCCAGCATATAAACGTGATAGAGGAACAAACAAACACACTCTCCTATTTAATTAAACAATATTAGTATGAGTAGGGATTAGGTACTATATAGATTTGCGGATACACATATTGCATTATGCACTTATGCAATTATATGCGTATAAACACACTAATAGATAACAACTACCTATATATAAATGACGACGATTTCCGCACGACCCTACAGCACTTTACGTCGCAGTAATTTAAGTTACTTACGTGATTTACTCGCAACGCAGACAATTTATTTCCTAGCATCGATCTTGCAGACGGTAAAGATATCTTCTCGCCTTGATTTATTTACCTCTATGAATAGGTCAAATAGCACAAATGTATGTTACTATAAAAGCCCGAACTACAGTAAATAGTAAGATAAACCAACGTTAGCTGCTAAATGTAGGATTATCGGAAAAATTAACGATATTTTTTTATTTCCGGCTACTATTAGTAGAGATAGCGTATGTTGGGATTTACCAATAATATTTGGCAAATGTTGGTTTTGAAAGTGGAACAAAGATTATTCTTTGTATTTTTTGAGTTCTTAACATTTATCGTAGTAGATTTTATAGCATCACTATATAACTAGAAACTTGCTGCAACAGGATACCGTTACAAATTTTTGAGTTAATTGGTTTTGAAGGCAAAAATGTCTCGGAAACTACTTTAAAATAAATATAATATTCATGTTTAGTATTTTTTTTATTTTTTTATAATTGTTAACTGTTGTTTGTTTGATTGTTAACGATGCGATGATTTCCAATCTGGCGCCCCTGTTTACCCCGATCGTCTCACTGTATTTGGTATTTAAATGTCTTGTTCTGTGAAAATAATTGAATCGTACTTGAGAAGATTGTTTCTTATTAAAGGGTTGCTGAACCTGACGCTATTGGCAAGTGGATTTCAATTTGTACCTAATTTTACATTGCAAAGTTGTTGACTATTATTTCTAAGGGATTCGAAAGCTGATAGTAAAAGTAATTACGTACACATGAAATGATGAATGGTTTTAGCTTTAGTTGGTAAACGTAGACGTACACGCATCGGTGAACATGCAAATTTCGCGTACGCTAAATACCAGTAGTTCTGTTTATTTGGGTGTATCTCAAAACGTAGACATGTCTCATCGCAGGCGCCGAAACTATATTTGTAACTGTAACCTTAAATAAAATTAAAGTATTTTTTAACTAAGAACTTTAATAGAGAAGAGGGTTTTAAGTTAGCGCAAACGTGGAATCCAGTTGTTAGTTTATGTCAATCACATAGAGTTCAAAGTTCGGTGCGTAAGGATACAGTTAGTGTTGTGTGTCGTGATATGGAACCTAAAAAAGAAAAACGAACTAGACGTAGGGTAGATAGGTTAATCTATCGCTAGTGCTTGTCAACGGTTTCTCCCCGCCACCGCAGTTTCGCCGTGACCACGATCCATGCAACTGGATCGAAATATCGGCAAAAAGAATTCGAAAAGGATTCAAATACCGCATATCGTGAGTACCCGTTAAGTATTAAAATGTGTCAATTCCGCGATAATATTAGTCTAAAATCATATAAAGTTATAGTAATTAAACTCTTTACGGAATTTTAAAAGCAGGAACATGAGCATGAAAATATACCTACACTAGGTATTATCATAGTAAAAAAATAACTGTTTTACACTTTCTCGAAGTCAAATCTCTACACTCATGAAACCTTGTGACAGGTAACCCTAACACGTAGCAACGCAAACACAAGTATGAGCTAGCCATCTCATTACAAAAAAATATTTGAATGTATAATTACGTTTTCGTTACCTTAAATCTCTTATAGTTTAACATTAAACAGTTGAATTACTGAACAGTAGAGATACTTGAATTGTTTATTTACATAGTGCGAAGTGTGGACGCCCCCGCCACCTGGCAAGTGTTTATCGTGCGGTGGAGAAACCGTACCGTCTGTTACATTTATTGTTTTTTGGTGTTACTGTTAAGAGTTCTTGAGATCTTGAGCCTAGAAGATGAGTAATAAACAAACTTGCTTTAATATAGGTAATCCTTGATGATTGCTTACGATAGACGATGATACAGCTGGGCTAGTCAACATAAAATAAGGTGTTTACTTAATAAGACTGAAGTGAGTACTCAACTATATCTCAAAAAATAAATTCGTAAGTAATAATTAAGTATTTTTATTGAGGTGAGCTGTCTGCTATTTCAAAAGTAAAATAAAATATTTAACCTTCTAAAACAGGTTTCTATTATTGTAATGAAAGTAAATATAAATGGTTAGTAATTATAATTTCAAAATTAATGTCTATGGGTACAAGCGGATGGGGTGATTTGTCCTATCAGATTTCACCCCTATTGATGTATAAGTGTTGGAGGTGTTAGTATTATTTATCTTTTTAATAACTTCTTACCCAATTAATCTAATAAAATACCTTTTGGGTTTGGACTGTTTGATTTGTGGCGAAATATATAGTAAAAGTAATTCTGTATGTCAATAGTACTAGTCCGCACTTATCTTAAATTGACCCACAAAAGTTGCTTTGGTTGTTATCAACTACAAAATTTTTTTTGTTTACAAAAACTGCAAATTACTTAAATATATTTGGATATTAATGACGACCAGCGTGGCGCATTGGTTACCGTACCGGTCTCACACGCAGTGGGTCCCGGGTTCGATTCCCGGTCAGACCGGTGTCTGAATGATGAGTTTAGATTCTTGTTCTCGGTCTGGGTGTTTGTGTATTTGTCTTTGTGTGTGTCCATGGCACCCACGACACAGGAGAAAATCCTACTGTGGGGCTATGAGTGTAGAAAGCGTTTATGAGTGTAGAAAGCGTTATTGTTACTATTTGTATGCACCCATTTAATATAAAATGTAACAAAATTAGTAAGCTGAAGTGGCAATGGGCAGGCCACATCGTTCGTAGGACAGACAACCGATGGGGTAGAAGAGTCCTCGAATGGAGACCACGTCTGGGCAAAAGGAGTGCAGGCCGCCCCCCGACCAGGTGGACTGATGACCTGAAGAAGACGGCGGGTAACCGCTGGATTCAGATGGCCCAGGACCGGTCGAAGTGGCGCAGATTAGGGGAGGCCTATGTCCAGCAGTGGACTTTCAAAGGCTGATGGATGGATGGATGAATATAAAATGCCTATCCTGTTTGACCCAAGACCCCGAGCAGTGATAGCCTAATGATTGTAACTTGCGCTCTCGATCGGGATGTCCGAGGTTCAAATCCCGGGCTAGCACCATAGATTTTTCTATAATTATGTGCGTATTATAAATTAATTATTACTGCTTTCCGGTGAAGGAATACATCGTGAGGAAACCTACACACCCGAGAGTTCTTTATAAAAAGTTATCTGAGGTGTGTGAAGACTACCAGTTCGCACTTGGCTAGTGCGGTAGACTAAGACCTAAAAATTTCTCATTCTGAGAGAGAGAGAGAGAGGCCGGCGCCCAACAGTGGGACAGTGGGTTGACGAGTTTGATCCATGGGTATGGGGTGAATCCAGATTTGCAAGTTTTCATTAAAATTGTTCCAGTTTGTGGATTTAATATCCATAATATTGATCTCATATATTTATTTTAAATTAATATGTAAGTAATTAACACAATTGTTATTTATTTTGTATTTTCCTTAACGGTCTGCTATCCTTACACGTTCCCCTATATACGCTCGAAAAACATAACCTGCTGCTGACGTAGTCAGGTAATAAGAAAATACCGTACTACATAATTATTTCTGGTTAATCTTTAAAAATAATAAAGCACGGGCATAGTTAGACAAAAATATGGCGTTCCTAAATATTGTATAGCATACGATCAGTGACACACGTACAATCGCTGTACTAGGTTTGCCATTCCTGTCCTAGGCTCTCCCACAGCTACATTAAGATTAGTCGCATTAAACCATTTCACCAGTTATAAAATGACAGTACACATCAACTTACCATTATGTTGTTATCCAGATCAATATAGAATTGTGCGCAAAGCCCTATGTAATAAAAAAAACACGCATTCTACACTCATAGCCCCACACTAGGATTTTCGCCTGTGTCGTGGGTACCATGGACACACAAGACGAATACACAAACACCCAGACCCAGAACATGAATCTAAACTCATCATTCAGATACCTGTCTGGCCGGGAATCGAACCCGGGACCCATTGTGCGTCAGACCGGTATGGTAACCGCTCCGCCACGAGGGTAGTCCCTAGCCCTATGTAATGCAAGGGATCCTGCCGGCTGAGCCGTCTTGATGTCAGATTCAATATTTTTATATACTTAGGAATCGCGTACGTCACATGCGGACGTTCCAAATTATGAACACAATCTATGAGTCAAAGAAAAAGGACTATTAACTACTAACTATAGTCATTTGATCACAGATGCATTGTTACTGCATTGTTAATGCATTGTTCAAAAGCAATAACGCTTCATTCTAGAAATAGGTGTAGCGGCGACACCTTTTCAGATTAAGCATACTGTTCCACCATCTTTAAAATTTATCTGATGTAAAAGTTTAAATTGACTCACTCTCCTATTGGATTCGAAACTATAGTCGACAAAATATATAGTATACACTACGAAGGGTAGTGCACTTCTCCACAACACGAGCATATCAATAAACATGTGCTTAATAAAACAACGTCTAAATGCAAGTAACTTAATAAACCATGTACTAATTGTAATAAATATGTAAATATTATGCATCTACTCGTACATTAAGTGTAATGAGCGGAAGTAGCTTTTTCGACTAATTGTCTAAAGCGAAGTTTATTTTTGAGTCTGTGCTGAAATGAAACGTTTTTATTTTGTAAAAAATGACAATTACCTTTTTTCACACTACTACCAGATCGGAATACGACCTCAGCTAAGGAAACTGACTTCCTAACATCTCTCACTCCGCCTACCATGTAGCGCGGCCGAGCGTTAGCTGCTCGGAAATCGAACGAATATATAAGCAGTTGTTTGTGAGTTATATAGTATCAAAGAAAAAAACTTGAATTAATATCAAAGAAAAAAATACTGCATAATAGCTGTTCTACAAAATACTGCTCATAATATAAAGGCGAAAGTTTGTGAGGATCAGAAGGAAGTATTCGAAGTCCTTGTGAATTTTGCGCTTGTGTTTGTGTAAAGAACAAAAAAACCCTAGTTTAAATTGTTGAACGTATTCAATTCTATGTACGTCCTGTTGCATTTTATTAAGTGCATGTGAAACCGTGGGCCTAGCTCGTCATTTATAAAACTATATCATTTACATAAAATGTCAAAATTAGCCTAGCCTACTTTGAAATTCTAACGGCCGAAACATTGAGCGGAAACTTACATTTCTTTATAAGCAAAATACTAAAGTTTTACATTCTTAGCCTCTTAGGGGTCGAATTTTTAAACATCCTGTTTTAGTGCTATCACTTAGGTACTGGAAAAAGAAACATGGTGGAAAATTACACGTTTCTAATCACAGTTTGGGTTGTAGGTTAATATGCCAGTAGTTAAGTCAGTTTCCTCTTTACATAGGTATATAGATTTTGCACAAGTAAGATATTTGAATTCTTGGTATTGGTAATGGTGCAACGTTATGCATAGCGGATGTGGTTAATTTACTGCACCAGAACTACCAGATAAGAATACGAATAGCATCCGTGCATGCTGCGTATTATAGTAAACTCATTCATATGGAGATAAATGAAATATTCACCTCGATAAGAACTACAATTGAGCATTAACATCATGAATGTATGTTCATACAGGACACGCATCAGCTCCATTGTCGCATATAAATGATGTGTTTGTGACATTGTATTTACGTTTAAATATTTTTTAATACGTATGAAGTAGCAAATCAGTATGCAGTCCACCTGATGATATGTGGTGACTGCCGCCCATGGAGATCTGTAAGCAACTTCCTACTGAACTAGGATTCTGTCTGAAGTCCCCCCTCCCGGACAAGCTAAATATGTTGTTCCATTTTATTGTTCTACCGTCACTGTTATTTTTTTTTACTAAAATGCAGCTAACATAATGGTCCTAACATGGAATTTTTGCACACATGACATTTTTAAATCAAGTAGCATTAAAGTCCTACTTGTTTATCACGGTTTCGTAGGCACCACGAGGTGTACGGTTCAAGGGACCCGATGGCCTGGAGCATAGTTTTACCTATTTTGGCAATAATTTTATTGCCATTAAATATTTAAAATACGATGTTTTAACTTTTTGGGCTTATTACTACGTTTATTGAGCATATATATTTTTTATTTTATAAAAATGTCGCTATAGATGATCATCCCGAAAAATTGGATCCGGTCGGCGTAGATGATTCCAAAACTTTTACTCGTCTGAAACACAATTTTCGAAAAGATTCTTAGAATTAGAAAAAATCGAAAAAAAAATAAAAATTAAAACGGCGCGCTTTTGAAAAAAGCTCACTCGTTTTTTAGGGTAAACAATAGGAAATTATTTAAATAAAATTATGATTCTAGTTCTGACAATAGCCATACATGGTGTGAATAATATATCCAAATTTCACGTGATCAGGTTGAATAGTTTTTCTGTTTTCATCTGCGCCATGCCGAAAAAAAGTTGTTTCGAGTTAAATTAATTTTAAAGTTTAAGGGACAAAAATTTTCAAAAATCAAGCTAATTTTGCATATTTACAGTTAACACTTCACAGAGACTTTGAATTCTAGACCACGTTATCCGTTTTTGCTAAAAGTCACTGTATCTTCTATACTTTTCAACAACTGTTGTAACGTTAAAAATATCACGCCAAATTCTATGATGCTATAATTAAAAGTAGGATTAACATTCACTTCGAATTCCTCATTGTCTTTTAAATTTTTGGGAGTCGACTCACTCCCAAAAATTTAAAATGCCTTTAAAAGATCTTTTCCGCCCTACAGCAGATGATATTCTAGAAGAGAGGCCGCTGGTTGCTTCGTCAAGACGAAAAGTTGTACGGATCATTTACGGGAAAGCAAAACGACAATTACATTACCCTTACAAATGTTTATTATTAGGCATAAATATTTCGGGGTGAGGGGAGGGTGTATATATAGTATATACTATATGCAGATATATATTTTTGGAGAAGGGTCGGGACAACTACCGCGTCCCGGGGCTACACCTGTGAGGAGCGCGCGGACCGCTCTCTACCTGGTTAATTGGCTGTAGAAACTATAATATTGGAATTTTTTGCATGAAAATTTTACAGTATATTTTTAAGATGCTATAATTTTGAAATATCGAAAGTAAGAAATATCGATTTTTTTAAATGTCACCAGTTCCCCCTTAACGACTCGTGTTAAGGGGACCTGACGATAAAGCAGACGGACCTAATCGAAAGTAGTCACCATTTGCAACACCAAAGCAGTCACCAATGCATCGCCGGCTTTGAAGAAGAGCTCTTTTCGCACATTTCTTGAAGAGCCCAATGTCACAACGTCTGGGTGTCTACCCTATCATTTTGTTGAAACTAAAACCACGCATTATAATGCATTATATGGAACACTTTTGTTATAAAATAGAAATAAACGAAGCGCTGGTGACCGCGACCACAGTCGAACGGTTAATATTGTCACGGTCGTTTCAGTAAACGTTCATCAGCTGTCGAGTCGCTTAATACATATTGACAATCGTATGTGTCCCACAGTCAAGGTTCTCCAAAGAGTAATAAGTGAGCATTGTTAGCTTTGTATATCGAGATGGGACAATAGAATCCACATATGTTCTACCAAATGAGTGTGATATCAGTGTACTGACTGCTTTATTTGTATTTGTTTATACATTTTGTCTACTAGCGTCATTTATGCGTTTTTGCAAGGCGATAGAACAGCGCTGCTCAACGTTACTTTTATAGGGGCCACAACAACAAAAAAAAGGTCGCTAACTCTACTTGGTCCAAATTGTTGACCAAAAAAAAGGTCGTTAAATCTAAACATGCCATTCCAACACTTTTCACTTTCTCAAAAACTTTATCAAGGTCTGGCCTGTTGTATCCTTGTTAAATTTAGCTGGGCCAAAAGTGCTCGGCCGGCCACATGCAGTCAGCGGGCCACAGTTTGAGTATAGCTGCGATAGAACGTTCATGGTTAGACCGGGAACCGTCACACCTTTAGCGTAAAGAATTTGTTGCGTTTCGGTGAAAGGAAGTAGTTGCCAGCTTTCGTATGAAATGATTGTCTTAGACTTCTGAAGTCTAAGACTCCTGAAGGTCTGAAGTCTTAGACTTCTGAAGATACGACCTTCGTCAGGCGGCATTGACCAAATAACAGCAGATGGACTACATGATCGTTTTCTTTCTTTCTACATGAACTTTTCTTTCTTTCTTTCTTTCTTTTCTTTCGTTTTCGACTTCAAAGTTACAAATTTGTAGGTAATTATTTATGACAGCGATGTTAAATAAGTTCTAATGTACTAAATTAATTAATCATCTTTGTTTTGCCTTACATCTAACAACTTTTGTGCTAGAACTCCGTTGCGAGATCAGATTCAGTGCTACAAGTACTTTGTTTATAAATAAGTACACTTTACAGTCACCCTACTTAATTTGTTTGTATTTACCTGTACTGTAGTTGCTAGTACCTATAGGTTACTCCTGTAATCTGATACTCCCTGAATTCTGACCTTTATAACGTTTAATAGTGATCTTAAAAGGCTCCGGCAAAGGCTCCGACGGTCAGTTACAGGCACTGACCTATCTTTGTCATGTAAAGTAGATGGATGCAACCAGTAAATTACTTTAAGTTTGCATCGCTTCTCAAACAGGTCTCAGAGCCCTGTTGACTACGCGGGTCAGCGCCTTTTACCCTTTCCAATAATTAATGGTGTGAAGGCTGCATGAAAGTCGGTGTTTAGGGTTACAACAGTTCTAAGTGTAAATAATAGTTTGTAACTAGTTTTATTTATATAGATACAACACAGAAAGTAAACAAAATTAGATAACATAAACTAGACTAAATAAAAACTAAACTTATAAATAAACAGAAAGGAACTTATTATTATAAATAAAACAGGCCATCTAAAATTGCCGTGTGAGGCATGGTTCCCAAAACACTGGTGGAATTACCTTGCTGTATAGTTTGTATAATTTAAGGTAAATAAATATTTCCGAGTTATAAAACTTGAAATACTGGAGGTATTAATTTAACAGCAACTGATGGTGTTAAATGTGTTTGTTGTGTGTAGTTAGTAAATTAGTTTTCAGGGGTAGTATCTGTGATTAACTTTCCCATTATTATATCTTCGACCTATTTGTGTGGTATTTAATTTAGGAATAAGGTTCCGTAATGAAGTTTTAAAATAAACGCACTGCAAATTCAAAATCAAACGTAATCAAATTACATGTAAATTATTTTCAATTATACGAAAAGTAGGCATGGTTTCGCTCTTCATCTTACACAATTTACCAAGTAATGATGAGTACGGTCGGTAGCTGGATGGGAAACTGCTACTAGGAACAAATATGTGTGTATACGTGTGTCTTGTTTATTCTCACGTGAAAACAATTGTGTGGCTTAGGAATTATGAGTGGCCTGAAAACACACAAATTGGCAACTAACCCTTTAGCTCTCTACTAATACGTGGTACAGAACGTTCCGGGCATCCTCACATTTGAGAAGAGTTTGATGCCATGCAGCAATTGGACAAAAAGGATTGCAGCCGTATGAAAAAATATTATGGTAGGCGTTTTTATTTGCTTAACCTTTATTACCCCATAAGTTAGTGAGTGCCACATTTAAAGCTCGACCGTGCGTGGCGAGCGTGCCGGTGGGAGCGCCGTGGGCGGCCGCCTCCGTATCGTAAAGTCATCTCTTTAGATAACTTTATTTGACTGATACACTCTAAGGGTAGGACAGACGATCGGGACTAATAGAATTATATCTTTTAACGTTACCAAACACTAATGACAGTAAAATATTAATTAAAATCCTAACCTATGAGACTAGCATACGATTGAGTGTATGTAGGAATTTAGTCCGGAGTTATAATACTTGAATATAATAAATCCTAATCAAGTAGTGTGTTGCTGATAGACCAAAATAATTTTTTGATCGTTTAATATTACCTTTGAATGTACGTATTACATATGAGTCTACATAATGTTTAAGGCGTATTTAGTCAAGCTGTCTAGCTGAGAAATAATGTTGCAACATTTTCTCTACATATGAAATGAAATGAGTTTATGAAATGATATAATTCTGATTAACTAACCGTATCTGTAGTAGTCTTTTTTTTTATTTGACTGAAGTAGCAAACGAGCATGCAGTCCACCTGATGGTAAGTGGTCACTGCCGCCCATGGATATCTGTAACCAACTTCATACAGAACATGGGTTCTATCTGAAGTCAAACACAGATGCGTTGCTACTCCCGAGGACTATGATGGTCGCCTCATGTAAAAGTGTGCCGGCAACCACACCCTTCTATCGAAACGCAAGAAATGCTTCACGCTAGAAATAGGTGTAGCGGTGGTACTTCCCCGGTCGAACTACACTGGTTCTACCACCTTCATAACTTACATAGTAGTGGTTCTGAGAGTCACTAAATTGGTTATCTGAGATAAAATTATAAAAATATTATGGGCTCTATCCCACTGTGTGTTCCTAGTCTTACCTGCGCCGGTGTCTCGAGACTCTAGGGATTATGTTGTGAGGTCTGGCTATCTCTTAACAGAGGCGATACTGTCGTGCACCGACAAAAGGTTTTCCCTTTAAGTCCACGTGGAACGCCATGTATCATGTTCCCGTTACACTTGTCTAACCTCTTTTGGTATTTTCACTTTGTTACGGACTCTTAAGCATATGACATAATAATAATATTACAAATTAGTTTGTTCAATTTATTTTACTTGAAATTATGTTCAGCAACTAAGTGGATGGCTGTTACAAAATTCCTTTGGTTAAATAATGAGTAGAACAGACATAATACGAATATATTTAATAATATTTTCTTTCGTATTGGTAGCAGCAAAACCAACATTTACAAAAGTATAATTATAGTAAAACATAATCACATAAATTTACATTAGAGTGTCCCTCTGTTCTGTACTCTTCAGAACTACGGCGATTAAGAAGATTAGCCTAACATAGAATCGTAAAAAAGGTTGCAGCCAATTCTGTTTGACGAGAATTATTATTTAAACAGTGAAAATAGCATAATATCCGGTGAGCTTACATGGGTTCTTTCCTTTACTACGAACATTAAGATCTGTCGTGAAGTATATATGAATGATGATGATGCGACTGAGTTATCGTAACATGTCAGAATCGGTGAATGATGGCGGATACTTATGAAGCGGGAAGATATATGCATCCTTATCTGTGTGCTTATGTTATTAATGTGAATATGGTGGGAATATAAAAATATCATTATTATATAAATAACAGTTTCAACTCCACCTCTCTAATTTTGAAATAAAAATGTTAGGGCCGTCCTTCACCATCAAGGGAATTTATAATTAAAAAAACGTGTACCTGTCTAAGCCTTTTCCCTCCTCTAAACCTAAATGGAAACATATTCCTACCTGTAGAATAAAATCCTTTGCCGTAAAAGAATAATATTAAAATTTGCGGGGTAGCAGGATTTTGTAATCTACTTCAAAAAATCCTCTTCTCCTATTGTATCGTCTTTCATTAACATATTTTGCACAGCCTGTAGCGATCCCTTAACAGCATTGCTATAAAGCAAGCAAGTAATGACGAAATACCTAAACTAGTTGGGCTTGGATTTCGAAACATTATGTTTTAGAAAATTTTCAGACTGTTTTTTTATTTTTTAAATAATAAGGAAGTAGCAAACGACCATGCCGTCAACCTGATGGTAAGTGGACACCGCCGCCATATGTAAGCAACTTATATCTGAACATGGGTTCTATCTGAAGTCAGTCACAGATACTTAGCTCCTCTCGAGGACTACGATAATCGCCTCATATAAAAGTGTGTCGGCAACCATACCCTTCCATCGAAAGTCAAGGAATGCTTCACATTAAAAATGGGTGTGGCGGTAGTACCTTCACCAACAAACTACTTCTTAACACAAACTCCCTTTTTTCAATTTAATACTATCTTTTTAATATTAATATAGTTGAAAACCATAATCCAATATCATTTCGAAGTAATCACTTTGTAGAGTCTTGGCGGGACACCACACCGCCTGCGGTCACTAGCGGGATCCTGCCTAGATTCAATGCAGCCTGCATTGAAAGCATCCTAGAAATGGATCTGCGGCCAATATCCGCAAGGCGTGTTCGTGTATTGTGGTTTACAGTTATTACTTGATATGATGGATTCGTTGCGGTGGTATCCTTGTGAATATAATATAATAGCAGAATGGAAAAAATCATTGAATTAATAGTAATAATATTTAGTACTTGTTATTCTTAAATTAAATTGACACATTATAGCTTAATGGCTTTTGGCTATATTGGACTGGTTATATAGGTTTTAGAGAAAGGCTCGCTTTTTTAATATACCGAAACGACATTAATTTAACTTTACGACTAGAAATGTTAATTTTAAAATCAATACAGCTAATTAGTAGTAGTATGAAACGCCCTCTGGGTTTCATATATTTTTTTGTTTGTTTTCATTGTAGTCTATCTGTTACTGTCACCCTAGTAAATGCAGGCCATTTTTCGGACTTCGAGGAATTTAGGCATTGGTGTACCAAAGTGCAGGGGTTACCGATGATGTTTTTATTTCACCATTTGAGCGGTGATAACTAAATTATATGAAATAGATAACTTTGGGAAGGTAAATTTGATTACGTGTAAGACACTTAATGTATCAACTTATTAAAAGTGTTGAGTTGAATTATAAACAGCTTAAGCGTAAACCAGAGTATGTCTATGACCTAGTAAGGCACGACTCCACATAATGGTGTCCCAGCTAGCTATCGAGGAAGACAAGTTTGTCGTCGAAACCCGTTACCCCGCCCGTGAGTATCAGAGCGCGGCGGGCACTGCGCGTAAAACCTCCTTCCTTCAACGCATCCCACAATAGGCACCTGTACGCAAATCATCCAGTTATTATTAATGATTTTCTTGTCTAAGCCATGCTGATTATTATCTGACCGTTAATTTTACAGTTTTGTAGTAATGTTAGAAGACATATAGTAGTAAATGTGCAGATCGTTCATGCGAATGAGGAGTTTGTTTCTTATTATGGTGTCTACGAAATTACTGTTATAAAAATCTCCATGTACACTAAACATCTTAATGCTTTTGAGTTGATAAACATCTTAATATTCTCAAATATGCAATTATCATCAGAAAAAAGGGTTAAATAAATATATTGAAACTAAATCGTAATCAGCCGTGATAGTTGGATAACATGAAAAAGGATTATGGAAATTGGAATTCAATTTTAACAAAATTTAATGAAAAATTTGGCTGTGTAATTTTAGTATTAAGTTTAAGTTTAATCTGTTGGAAAAAAATCTTAGTTTTTATAATAATGTATTTACTTCATTTAACGCTTTTGAGAGTTTACTGGAAAATAATAACATACGAGTAAAATATATTTATGTATTTTTGTAATGGTCTATTCAGAAGCTTTATATTGATATTTTTAATAACATAAATGTTCCCTTTTCTAGTATTTCCATTTGTAAGCATCATAGTTATAATTATATAGCTTATTACAGTTAAAAGAAATCTAACGATACCTCGTGTGTTATCGAAGTATATGGGCCGTACAGCGTGCCAATAAATTTGAAATACACATATAGGTATGCTCGAAAAACATTACTCCCCTCGACTGAGCCGGATAAAAAAAGTCTAACTTAAATTCAAATTCCGAAAAATGCATTTTTAAGAATAGGGAGTCGTATCTCATCAATGTACTTTGTAACTGATGATTGCTAATCAATATTCATTGTAACACACCGATGGATTATTTAATTATGTAAATAATATTTAAACGCCTCTTGTAATGGACAAGTGGTAATTGTTTACCGAGTAAGTACATTTACATAATACTATCAAGTGGAGTGGTAGATATTTACATTGCTTATGCTTATGCAGTATTTCATTGCATATGCAATTATGTTTATTTGCATAACATTAGATCTTACTTCACTGTATAAATGTGTAATTGAGTAAACTGTTATAACACGCATTGTACATCGTTTATGAACCATAGCGATCGGTATATTAATATATCAAAACATGCAGTGCCGTGTTGGCTAAGTTCTCTAAGAAACGGGTAATACCGCGACAAGTTTTTTAAAGGTGGTAAGATCGTGTAGTTCGACCGGGGAAGTACCACCGCCACACCTATTTCTAACGTGTAGCATTCCTTGCGTTTCGATGGAAAGGTGTGGTTGCCAGCACACTTTTATATGAGGCGACCATCATAGTCCTCGGGAGTAGCAACGCATCTGTGATTGACTTCAGGTAGGACCCATGTTCTGTATGAAGTTGATTACAAATGTCCATGGGCGGTAGTGACTACCATCAGGTGGACTGCATGCACGTTTGCTACTTCAGTAAGATAAAAAAGAATTGAATACTTGTATTGGGTTTGGGAGTACCAATAGAGGTCGGCATTAGAGAAGTAACCGATGTGGTATTTCAATTTTTTTTCGTGTATACAGGAACAGGATTATACAGAAAAAAACCTACATATAAAATTTCACTAATTTACTATGCAAATAATTCTCATATTTGATATTATTAATATTACAAAACGGGATATGAAAATGAAAACTATTGGCAGATTGAATAAAGCTCCACTTCAGCTATTGTTGAGGTTCACAACCAAAAGTTTACTGCGGGTGAGTGCCTCCAATGGGAAAGTTCACGACTATTGTACTGGTAAAGCTCCGAGCGCTATAGAAAGTTCGTTCTAATACTATTCTTGTTTAAAAAAACACTACTGAAAGCGCAGCGGTAATATTTTTAATTTTTAAAATTAAGCTTATTTGGTAAAAATGTCCTACCAAATACATATAATGTTTAAAAAGTTACCTACAATTAATAGGTTCATAGACATGGTCTCAGTCAATACAAAAATATACAAAAAAACGTGCGTGCGATTCTTGCGAGCTTCGTGCTTTCGTATCATATACATACACGTTAAGCCTACGCTCGGCTGAGCTACATGATAGGCGGAGTATGATGATAGAAAAACCTAACACCCTCTGTGTTAGGTTTTTCGTTACGGAAATTCCTGATTCGTTTGCCGCGCTCAAAGCAGGCGATAAAAGTTATACAATATATTAAAAATAATACATAATCATCTATTATACGCCGCGGGAGGCGTATAATAGATGATTATGTTTTTTTTTTATACGCGCGTAAGTCCAGTTCGAGGATTTGCTCGCCGGCCAGGTTCATATCTAAACGATGAATTTCCACTTCCATAAAACCAACAAGACACAGAAACTCTTGTTATGAAGGAGCTATGAGTGTAGATAGCATTATTTATTGTCGCAAATATACACCCTTTTTATGACCCCCTAAAAATGAGCATTGCTAAGTTCGTCATTACTTTCTCATCTACCTTTTGTTCATAGTTGAAACAAGATAAAACAACTGCACAAACCATCTGGTAGACTGTCCAGTCGTTTCACCTCCTGTTTACCAGCTCTTCACTTTGAATCACTCTCACCACGTTATCAAAATAATCGAACGTATTTACAGCTCGGCGCGTTCAAAGAAAACATTTTTTCGTTCGCCAGACACCGTGATGCCTCACACTCTAAACAAAACATAAATGTGCGATTAGCTGTTAATAAATGCGGCATATTATTTAAATCTCCGCGGATCTGGATGCAGGTGTGAAAATAAACGTGGTACGAGCGGCTGGCGTCGCCATTTATAATTCAGCGGGCGGTAGGCAACTAGTTTTAGTTCAGTTGAAAGGTCACAGTACCTGTTTCTACAGAGAAACACCTTATAGGTTAGCTACAGAAAGATCGTCAATTTTTTGTACCTATGCTAGACAGATTTCAAGGAAATTGGAATATGTTTAATAAATCGTATATTATTCATTCCTATATATAGGTTCCTATTTAGATATAAAAATGTTATTGCAATGTAGTATAGACCTCTTGGGAATGGTTAAATTTGAAACGTTACGTTTTCAAAATTACTATTTCTATCCATCGTAAAGCCCAGTTGGTGATCACAGTATGTGCTTATTATTATTTCAATATGTAGTTGGTACACACGATACTCGGTTTTATTTTCTTTCCTGCTGATATATCGACCCAGTTGCAGGAATGAAATGAATTGAAATGTCTTTATTTTGTATAGGCCTACGGAGGCACTGACAAATTGTCAGTTACATATATATTTTTTATACACTACCACCGAATCGGAACACGGCCTCAACTGAGAAGATCCGGTAAGAAACTCAGTGGGTTTGTCTTTTTTATTTGTATATCATTTTTATTGCCATATTGTTTTTACGTTAGTTATTATCTATCTAATCATAGTTCGTGGTCACGGCGAACTAGTGATGCAAGGAGAAACCGTTGACAAGCATTAGTATTAGTAGATTATTCTCCCCTACATCTAGTTTTTTTTAATCTTTTGTTCCAAATCACGACACACAACTTTATTCTTACGCATTAAATTTTGCTTACTATTTGTAATTTATATACACCAACGCAGTGGGTGTTCCTGTCACGTAAGATGGAGTTGTGTTATTCAAGATCAATAGAAGTTTATTTTCACATGAGGAAATATACAATTTTGAGAGCTTTGCATAATAATAACAGTTCCTTTACAGCATTTAAATAGTTCCCACCTTCTGTGAACTAAGTATGTTCCTTAGTTCTTTCTCTTGACAAGCAATTCGTATAAGTAAGACATAAATAATGAATAATAGATTGGTAATCTCAATTCGAAATTTATGACCAATGTCTACCTGACGGAAATGAATCTAAGATTATAATATCATCATACTAATACTATAAAGGCGAAAATTTGTGAGTATGTATGTTTGTTACTTCTTCAACTCTAAACGCCTAGAGCGATCTTCATAAAATTTTGTAGGGAGTTATCTGACACTCTAGATGAACATATAGGCTACTTTTTAATGTGTGATAATATCTCATTCCCACGGTTGACACATCGATTTTTTTACGCGGGGAAGCTGCGGGGTTCATCTAGTTAAAGATATTTGTATGGGTTATTCAATAAACATTTATTTTCCTGGCTAAATTCATAGTTCTCTACAATTTATGCTCTGTGCCTAGCTGCTCGATTTACCTCAGCCATCGATCGCTAGTATTTTGGCTTCAGCACTACAGCCTACTTGTGCCCACGTCTTTAAATATTTACCGTTTTCCCGGCATTTATAATTAGGCATATTCATTTATATTTTACAACTTTGCAAAATGTCACGGCTTATAAATGCTAATCCAAATGTACGTAAGAGTTCTTTGAAGCTTTTTGTTAATATAAAGTTGTAAAGGTAACTGCTAACTATTACTAATATTAATACTATCTGAACACTATATTATTAGCGTTGGTATCGTATTATTTTATTTAAATTTATATTTGCAAAAAATTGAGGATATGAATAGATGTATTTTTATAATACTTTTACGCAAAAACAGTTAATCAGATTTTCGTCCATCGCCACAAATAGTTCATGTCCTGCATTAACATACAGAATACCCTTCGTCCTGATAATCGATGCTCATGCGGACGGAGACGCGAAAAAAGCTAGTATTCTATTAAGTATATCACGCCACATACTTTTCAACGCGTGAGCGTGCTTTAATTTCGAAATATCGATAAGTTATGTCGATTCTGCAAGTGAAAATCGTTATTATATCTAAATTAGGAATAAGATTGTATATATAGAAAAGATTTCCGTATTCAAGCGTTCATTTTTACGTGTGTTTTATTGAGAAATAAAGTTAAGCTTCCTCTATTTTTTATTTCTTTTTTGTTGACGTTGAAAGATTTTCGCAAAAAAAAATCGTAATGCTATGGACTTTTAGGACAGTTACGGCGGCATGGCCGTACCTATTCCTTCCTAACAATAGTTTACCTAACACCAATAAAAATAGCTGATTTTAAATTTAAATATAGGACACCGTATTTTTTTAAGGTAAGTATTTTGCTCTTAGTTAAATCGCGTGGATCCTTTTAATATTTCTTAAGGACTCAACTATTTCGCATCAGCCTGTTTATATCAGCAGGAGAAAGAGAAGACAAGATGGTGTATGTATTTGTAGTAGATAGGTGAAGAGTATTATAATAGTCATAGATTTAAAAAAATAATTGTAATGCGTAGTAATATTTATGATGCTTTTTAATTAGCTGCTTATAAACATCTTAGGGAAATACATAACTGTTACGATATAACAAAACAGCGATAAAAACAAACAAAGAATTTCCGATACTTGAATATGTATTTAATGAGGGATATAGCTGCAGGGAGCTTTTCCTCGTCTCCCCGGTGAATGTGTAATGTTTTCGCCTGATTGCCTCTCAATGAAGTGAACCGGAAACCCACGTAAATGCTTCCTGCTCGCATCTAAGGGGGTTGACACACGAGCGATACTAAGATTGTATATCAACGACTATACATATTGTCAGAAGTCTGATAACAGATGCGTTGCTACTCCCGAGGACTATGATGGTCACCTCATATAAAAGTGTGCCGGCAACCACATCCTTCCATCGAAATGCAAGAAATGCTTCACGCTAGAAATAGGTGTGGCGGTGGTAATTCCCCGGTCGAACTAAACTGATTCTACCACCTTCTAAATATGATTGAGTTCGGATCCTTGAGTCAGGAAGAGCGTTTTTGAATATGTTTGACATTTGCAGGATGCGACATTTGCAAATAAATAACTAAAAAATACTTGATCCAAAAATTCGCCATCAGTTCTGTGATCTACTCGTATATTGACGAGCGTGGGTTGCTGACGACGGTCGCGACAGTCGACGCCAGTCGGCTACGGTAGCTTACCACACATTTGAACTGGAACGTTGTTACAGAATATACCGTTTCTTAAATGTGTATTACGAACATACTTTTACCTTGTTAGAGTCGACGAATTTTTCGTTGACATAGCGAATGAAGAAATCTTTCATCGTTTTTTACAAATGTAATTCCTAAAACATGTTTATTCAATTACCATTATTTATATTTTTATAATCTTCTTAATAGGTAAACAAGGAGATGCTTAAAGAGTCTGCATTTATTATCACCTGGCGTAGCAAGAACAATCAGCTAAGTGTTTAATGTCAACCCTTCGAGCGCAAATCCGCTTCCTCTTCACTAAGTCAAAGTCGAAAAGTAGGTATTTATTTACTCCTTTCTGAAATGCCTTTTATATAAACTTCGTCATATCTCAAAGTAATTAAACCAAGTAAAAAACGTAAATACCTAAACACAATAAGTATTCAATCTTACATTACTATCATAGTTGTAAGATCACAATACTGTTGTATTCATTATAATATTGTCGTAGTCGTTCAGTAGGATACTGAGGTATCATACTGAATTATGAGCATTAAATTAGTTTTACAATTTTCATTCGCTTTTTAGTGGTTATCCTAACTTTACTTCGGTCGCGGTAACAACTTAAGAAATGGCGGCGTTCCCCGCACCTTTATTAAATAAATCACGTCAATCAAGTACACGCAATATTTATAGAACCGCTAACCCTTGTCTAGTCATCGCTTATCCATTAATCGTAACTACATATTACATTTCATAAGCGTCATATATCAGCAAAATAAATTTATTTGTTTCATAAATAATTAAGCTTTAGGAACTATTTAATCTATTTCAGGCAATATAAGCCTTTATAGTTCAATTTAGGCGACACCACAGGCCCACGTATTTTTACTTAAAAATGGCAGTTTTAGTGTTGTTGTACAGCGATAAGTCATAAGAAAGACATTTTTTTTACGAAGTGGCCTAACTTAGTACGAAGAGGTTAGTACACATTACTAAAGTTATTATAAGAAACACATTAAAAATTCTCATCGGCTACCTCTTTACCGCGTGAAATACGATTACTATTATAATTTACAACAGAATAAAGTAGTATAAACAACCAGTAGTCTCCCTGCATACGTGCATACAGATGCATGCAGCATGCTAAGTGCTATCAGTATGCACACACGCGCTACTTCCGGCATGGGTTGCATTTGCGAGTTATTGATAAATGCAAACACCATCGTAAATGCTAATAGCAAGGCAAAGTCCACAGAGTTACTATAACATAGAAATGCCTCATTTGTTGTACTTATTGTATGCATTTTATATGGTACAATATTTAAGGGTGGGAAACCACCTCATAGTTTCATTATGACGACACCACATTAAGGTGCTAATGGAAATAAATATTTAAACAAGGTACTTCAACTTACTCCTCAACAGTATCGCAGCAACAATCTGCAGACTCACGAAGAATTCTAGTCCAATATGAAGTTACCTAGAAATGTCTAAGACGGAAGTGACTTCCCACCGACGGTGGTTTGTCAATTAAAAAAAAATATATGCGTGGACATTTCTAATTGACAATGCAAAGGCACATAGATAAGTAAAAAAATATGTTCTCATTGTACATAAGCATTAACTTTTGCAAGGTAGCAGTGACCGGGGAGGTATTATCCTTGTAGTGTGAAGCAGTCCTTGCATTTCAGTGCAAGGGCGTGGTTGCCTGCTCATTTTTAATATGAGATAATCATCTAAGGCTTCGGGCTTGTAACGCATCTGTGATCGACTTTGTCCGTGGGCGGCAATGGCCCCTTACCATCAGGTGGAATGCATGCTCGAGTGCTTCTCACTTCAATATTATAAAAAAATGCCTTTATACGCATTTCTAGTTCATATATGCGATGTGATAATAAAGCATTAAAATGCATTCGATTCAGCCTATTTAAATGATGCAGCCAGTACAATACAAATGGCTTTTATGGATATGCTTTGTATGGATCAGATGCACCGTGCAAAGCTTTTTGTTTGTAAATAACTGCCTATCATGCAAAATGAATGAAATAATGTAATTCTAAGATGCTAATAGACGAATACATTATTAAAATTATACTCACGTTATATAGTAAGGACTTTTTTTATTTTTTTCTTAATGTCTAACGTTCCTATGCTCATTGGAAGATGACAGAATGAGGACAGTCAACTGTTTAGCGTGAAGTTGTTCTTGTATTTCGTTGCAAGGGTGTGGATGCCGGTTATTTTCGATCTCATGCAGCGATCTTGTTCTTCACATATCTGTAATTGGCTTCAGGTAGAACCACCAAGTGACCATTTACCACCAAGTGACCTGCTCATTTGCTTAATTTTGCTGTGGCTGCCTCACATAGCAACTCATCTATGATTGACTTCATATAGAACCCCTGTTCTAAAAAAAGCTGCTTGCAAATGTCCATGAGCTGCAGGGCCACTTACCATCAGATGGACTGCATAATCGCTAGCAACTTCAATCGAATAAAAAATATTTCAGTCGTAAAAAAATATTAAGTAAAATTTTGAGAATTAATACAATAAAATGTAATAAAAATTACTGTTTTTAAAAAGTTTATGAGGAACATTTCACGACATGCGATAGTAATCGCCATTACTTGTGGAGTTTATGACTTTGAAGAAATATTTAATATTTTGTGTTTAAATGTTTGTCCTTCGGAGTCTCTTGAATACATCGTTGTTATTTTTTGTGATGACAATAAATCTGTAGTACTGTGGGAACGCTTGGTCTAATTTATAGGGGTTCACCACAAAAAATGTCATTAGTTATAATATCTTTGATGTTTAACCTCTTAAAAATATTTTTTTAAGTGGCTCCTTCTGTAACGCACTTTTTTATATTTAGACCATCCTGACTCTTTTTTTATTTAATTGAATTAGCAAACGAGTATGCACCTGATGGTAAGAAATCACTGCCGCTAATGGACATCTGTAAGCAACTTCATATAGAAATTAATATAATATACATTTACGATAATTTTTATGAAAAAATATTTAAAGTATTATAATAATAAAAACATTATAAGAAGAGGATATAAGTTGTCAATGGTCAGTCGTACGAAAAACAATAAAAAGATAGTTTAATATAAAATTTAATGAAAAAATAATATAAATAATTGTAAACAAAGAATCTGTGATAAATATATAATTGTGATGTGCGAATGTATATTATTAGAACTCTAAGAGAGATCTGTTTGATAATAGGTTATATTTGAAGACAATCACAGATGTGGATTAAAATGGTCGCCTCACATAAAAATGTGCCGGTAACCATAGTTCTATCGAAACGCAAGAAATGCTTCACGCTAGATATAGGTGTGGCGGTGGTACCTCCCCGGTTGAACTACACTGGCTGTTTCTACCACCTGGCATAACTCCCGGACTTTTCTGATATTACTACGCCTAGACAAAGTAAAAGACCCATATATATAAAATATCATTCATGAATACAAACCGATACCCAAGTCTACGAAACTTAATACAATAAGTTTCCCATACATCTGATGAGGGCGTCGCGACGTTGTCACGGAGACGACGCGACCTTGTGTACTAAACTCTATAAAATGAACGGATATCGAATTTCCTAAACTTGAGCATCCGTCCTCGTACTGATGATATATTTAGATATCGTCTAGCGTAGTCTAGACATTACGACATAACTGTTTACATTTTAAGCTTCGACATTGTGTTACTCTATTATTTTCTATGAGTGATGTGAATAAAATGTTGACGTGCATAGCTGTTGTGTCGAAACCATAGATTTTTACTATATGAAAATATATAGTTTTTTGACATTTTTTTGTACGTCTGATTATAAGGCGTAACTAGACCACTTTTAAAAAAAGGTTAGGTTTCGGGGAAGATAAATGTTCTAGGTTAAAATTTTTATTAGAAGTAAGTATATCAAGTATCTTTTTTAACACGGGTGAAATACCTTACCTATTGCAGTTAGTACCAATCATATAAAAATCAGGGAGGTATGTTCAAAAATATATACTCGCAACCTTTTATATTATTCCTGTAATTGTCTTTTTTCGTTTATATTCTTGTGAAATTCTTTATTTCAGAAAATTATAATACTAAGTAGGTACACTCATCGTATAAAAGCTTGTTTAAGGGCTAAGTCTTCACGAGATACAACCTATTGAAGATTGTATAAGAAACACTAATCGCATACAATCATGCGATCAGCGGACACTGCTTCCGCAGTCCATTCGTAGGCAAGTGGCAGCACTGGAAACGCTCACATAAAGACCCGTTGCAGCCGGTACTGTACTGCAATAATGGAGTGTTTGAGACGATGGCCACTTGTCTGTAGATGCCCCAGGCTATCATTACCTGCCCGTAGATAGGAGTGCTTCCTGTAACTCTAATAGAACTTAATAGTATACCCATAACAGTATCGTAGAAGTCTTAGCGCTACATTGTACGGATAATGTTACAATGTTAGATTTTTGATAAGCTAGACAAGGTAACAAAAATAAAAACCGGCTCACACATCGTGGCATACACCTTGTATGATTTTTAATGAGTTTTAATTACAGGTCATTTGTTCTCAGACGGACATAATGGGAACGGATACTTATGTTAATGATTTATATGATAAAATATGATACCTAAATAATTACGAAAGTACTTATTCCTTACTAGTTGAATCCCGCAGCTTCGCCCGCTTTAAGAAAAATCGATCGTCCCGTGGAAATAAAATATTTTCACACAGTAAAAAGTAACCTATATGTTAATCCAGAGTATCAGCTAACTCCCTACCAAATTTTATGAAAATCGCTCTAGCCGTTTAATCGTGAAGAAGTAACAAACATACACACTCACAAACTTTCGCCTTTATAATATTAACCTTTATAATTTTTAATGAGTTTCAATTACAGATCATTCGTATTCAGATGGACATAATGGGAACGGGTACTTATGTTAATGATTTACATGATATGATACGTAAATAATTACGAAAGTACTTATTACTTACTAGAACCGTAGAAAATAAATACAAAATAACAACTGTAATTTAATAATAAAATAAAATTCATATATTTCAGGCAACTAAAGACCCATTTAAATTATCAATGTTCATTCATTCTCGTTATAAATGTTACCTTCCGAAAACAATAACAGTTAATTTTAGCACTGACAGAATGTGATAGTGTGTAAGTAATAAATAATAATTATCTCCTGACATGTCGCTGACAGCCCTGCAAGAACCGGATGCTGAGTGTAAAGGGCAAGTTGTCGATAAGATGGTCGCTGGATGGTGCGGGGTGAACGACCGGCACCTTGATACATCTCTCATTACCGCTTCCTTATGTGATTGCATCTTCGACTTGAGAAAGTACTGTATTTTGCATCTAATTAGCGTTTAACCTTACCGCTTGGTAGAAAAATAATTAACGATATGCTATTTAAAATCAAATGGTATTATTTCCAATTGAACAACTTCACACTGTTTACGGTTTTCGTTACAGAAAAGTCACAAGTTTTAGTATTACACTGGAAATATGAAGGTGTTGGAGGTACTTGACTAGTTTCATGGTAGTTCACTGGTACAACCAGTGTAGTTCGAGTATGAAATTACGCACGGTAACATTGATGTAGAGAAGGATTACGGAATGCTAATATTTTTTTCAAATAATGCATAAAACATACATAAAATCACCTAAAATCGCATTACACACACTACCTTGCACTTGACACAGACAAATTGTACGAGAACCGCCTTCCCGCAAGTCCGAGGAATTAAAAGACGGTCAAACGAGACCTCGGGTGGTCATAGGCAGTTCCACAACATTTTGGAGCTACCTAACTTGCTGTCGGAATACGGATTTTACTTACGATTAGCCACGAACGGTCCGCCCGTGGCTCCCCTTTCTTCCAGAATCCTGGCAAGGCTCCACACGGTCCATACAACACGTGCCCACACATCAGCGATGAAGTTGAAGGCTTCGATTTAGTCCACACGCTTAGAGTAAACAAATAGTTTATAACTTCACAATTCACACGAAAAATTAAAGGTATTAAGTTCCACACATACGAATTTGTCCGAGTCGGTTAGCAGCGGTCGCTTCAACAACGCTCACGCCGCCATACTGCTTTTTGGAGGTGATGGATACTACCCTCCGATTGGACGGACTGTATGAGCATTGTAAATGATGCTCTGCTATTGGTTGAAGAATCCAATCTCGACAACAAGTTTAAAATCATTCGATTGTATTAAAGCTATTTTGATTTTAAACAATGGTTACGAAACACACATACAAAATAAATGAAATAGAACATTCAATGTCTTGTTACTATGAAAACACATAACGTCAAAAATGTCAGATGTCTTTGTCAAAACACCCACTACTGCTTTTATAGCAGTTTTAATGCAGCTTAGCTAATTAAACCTTTAACGGGTACGTTCAAAATAACTTCAACATCATAACAATTTATTTGAATTTGGGAAATTATTAGTGCTACTTTGGACAATATGAAGTTTAGTGACTAGTACTAATAACAACAATAAAAGATTTGCCTGTGCTGTACTGTTAGATAGGTTGCAATAACTCAATGAAACTAATTTTATAACTTTTAGTCTTATAGTAATCCTCTTTTTCCGTTTTTCGCCAAAAATTACAATACTGTCAAACCAATGTTTTTCTCTTTCTGACAGCTGTCAGCTTTTTAAAACATACATATTCCCTGCATTCATATTATAATGCCATTATAAGTTGCATTTTAATACCTTATTATATACTTTATTTATAATTTGTATCAATTTAACCAAAAAATATTATAAAGTTAACAGTCGGCCATTCTGAAACTGTGTCTGACCCAGACACAAAACACTGATAGTTATGAAGTGTTACAAGAATGAGATTTTTTATCACTTTATCGTAATATATTATAAATATAAACTATAATTTAAATTAGGATAATTACAATTGAAGTAAATTTGCCCAGAATAACACAAAATATTATCACTTATATTTAATTAGAAAAAAAAAACATAACCAAAAAGTAAGGATTGAAACCTACTTCGGCCATCCTAACAGTATAAGAATGTCCTCATTCTTCATCATCAACATAACTTCAATTAGTATATTGTTTGTAGAAGCTTTAGAACTTAACATTTTGTAACTTTAGCAGTCAAAATCCTCTTAAATGCACATTATGTATGTATCTAACCTTAGAATAAAAATAATACATAGAAGAAGAGAAAAAGTAGAAATCGAGCACTCTATAGCTTGCTCTTATATGTCAATTAGAGTTTCTCAAAGTGTGAGTGAAACTAAATATGTCTGTCTGTTTTTATTAAACAAACGTGTCACTTTGGATCACTCAGTTTGGATACATTTTGTCCTCATTAATGCTAACAAATTCAAAATTTCCATTCAAACCGCAAAATTCTTTATATCGGCTGGCAACTTAATTTTGTTATTTTACGTTTTGTTGATACGTTACTAGTGATGTAAAAGTGGTGATCTATAGTGTTGTCGATAGCAGGCTAATGCGTCGCGGTTGCGAGCGAAATCGAGACGCATATCTAGGCGACTGTTTTGATTATGGTAACATACAATCAAATCTCATATTATATTTACATTCGTAACTTATGTTTCAATGTACTGCTGAACTACGCTTCGCCTCATTCGAAGTGGGACATTATAATGGCTCATTACAAAAGGTAGTAACCCTCTTACAAATTCCTTTTAAGTCATGTCCTGCGCAATACTAGTGGTCGAATAATAATTTTACAATTAGTCTGGATTTCCCAATAATGAGCAAATTAAAGTCAAATGGATTCGGTACATTAATAGATCGAACTGGACTCCAAAGTAGAATAGAATCGTCTGCAAATAATATCATTTTGTCGCCCGAACTACGAGTACATGGAAAGTCATTAATATATATATCGGACCGTGAATGCCAGACGCCGGTCAAGCTGACTTTCTTCATCGTTAGACATTTTGTTTTGGCGAAATGCAGGCGAATATAAATCTCCCGAAAGATTTAGTATCAATTAGGTACTTTTAACACTAGGCACTTAAATACAAATATAGTAACGAGACGTAGACAATACCAAAAGATGCCACAGAGAAGTCACCGCCGCCAGCTCGGGCAATAACATCTTGACTCTGTCAAAGCGTTAACATTCCCCGATAACGCTTGCTGCTCGTTGTTGTTTTTTTAATTTAGTTATTAAGGCATACCAACTAATTACATAAAATGATCTTACATTAGTAGTACACGAGTAAATTATTTGCATCTATGTGCTTAAATTATAGGCTTGCACAAGACTTTCACTACTATTGACCTTACCGAAATATATAATAAATGGCAATTGTCCTAAAACTCTGCCATATGGATTTCCATATTCTAAAATACGTTATATTGATTTTGAATTTTTTTTAATTTTGCTATATCGACATAATTTATTTCTGTATATTGTCGATAGCCTGCAAAATAACATTCCATTAAATTACACGTTAAGTCGGCTCAAAAGTACATTACCAGTTCGATGGACCACAAAACTCCACTGCGCATGATCTTAAATTATATTAACTTTCTATGTAGTGGGACGATTTTAATATAGGTATCGGTATCTCGACAAAAACACCGACACCTCTGAGCCCGTGCGCCTTCATAGCAAGACATCGAATACTCTACCCCGCTCAGCTATTATTTATGTGTTTGTGACAAATACACATGCACAAATGCACAAATGCACAGTGTGTGCAATGTGCTCTCAGTTGATCCTATGCTGCTTCAAGCATTATTTGAAAAAAAAAACACCAACACTCCGCATTTCCTCTCCACGTCCACCACAACCGTGCAAAGTTCCACATTAATCCGTCCGCCGCATATTACTTAAAAATGCTTCACAAGCCCCTGCTTCTCGTATTAATATATAGATACTACGACATATACGACTAATAAAACTAAATACATGTTTAATATCGACGCGAAAATGTCGATGATGTGACATCACTGTCAAAATTACCTTGTATTTGTCTCTTTTCTACACAATATTTACGTCATACGTAAATAAGGACAAATATATACATTTCACTTCATACTTATAACACTTGATCCATGCCTATTATACATACATGTACCTAACCAATTGGTTAATTACTTTGACAATTAAGAAGAATTACATAAATTTATTTAACAAATTATCAAATTAGTATCAATCAAGTGAGTTCTTTGAAGATAAAATTAGGTCTTTCAATTATTTATTTTACACTAATCCGTCTCATATCATGCGAAATCGTCAATTTTGCTCTATCAAAACCGTTTTAATGCGCATTGTATTTTCACGCACAAGTAGCTTCGACCTTTAACTTCATCCAAGTCAATCGATGTGGTTGCCGCTTGCCCGCACAAGGAGCTACGGCCTTCATCTAACTCATGCGTTGTGGTTGCCGCTTGCCCGCACAAGGAGCTACGGCCTTCATCTAACTCATGCGTTGTGGTTACCGCTTGCCCGCACAAGGAGCTACGGCCTCCACCTAAATCATGTGTGGTTACCGCTTGCCCGCACAAGGAGCTACGGCCTTCATCTAACTCATGCGTTGTGGTTACCGCTTGCCCGCACAAGGAGCTACGGCCTCCACCTAAATCATGTGTGGTTACCGCTTGCCCGCACAAGGAGCTACGGCCTCCACCCAAATCATGTGTGGTTACCGCTTGCCCGCACAAGGAGCTACGGCCTCCACCCAAATCAAATGTGGTTACCGCTTGCCCGCACAAGGAGCTACGGCCTCCACCCAAATCATGTGTGGTTACCGCTTGCCCGCACAAGGAGCTACGGCCTCCATCCAAGTCATGTCATATGGTTACCGCTTGCCCGCACAAGGAGCTACGGCCTCCATCCAAGTCATGTCATGTGGTTACCGCTTGCCCGCACAAGGAGCTACGGCCTCCATCCAAGTCATGTCATATGGTTACCGCTTGCCCGCACAAGGAGCTACGGCCTCCATCCAAGTCATGTCATGTGGTTACCGCTTGCCCGCACAAGGAGTTACGGCCTCCATCCAAGTCATGTCATGTGGTTACCGCTTGCCCGCACAAGGAGCAACGGCCTCCATCCAAGTCATGTCATGTGGTTACCGCTTGCCCGCACAAGGAGCTACGGCCTCCATCCAAGTCATGTCATATGGTTACCGCTTGCCCGCACAAGGAGCTACGGCCTCCATCCAAGTCATGTCATGTGGTTACCGCTTGCCCGCACAAGGAGCTACGGCCTCCATCCAAGTCATGTCATGTGGTTACCGCTTGCCCGCACAAGGAGCAACGGCCTCCATCCAAGCGAAGCAACGCATGCACTCATCGGCACTGCAGCCACTTCCAGAAATCCCATATTGTCTGTTTTGTATTCCATTATGTAATAATATAATATCTATGACAATATTATTAAATATGTTTTATTGAAAAAAAAACTAATGTGACTTTTATAATAATATCAACACCATGAATTAAGAGTATGTAGTTAAGGACACCTATATAAGTCTGGTTGTTACTCTTCTTTTTTTTCTAAACATTATCATATTAAACCTTATCATAATTATAACCAAAGACCGCCTCGAACTAGACATTCTAGTATTTATTTTTCATCATATAATTTCAGTTTCAGCATTCAAAATCAAATTTATCTATGAACACAAAATAACTAAGAGTATTGAACAAAAAACTTACCGGTATTCCAGAAACGTCTATTATTACCTTTATGCCGTGCGATTTACGTGAGTAAATATCACTTCTGAACTAATAACAATAATAAAAGATTTGCCTGTGCTGTACTGTTAGATAGGTTGCAATAACTCAATGAAACTAATTTTATAACTTTTAGTCTTATAGTAATCCTCTTTTTCCGTTTTTCGCCAAAAATTACAATACTGTCAAACCAATGTTTTTCTCTTTCTGACAGCTGTCAGCTTTTTAAAACATACATATTCCCTGCATTCATATTATAATGCCATTATAAGTTGCATTTTAATACCTTATTATATACTTTATTTATAATTTGTATCAATTTAACCAAAAAATATTATAAAGTTAACAGTACAGTGTAAAATATGTACCCCTAGCTTGTCTCTGTGGCTTCGTCTGCTTCGGTTATGTTACCTAGGGTAAGTGGCAATACAGATCACGAAGTGTGCAAAATTTTAGCCAAATTTGACCAGAAGTTTGTTCGTGTTGGAGTAATTATATTGTCCGTTAGTAAGGCAAAAAGCAAAAGTTTTCAACAATGAAATTTTCGAAGTGTCATGTCGTTGGAATTCATCTTTTAGTGTTGTCTAGATCCAGTCTCAGGACAGGTTAGAATAGTATATTTGACTACTTTTTGGAATGCCGTGGGAAACTTCTAAAGACATATTTCCTACAAATCAGCCGTGTCGTGTGAGATATGACGCCAAAAATTTAGAACAACTCTCTCCTGGAATTTGTTAGGAGTTTGGTCTACAAACTTTTAATTACTCTTGTTAGTAGGTCACACTGTACATAAAACTCCCTGAAAATTATTTTAGCTGCTATGGAAAACTTTATAAAGTGTGTAAAGAAAATTTAATCTTGAAAGATATAACGTCATTAATAATGTTACATCTTCGAACAAAATACACCTTTTCATATCTTTTTAAGCTTTTGTACCCAAATAATGTATTTCTTTTACCGCTATAACAACATATACGTAATCATCATATCATACTTCATACTAATATTATAAAGGCGAAAGTTTGATAATATGTATGTTTGTTACTTCTTCACGTATAAACGGCTGGAGCGATTTTCATAAAATTTGGTAAAGAGTTAGCTGACACTCTGGATTAACATACAGGCTTACATATATTTTACCCTGCGAAAATATCATATTCCCACGTGACAATTGATACATCGTTTTTAAAACGCGGGCCAAGCTGCGAGTTTCAGCTAGTACAAAGTAAGTACTAAAGGGGACTTCCCATTTAACAAACGCGTTTTTTTTTGCTCGATTAAAATACGCGACTGCGCGTTGCCAAGTTTTTTAGGTACCGCTTTGTATAGATAATGGTACGGCACCCTTCGTGCGCGAAGCCGACTCGCGCTTAGCCGGTTTGTTTAGTTTTAATTGTAAGGAAGGAAGTGATGCTATAATGCAGATAAAATTTGTGAATTCTCAATTAATAGTAATTCTGAGGTAATTATGGAAAAAATAATCAATTTAATTAATAGTTAAATTAAATTTAATTTCAAATATATTGTCAAAAATCGTTCAGGAGACTAATATTACTTTTATGGACGAAGCTAAAGATGCTTGGTTACAAACTGGAATTACCCGAATCTAAAATTACCCGTAGATTCAAATATACAAAAACTTTGGGACGAACCACTCTGCATACTTGTGCGAGATCAGCTCATTGATTCTGCCCAAGATATTGCAGAGAGGGCTCGCCTCCTTGCTGTAGCAAAACGGGAATCGGGGTTTTGGTTACAGGCATATCCTTCGGGGAGTACGGGTACACTTTTAGACAATTTGACTTTGTCAATTTGTACCCGTTTGCGTCTGGGGGTTAAGACTGTGGAGCACCATCGCTGTCTTTGCGGCGCGGACGTCGACATTTTAGGACATCATGGTCTCTCCTGCCAGCGTAGTGCCGGTCGCTTATCGCGCCATGCATCTATCAATGACATCATTCGCCGGGCTCTTGTCACCGCCAACGTGCCGGCTCGTTTAGAGCCGAATGGTCTCCCACGTGACGATGGCAGGCGACCCGACGGGATGTCTTTGATTCCCTGGAGAGGAGGTAGGATGCTAGTGTGGGACGCTACTTGTGTAGACACACTGGCTCCTTCTCACCTTCAGGAAACATCGTCTGGCGCGGGGGCGGCGGCAGCTGCGGCTGAAAACAACAAACGTCGTAAATATGTAAGTTTATGCAATAACTACATATTTGTGGCGTTTGGTGTTGAAAATCTGGGACTATGGGGTCCAGACGCTTGGCAGTTTCTTAAATTACTGTCCAGTCGTTTGGTCGACGTTACTGGTGACCCGAGAGCTGGCACGCATTTTGCTCAACGAATTGGTATTGCCATTCAAAGAGGAAATGCTGCCAGCATCTTGGGAACCTTGCCCAGGGACTGCGATGGTGATAATTTTTTATGGTAGTGTTTTTGTTTATATGTTTTTGTTTTTCTTTTTTGTATATATGTACATTTTGTAAATAGTTTTTTTATTTATTTGAACCGTATTGTTAATTGTATTAAAATATATAAGAATATTTAATTATACTTTCACCATGGAAAACGTTACCCAGGAATAATGTGAATCATATTTTACTATTGTACTGCGGTGTAAATAGCTGCCAGTAAGAAAGATAAGCGACAGTCAATATAGCAGATTTTGTCGCAATTAATTGATATAAATAGAAATTAAAACACGTTAACAGCTATTCGAAACTGGATCGAGTGAGATAGAGTTAAATTAGTTATCAAACTATTAGAGGCTGACGTAATTATTAAACAGACAAAAAATGCACAAAATATTAAACTACATTAGTTATGAAGTTGCATGATACGATAAAAAATGTCATTAAGTGTCATTACCGCGGTGATACAAATATAATTCGTCACCACATAAAAAGTTCACCTTCGCTATGTTCACGAGTCTACGATTACGCTCAGATACACAAACACAACTCGTGTTTCAAACTAATTATCCACGACACTGTCTGTTTTTTTTTTAACTCAGAAAAATATAATAGTTTCAGGGATAGTCAACTTAAACTTAGTTTCTTTTCTTTTTTTTTATCTGATCGAAATAGCAAACGAGCACGCAGTCGACCTGATGGTAAGTGGTCACTGCCGCCCATGGACATCTGTAAACAACTTCAACTAGAACATGGATTCTGTGTGAAGTCAATCACAGCGTGGCAACTCCCGAGGACTAAGATGATCGCCTCATATAAAAGAAAAGTGTGCCGGTAGTGTGACGATTATTGGTGTACATATATCTATATAAAAATGAATGTTTGTTTGTCTTTACCTATAGAACCGTAAACTATGCATTTGATCATGTGATGGTCTTTTTCCGGTAATATTTCAAGTCATTAGGTAATATTTATAATGATCGTATTAGGTCTGTGTAAGTCCATTCATTTTAAGGAATTTTATTTTGTGTAACTCAACAATTGGCCTCAAATAAAAATTATAGTTTCCACGATAACACGTTGTTCTTGTAAAGGGGCGATTACGAAATACTCATTACTATAAAAAACTTGTTAAAAGCGGGCGCAGCCGCGAGAATAAGCTTGTGATGGGTACATATAAGCTCTTTTTACTTATTAGCCATAGGGAGCCATTGAAATGATTTGCCACCGCGGCACGTCGCGGAACTATTCTATTTTTAAGGCGTGCGGAGGAATTTAATCGGAGGATCTCAGGCGGATATTGCTGGGAGCGTCGCATGAGATGGATTATTTTGTCAAAGGAATATGACGCTCAAAGGAATGTCCCCGTCATTTCTTTGTTAGTATATAAAGCGTGGACGCTTATTCTTAATCATTATACAAATGCGCTTGTTGATGCTTAGCGATTATATTCACGGAGTATTTATAACGTCTTTTAACTTTGTGATTATTTTTAAGAACAAATTTTGGGGTACTGACATAACAGCACGCAAAAACAGTCTGTCAAGTACATAAATATATACGATCTCAGCAGGTATTTTTGTGATTAAGTTGATGCTATTAAATGTTGAATATGTTTTTCAGAAGATTGCAGTAGCAAGCAAGGTCCAATTAATGGCAAGTGTTCACTGCCGGACAAGAACATCTGTAACCCATTCAGTATAGAATAAGGGTTCTACCTGAGGTCGATTACAAATGGTTTGCCATTTCTGAAAACTAAATTTCCGCAGTCGGCATCTACGCCCTTCCACCGAAAACTGTTTGCGCTAGAAATAGGTAAGATGGTATCTGTCCAGTCGCACCATAACGTTTCTAACACTTTTCACGCGATTCCGTTATTTATTTTAAACTAGCTGACCCGGCAAACTTCCTTCCGCCTAAAAGTAAAAAATCTGAAATAATCAATGTTCCTCCACTATATTATGAATTTATTATTTATACATGAAAACTTTCCGTTTAAATCACTTAAATCACTCTATCTATAAAAAAAACTGCAATAAAATAGCCGTAGCGTAGTTTTAAAGATCGAAGCACACATAGTAGACGGAGAGCTGGTAGACATTTTTGGGCAGGTATTTGAGGCATTCTGAAAATTTGTCAGTTACTTCTTCTATAATATCCCAATAGAGAAATTATTGGGATATTATAGAAGAAGTAACTGACAGAATGCCTTAAATACCTGCCCAAAAATGTCTACTAGCTCTCGGACTATAGGGACAGACAGGGGGAAGCGACTTTGTTTTACACTATGTAATGATGAAAGGCAAATAGTTATTTTTTATATTTTTGGTTTTACATAAAATAAATATTACGTAGACAGATAGCTACAATACACATAGTTTAAACTCAACTGTTAGCAGTTTATGAGAACAGGTCTTAACGATGAACCAATTTAAGTCGTGTTATACAAATGATTGTTTTGTTTATGATCTCAGCGGAGTTGAAAGCGAGGCTGCAAATATTTGCGTTGCGAATTAGACAGGAAATGTAAAGCTTTGTTTCCAATAACATCGATAATAATAAGACGTCCAAATCAGTGGAGACGTAGCTCCATAAATATATACCCACCTACTAGTGATGTTATTAGTAAACATTTGCGAATCCGAATATCCTTACTTTATATTCGTGAATGCGAATGGAAATGCAAATATAGTTTATTTTCAATTTCTGGTGTAGGCAGGCGGCCGGAGGATGTAGAGGTTTTGTGGCGACCTTTTTTGCAAAGCACTGTATTTCATTATTCGCAAAATAGAATATAATATAGAATTTTTAAGGTGGTAGAACCAGTGTAGTTCGAACGGCGAAGTACCACCGCCATACTTATTTCTAGCGTGAAGCATTTCTTGCGTTGCCATGGAAGGATGTGGTTGCCGGCACACTTTCACATGAGGCGACCATCATAGTCCTCGGAAATAGCAAGACATTTGACATTGACTTCAGATACAACGCATGTTCTAGGTATATGAAGTTACAGATGTCCATGGGCGGCAGTGACCACTTATCATCAGGTGGACTGCATGCTCGTATGCTACTTCAGTCGCATAAAAATACAATTATGCCAATATTCGTGAATGAAAATATTCACTAGTATCTACTCACGAGGTAACTTACGATAATATATGTTTACTTGTATACTTATATAACTTCAGTTAATGTATTGTGGTCATTGAGATGTTAGGACTTTCCCAAAGATTAAAGCTTTGTGCGTTCAATAGAGGAGACATCAATTCAATCTTTAAGTGTGAGTACCACGACGAACTCTTGCTATGACTCTTTTACTTTTGTGACTAATAGAAGCTTTTAAGATATACTTGGACTAAGGTCATACAATAATGTGGACTGCATTAACTGCATATTCCTTTGCTATTTCTGTATTTAAATATACTTTTGATACATCCAAAATATATATAGATTGCATTCTGCTCCAAAGATTACAGTTAGCGAACAGAGGTTAAACATGGAAAATAATACTGTAAATAAAATTAAATATTTTATCTACATGTGACCTACGAGAATATATTGACAGATACAAATGTAAAACTCAAATGAGAGTCAAACATTCAGTACATTTGTAACATGGAATATTAAAATGAAAACAATAATCATTTATATGTTAATTTAACCACAATTTGTGTAAAAAAATCTTGACACACCACCAACGCAAGTAGGTGACGGTCAAAAACGACGTTATTCTGCTTATACTATAACGGACAAAGAAATATGTCTCGATGTATTTATTACCCACGGCCGAGTATAAAAATTAAAAATAAACAAGCTATTAATATATTGTTCTAAATCTTATTCTATAATTACGCGTACACATGTGTATACTTAATGTATAATGGTTGAAACTCAATCGGGAGGTCCGAGGTTCAAACCCAGGCATGCACGACTAATTGCACGACGAAAAGGAAAACATCGCGAGGAAACCTACACACCCGAGAGTTCTTAAAAACAAGTTTTTGGAGAGAAGACCCGTGCCCAGCACTGGGACAATAATGGGCTGACGAGAATGTAAAGTACATCATGAATTAATTCACTAGTCGCAGTTGCTGAAAATATATTGTTAAAATATATACTGACAATTTTTATTGTCTTCCTTCCATAGTTAGATACAGCCCTTGCAAGTTAGTACAGACTGACAGACAAACAGACGGATAAGCGGCTTAGACTAATCGGGTTTCTTTCTGTAAAGACCTCTCAGATTAAGTCCACAGCACGCACTGATTTGTGCAAAAAACATGTGCCATTTTATTTTGCTTCACAAACAAAATAACACAATGAATTTTGTACAACGCAACAGGCATATGAATCTCTCATCTCGTCGGGTTTATAATGTCTTTCGTCAGTTGTGTTCACTTTGTCCCGCGCCCGAGAGAAATATAGACCTGAATATATAACGGATAATGATTACAGTTTATTCAGGTAATTTTACTCAACATTTTGGAAACCTTTTGAGCGCTACATGTGTTACTTACACTTACGGTATTTACACTCAACTTCCAATGAAATGAAATGAAATGTCTTTATTTTGCATAGGCCTTCGGGGGCGCTTACAAATT
Source organism: Spicauda simplicius (assembly GCA_949699795.1). Classification (NCBI taxonomy): domain Eukaryota; kingdom Metazoa; phylum Arthropoda; class Insecta; order Lepidoptera; family Hesperiidae; genus Spicauda; species Spicauda simplicius. The sequence continues at coordinate 244,705 of OX453063.1, forward strand.
GTCAGTCACATATATATATGTCGAAGAAACGTCATTCTCATCGACATCGTCATTAGTTATTACTGGTCTAGTGGGCGTCATCAGGATAAAATGCAGGCACGAAACACGATGATCACGGTTTTACACTGTTTTATTCCGATTAAGCAATACTTCGGTAATCGTTAACTTAATATAAATTCGATAACAATTTCCAAAGGTAAACGAACAATTACGACCGAGCAGCGAGTTCGAGGTACCGCTCTCTCTTTAACCACCAGATATATTAACTCCAATGATCCAACTCGATCCGTCACTTACTAGATTCACTGAAAGAATGTCGCAAAGACTTTAAACCTCTCTACAAGAAAAGATGGCGCTTTGATCCCACTCGAGAGACATATAAGCTCTGCTCTGATTGCTCGCTAAGCAAATAACAAAGTTATTACTTTTTATTACATTAATATGGTTTTAAAGCAAAAGAAGGATGTAACCGTTAAATTATTAATTTTAACAATAATTAAAATGTAAACAGAAACTCAGTGGGTTTGTCTTTTTTCTTTGTATATCTTTGTATATCTTTTACAATGGTAACTAAAGTTAGCTCCAGTATCCTGCCCTCGAATCGTCAACCCATTATTGACCCACTGCTGCGCACGGGAATTAGAGTTTTAGGCCATAGTCCACCGCGCTGGCCAAATGCGAATCGGTGGGCTTCCAATATTTCCATTTAAACGCAGGGACTGTTTCCACATTGTGTCAATTGCACAGATTTAGCTAAGGATTATGAGTTTATATTTCTTACCATAATTAATGAATCCTTATAATTATTCAATTTATATTTATCAACATTAAAAAGTAAGCTGTAAGCTGTAAGTAAGCTGAATGAATCAAAATTTAAATGAACCTCAAATTAATGAAGTCAATAAAGTTGGTGCAATGTTTATATCGAGCAAGTCCGTCAGGTAGACCAGCCCAAGGCCAGGTAGGCTGTTTGAGATCCAGTTTATGGGACAAAAAATACATCGGCCTGGACCGGTCACAAATTATTGTGATCTCTTCACCTCACATACTGTTGTAATTTTTCTTTGTTTTGAAGATGGGATCCCTATTTATTTATTTATTCATATGGGAAACAAACAATTCACTTTATAAATACAAAATATTTCTTAAACATTATACTTAGGAATAACATAGTTTCCATAACATGTCACTAATTGATTACACTTACAGAGTATTACGTTAAACGATGGATATTCAAGCTTATGATATTTGCTGCCTGTGTGTGAATAAATAGAAAATATTATTAAAAAAGAAAAAAGTACAAAATATAATAATAATAGAAATATCCTCATATGGATGGACGCTATAGTGGTAGCGAGTTATTTATAAAAGCACACCACTTGTTGAAGTAAAACTTCTTTATCGGGGTTGGTTGAAATGAAACTTCTTTATCGGAGTTGGAAAAAAAAAATTGTGTAACATTTTTTCGTTACGCGCCATCTTTTTCTGTTACGCGCCATCTTTTTCTTATCCCTACCACGCGTGATATTAGATAGATTATTATAGATTAGATTATTATAATTTAACTTTATTTAACCAATGTCTGTAAAGTTGCATATAGTAAATTATTTTTTGAAAAATAAGGTCATAAAGAAGTTTCACTTCTTACGAGTGTACGCTAGTACACGCACACATTTTTTTAACAAGGCATTCGCTGTTCATCAACGATAATTATTAATGAACAGTATATTATAATGGTAATTATGAGGCGAATGGTTATCGTATCATATCCTATTTTTACATAACGCTCAATTTATTATTCTCCAGAGCAAAAGTTGCACGAACGAGTATTTACTCGTATTACATCCGCTCGCGGTTTCCGCCTGTGAACATTACGTTTGTATGTTTTACGCAGCTTTTACTCAACAAATGATGTAACAAACGAATATGAAAATTACCTATGGTATTGTCATAAAATAAAAAAAGAATATTTAAAAAATACAAACGAACACGTCAATTCTATTTATATGTGAGTACCACTTTCGCGTGAGGTCTTCGCGTTATATATTATTTTATTTACATCAGTTGATATATTATCTTTCAATACTCGTAAAATGATCGGTACTCCGAAACTGAAAAGGCATCTCTCGCTTAGATATTATTTGAATTCCGCGTCCTCCGACTCCTTCAGTAAATACTTAAATAACAACATTTAGCTTTGGGGGCCAGCTTTATGTAATATTCGTATACCTATATGTAGCGTTCTATAGTAATATATCATAAGGTACCAACCTTACTGTAGCATAATGGCGAGTAAAAGGTATTATTATATTATATGAGGACAAACAGCTTATAGCTTTCTCGAGGCATAAAATTCAATTCATCCTATCATCATTCGTTATTTTTACATTATTTTGAAACTGAAGGAACACATCGCATCATCATATAATTATGTTACAGTAGAACTTCAGTCGAACCTCAACAATACGAAAACCTCCCGAACTTAAAAAAGAAAGAAGAAAAGAAGAAAGAAAAAACGTTTATTTGAGATAACTACAGCACATAGTTACAACGATAGTAGACTAAAATTTAAACATTAAAACTTATACTATAAAGAGAAATGTACGAGAAATGTAATATACCGACTGAAATTCGACCGTTTTAAGAAAATAATAAATATATATGTATAAATAGTAAATACATTATGGTATGGACACAGAAAGGTTTACGATCACAGCTTAGTCGTTCGGTGTGCGACAATTGAAAATTCATGTTACTTACGATAGGTTTATGTCGATATTCCAAAGCGAAATGAAAGTCCATTTTGATTCTGAGGAAAAATATATCCTTGATTCAACATTTATAGCTTTAGTATTATATCAATCACATTTAAAGCTTTGCAAAGTAGGTATATATGATGCGGCCTAAAGTTATTAAGCAGATTTACAAAAGCAAAAAGTATTTCACTTCTTTGTAACGTTGTCGTTTATATTATATACGATGAATAAAATTTAATTTAAATAGGCTTATTGCACAACTATAAAAACCAATCACAAAAATTCGAAGTCCAAATCCTTAACGATGAATTTTTATTATAAAAGGACATTATATTGTAGGCAATTTCATATAGAACAGGAGTTCTAGTCGTAGTCAAAAACTGATACGTTGCTATACCCGAGGACAAAGATGATCGCCTCATAAATCTCAAATTCCTATTACTTAAACCAACTGAAATAATATATAAAGTTATACTGAGTGATCGCTGTTAATTCATCAGATTATATAAGCTATTAGATTCATACATTTGTGTATATTTTGATTGATTACAAATGTTAAGGGACAGATTAATTGTCCATCAATACGCACTTGGTCAGCGCGGTGGACTATGGCCTAAACTGACGGGTTAGCCGGATCTGACGGTATTCCCTCTGTGTTTGTATTCAACTGTGCCACTTTCTTATCTCAACCTCTACGGTTCATTTTTAATAGATCTCTACAAACTAGCACTTTTCCCTCAGAATGGAAGCTAGCTTTAATTGTTCCCTTACACAAAAGTGGAGATAAGGAAATGGTGCAAAACTATAGACCTATTTCAATACTTCCAGTATTCGCAAAGATCTTTGAGCAACTACTTTACCCAATCTTATCATGGCAATTTAAACAACTGATAAACCAAAATCAACATGGTTTTATAAAGAATAGGTCTACAGCTACAAATCTTGTATCATTTCTTAATTATATTAGCATAGAACTTGATAAGCGATCTTCAATCGACACAGTTTACACGGATTTTAGTAAAGCATTCGATAGCGTCAACCACCAGTTACTACTTCGCAAACTTTCTGCACCTTTCTTTATGGGCTAGCTGAACCATTGCTGGAATGGTTTCACTCATATTTATCTGAAAGAATGTTTATGGTAGTAGTCGGGGGTTACTCTTCTAAACATTATCCGGTACAGTCTGGTGTCCCACAAGGATCCCACCTCGGCCCTCTACTTTTTAACATTTTTATCAATGATATTGGTGAATGCTTCCTTCATTGCAAATATTTTTTGTACGCAGACGATTTAAAAGTTTTAAAAGTAGTAAACTCAATGTCGGATGCGGCGCTCTTACAAGATGATATTAACCGACTAATAGAATGGTATTATTTAAACAAAATGGACCTTAATACTTCTAAGTGTTTTGTAGTCCATTTCTCTAGGAAAAAAAATGTTACTAATTATAAATATAAAATACATGACGACATTTTGGTTGAAAAAGAAAACATAAGAGATTTAGGCATTGTATTAGATTGTAAACTAAGATTCAACACACACATCGACAATATCTGCTCAAAAGCCTTCAAATGCCTCGGTTTTATTTTGCGTAACTGCAGAGACTTTAAAAGTCAACAAACAAAAATTTTACTTTATAATGGTCTTGTGCGTAGTGTTTTAGAGTATTGTAGTGTAGCGTGGAACCCATTTTATAACGTGTATATCAATAGACTTGAATCTGTCCAAAAACGTTTCTTGTGTCATCTAACATACTCATGCAACTTGGCCGGAACTATGCAAAATTATACTGATCGGTTGAAATATTTCAAAATGACTTCATTACTGAATCGAAGACGAATGCTAGACATGTTATTTCTTTATAAACTTGCAAATGGTCTGCTTGACGCCCCGGAACTTCTGTCACTGCTTAATTTTGCTACTCCATTTAAATTACCCAGAGCATCCCGGTTTAGTATTTTTGAAGACAAACAATCTTATTCTAATCTTGGTCTTAATGCTCCTCTTAACCGAATTATTCGCGAATTCCGGGTAGTCACAAAACAAGTGAATATTGACATTTTTAATGATAGTATTTACAAGTTTAAATATATTATTAATAAATTCATATATCATAAAATATGTTGACATATAAAATCTGTTTAATTTAAATTTAATTTAATTTAATTTAATTTAATTTAATTTAATTTAATTTTAATTTTATTCCAGAAAAAATGTTTCTTTTCTTTTCTTTATTACTATTGTTATTATCATTTGACTTACTTGTTACTCGCTCCTTTTTGCAAGCAGTCTTCGCCTATAAATGTAGTTGCACTTAGCTTTTCCGTATAGTATAATTGTGTTATTTTTATATTTTATTTGGTGTAAACTATGTAGGTGATCAAAATAAATAAGTAAATAAATAAATAAATAAATAAATAAACTCACTCATTCTGAGAGAGTACCCGTTGCCAGCAGTGGGACAATAATGGGTTGACGAGAGAGTTTAGGGGCAGCAATTGGCCACTTACTATGAGATGGATTACACGATCGTTTTGTATTTACCTACGTATGTATATGTAAGATTACTGCATATAATAATATATGCAGTAATCATGCCCAAGGGTTTACCGTTACCTCATAAAAACTAAATCCTTATACCTGTTACCACAGTATTATACTGTTACTTATCCAGAGTGGTCAGTGCGGACGAGGAAATCACCACCTTATCGGATCACGGTAACGATGCTGTTAATGAGGCACACCGTTACGCCCTACAACTTAACCAGATCCAACCGCTACGCAACTTCCAGCTCTAACACGTATTGATAAAGCATTTGATGCTAAGATTTTACGGTGTTTTGCTGCGAATCTGTTGGTAGGCAACATTAACCTAATGCCTTTGTAGTATGGTTCATATTGGCGTGAATGTACATAATTGTCCCTTACTATGACCAGGTTTACGCACAGATGCTGTGGGAATGAGCGCCTATTACTGCTCCAACCACCTGTGGTTGTGGCTGGTGCTTGTGAACTCTAGCACCAAAGTTTTAAGGTTGAAATTATCATTTCAAGCAGCAGCATTGTGGTCGGAATAACGGATCAGTCATTAACGTGTGAAAGACATATTTAAACGCTTGCATTTCGCTAATGATTTTTTATTTACTGCTTCACTACGAATGGTATACTCTTAAAGTGTAATTGAATATAGCTGCTTGGATTGAATAATAATAACACACAAAAACGCTAACCTTGTAGGGGAGTCATAGTTAAAAAACCAAGCGTTTTCTGTTTCTATCTTTTCAATTAATGAAGTTATACTTAAAAAATGAAAACTAAAAGGCAACTTATTTTGAATAAAACTGTATCTTTAACTCAAAATTGATGTACTTAGAATTGTGTAAATCTTTTTAAAATATGTATAGGCAACGAGCACGGAGTTACTGGACGGTAAGTCTTATTTGGAAACGTGATATAAGCGTAATTAGGGAATATTGGAAACATGGGTCATACGCCAATCTACAGCATTCAGATTATCATCATGTGTTGACTCACAGTACAATATACGTATCACTTGCATTCGCATTAGCGAATTTGCATGTTCTTACACATTCACATGAATTGTGCTAATGATTTGCGAATGTAGAACTGCAGTTTAACGACCAAAAATAAGTCGCCAAATTTTTACGGTTATCACCCTCTACACTAACTCTATAGCAGCGCCCATTTTACGTCAAATTAAAAAAAAAGAGAGCGTGTATCAGCTCCGACGCACGACTGGAGTTTACTCGCATTTAAAATAGATAGCGCCATACTCAGACACTAAAGATATAAATAATACAAATACATGGTTCATTTTGAAAAATTATATCTAATGTCGTCGTCGTCAACCCATTATTGTCCCACTGCTGGGCACGGGTCTTCTCTCAGAATGAGAGAGTTTAGGCCATAGTCCACCGCGCTGGCCAAGTGCGAATTGGTGGTATATCTAATGTATTAGCACGTATTAAAATATTAATATTGTACGTATTTACATTACTTATCTTAACGATTTACTATTTTAAATACCGTTGAGAATTCGGTAAAACGTAATCACGAAACCTATGCATACCATCCACGCGTACTGATGAAATACTTCTAAAGTTTTAACTTATTTTTCTCATACCGGGGCCTTAAAACAAGGCCCCGTTATTCTTAAGAAGTAAACTCCAAAAACTGAACATCCGCCTTCGCATTCGCGAATGTTCAAGTAATAAAATTGGTTACATCACTAGTATCATCATATTTCGACTCACATTACGTTATACGTATCATATTGTCTAGTAAGTTCTCTAATTACCGTCATATCCTTTCCCTGCTTGGGCGGGCTCGCAGTTCCATTGCTTCCCAGACGCCAGCGCGAACACTTCTCATGGAACCCTAATGAGATTCTATTTTAAGCACACTTAAAAGGCGAATGAAGTTTGAGTACAATACACGGGCTTGAAAACTTAATTTTGCCCGCTCATGACAAAGTTTATTGTTTTAACTTTATGAAATTGTTTTTTTGGGGACTATTTTTAGAGTTTGGATTTCAAAGATAAAAACGGAACTTTATAACTAAGCCTTCGTGTTCTATGCGTCTATCATAGTACTCTATCTCTTAAACTGTAGTGGGTAGAATATATTTTCGAAGTCATTAGGTATGTATGTATAATAGCTGTTGTAAAAATAACAACTACTATAAATGAGAGTTGATCATACGGAGCTCTTAGTATGCGAATTTGTCCAATATTTACTTTTTAATACATGAATTCAAGTTCATCATTGCCATAAGTGTATAAATAACTATATTATTACACTAACAGTTTCGTGGCACTAGTGCACAAGTCTCTCGTCTTAAACATTACGACAAATGCTGTTTGGTTCCCTTATGGCAAAAAATCATTTGTATTTCAGGTAATAACCTCAATACATCTGAACGACTAGTCTGAATTATTTTAAAATATTGAGCTATGTTTCATAAAAAATATCATAATTCTGGTGTGAAGCAGTCTCTGTGTTTCACTGGAAGGCTAACAACAACCTAATCACATTCACATGAGAGGTTCATATTAGTCCTCGGGAGTAGCAACGTATCTGTAATTGGCTTCAAATAGAACCCTTGTGCTGTAGAGACGTCCATGAGTGGCAGTGGCGGCAGTGCCAATTACCATCAGATAGACTGCATGCTCGTTTGCTATTTCAATCTTAAAAAACAAGATTCTCTCGATTCCGTTTGACATTGATTAAATTAATAAACCTATGCTAAATATATCGCGGAAGTATTTGTAATACATTCCAATTTACACCCCTCATAAAATATCTAATAGCGCCACACATTATGGCTTCTCCAAGACGCCAGCTGTGACTATTTAATTTCCTGCATATATAAATAGTTTAAGTAATCGGTGAACAGTTTTCCGCGAACACCATTAAATGCAGAATTAATAACAAAATAGGATATTTCTTGAAATATCCGTCTTTAGAATTGATCGAGTCTACTAAACAAAGCTACTCGAGCTGGAGGTAGCCAGCAACATCAATCACGGTAACGTTCAGCAGCAACCTACTTCTTGGCTTTCCTAAACGTAATTATCAGGAAACGCCCTTAATCACTCCATAAATAACACTAATGGTCTAAGCTAAATTCGAACCATTTACTATAACATTAATCGTGGAAATCTGGATTAACTGGATCATGAATATATCTGGATTACGCTTTGGCTTTTTGATATAGAGACGAAAACGAGATTTCGTTAATGACAATAATCTCTATATAGACTATTCAGTTGCACCTAATAAGATGGGGGCCTTATTAATATTAATCAGAGAATTTAGGTTTTTATCTTCAAGATTAACATCTTAATCTTGAATATAAAAACCTTAATGGTTTTTGCGTAATTTATAAAATTGAAGGACCTTGTCTTCTAAATAAAACCAGCGGTATATTGACAATTACTATTGCATTACAAAAATATCCGTAGACGTCAGTAACCGCTTTTCATCTGCTTTACCGTTCCGTATAATTGTATAAAAAACATTCGCCCATAAAAATTTAATAACAATAATAATATTAAGTAAAAAAAACTCCTTAGCTTAAGTTGTAAGTAACAAAACACTTTTGCAACAAAAGCACTTTGGTAAAGGGAAGCGGTCGAAGAGAAGCGAGGAAGTATTTTGTATCACGAAAATGTCACGGCTTGCCGAGCAAATATCCATTTACGTACCCACGCGCAGAGACGAATCTAATAAACCACTTAATTTTAGAACCAGTTACCGATGTATAAACTTTGAGAAGTTTAACGTTTGAAGAGTGTTTCCAATGAATAATACCCACTGTAACGGATTATCAAGATCGCCAGATGGCGAGTGCTTGTGGCGGAACCAAGCGATGTTTTTGTAAACATTCGCAATGTTTTCTATTAATTTTCCTCGGGGCCTGTTTTGGGCAACTACAATAAATAGATGGAAATAGAGCGTGTACACAAGTAAGTGCGTAAGTGAATAAAACTGGAAGATCTTAAGTGCATTCGTTTATAATGTTGTGAAATATTGCATTTTTCTATTGGCATTTTATTTGTTTTCGTAAAAAAAGAATTTTCATTAATTAACAGTATTTAAATTGTATGCAGTACATCCAGCAAAATATGGTCCGTATCATAATAAAATGAAATGAAATGTCTTTGTTTTGTATAGGCCTGCGGGGGCACTTACAAATTGTCAGTTACATTTTTTTTCTTACACTACCACCGGATCGGAATACGACCTCAACTGAGAAGATCCGGCAAGAAACTCAGCGGGTGTGTCTTTTTTTCTTATTTATATTCATTTTTTTTAATATTATTACAATCATGTTTTTTTACATGGTAATGAAAGTTAGCTCCAGTATCTTGCCTTACAGTTCAGTAAAAGAGAGCCCTGTTTGGCAAGATACGCTACACTTTGACATTTATTAAATATACTATAGTAATGCATATTATTGCTCATAAGTTTCGTATATAAGCAACGTCTACCTGTTCTTATCCAATGCTTGTATTTATAAGTAATAACGTATCTGAAATATAACAACCTTAAAGTAAATACAGCTTAAGTATTTAATTTACAAGTTTTCTCGTTAAATCGAGAAGGAGGCCTACCCGTGACTATTTAATAATTCCTCCAACGGGGTTTGTTACAAAGTACGAAGCTAAATTTCATAAATAAAAATTGGTTTGAGTTTGTGTAACACAAACACGATTTTGGGGAAATCGGGGAGTCCTTGGAACTTTCTGTTTTACTTTAAGGAGTTGCAGAGTTACAATTTACACGCATATGATCTGATATTTTGAAAGTAGCATTTAAAATAAGTTTTTCTTTGTATAATACCGATACATTGTTGCCATTTCACTTACTAATGAGGCGACCATCACAGTTCTTGTAAGGAACAACGCATCCGACTTAAAGAAATTCAGTTCTATTGTGGCATTGATCAATAACTACTCGTTTGTTAAATCAATCTTATAAAAAATTGGGTGTTAATGAAATGAAATGTCTTTATTTTTTATAGGCCTACGGGGCACTTACAAATTGTCAGCTCCACATTTTTTTTTACACTACGACCGGATCGGAACACGACCTCAACTGAGAAGATCCGGCAAGAAACTCAGCTTGTCTTTTTTGTTATGTTGTATTTTTAATCTTTTTAATCTCTCAATTGTAATCTCCAGTATACCTGAAGTTTACAAATACTCGAGTCCACAACCTAAGATACTAACGAACTCATTAGTCAGATGATAAAGTTATCCGAAGTTTACGGATGAGACTAAATAAACAAGCCGTAAACACAGCTAAATATTTTATTTTTCCAATTAAAGTGTGCAAATATTTGCCGAATGTTTTCATGTAATGACTTCTTGACGCCACGTGTACTGGCACGGGCGGAGGAAATTGTTTTGAAGTTTATCGGCTTTTCGCGAAATTACTTCTACGGAAATAACACACGCTGGTGGGAATATTTTTTTTATAATGCAGACTGAAAAGGTGATGACTTATTTTTATTTAAAGCATTTATTTAACTTACAATGTTTCTGGGTAAGTATGTAAGGATGTAAGTATGTATCTAAGTATGTGTTTAGGTCAAATCTTGCAACCTGAATTTTCAGTGTCCAATTAAGCTGAAATTTGGAATACATATACAGTTTTGATGACAATGCAATTATATCAATATTGTTATTAATCCAAAATGGCTGACGCACCAAAATGGCGCACTAAGTATTTTTGTACAACCCACCCTAAATAGGTATCCAATGAAAGAGCTTAATCTGTAGGACACATTCACTACGAAAAATATCAAACGCAAAATGGCCGCCTTAAAAAATGGAAGATTATTTTTGTACACCCTATCAAATATAGGCATCAAATAAAAGCGTTTAGTTTTAGTTTATTTTGTTGCATGATACAATTTTCAATCATATAAAACCTTCTTCATATAGAGCATGAAGTTCTATCTAAAGTCAATTACAGATGCGTTGCTAGTCCTGAGGTGGTAGAACTACACTGGTTCTACCACCTACAAATGATATGAGAACAAGTTGATGCTAACAAACAAGAGATAAAGTCTGGCTATTAATAACTGAAATAATTCTCTCACATTGTTATTTCAGCTCAGACATATTGTTGAGTAAGTCCCCGGTAAAAGTCATTTGGAAATAAAATTGTGTTTCAAGTGATTCTATTGTAATCCAATTTTCCGAATGGCATTTTCATTCATCGCAATAATGTTTTGTTCCTACGCAATAATAAAAGTCGTCGCCAACAACATATGAAACTGAGGAATAAATTTGCCGTATGTTGATTTATTTCACGTTTTGTATTAGGTACTTACGTTTTTATCGTTCTTTGTGTGATATTTGTATTCACGATATTTTTTTCGTAGGTAAAACTACTAGGTCAGTAAATATTAGATCATTTTATAAGGTCTGATTAAGGATTAGCCAAACGTTAACATGTAAGTACATTAGAAAATGCAGGTGGTAGAACTGATGTAGTTCGACCGCCACGGGAAATACCACCGCCACACCTATATCTAGCGTGAAGCATTTTTTTTTTCGTTTCGATGGAAGGGTGTGGTTGCCGGCACACTTTTAGGCGACGATCATAGTCCTCGGGAGAAGCAACGCATCTGTGATTGACTTCAGATAGAACCCATGTTCTATTTGAAGTTGATTACAGGTGTCCATGGGCGGCAGTGACCACTTACTATCAGGTGGACCACATACTAGTTTGCTACTTCAATCAGATAAAAAAAAGGATGTGGTTCGTTCGCAAAGATACTTCCGCCAAACTTATTTCTGGCTTTTCTGAAGCTATAGTTGCGTTTCAGTCGAAGTGTGTGGTTGCCGGCTAATTTATATATGAGACAACCATCTTAGTCCTCGGGAGTAACAGGGCCACTGTGGTTGACTGGGTACCCATGGGCGGCTATGACCAATTACAATCAGGCGGACTGCAAGCTCGTTTGCTACTTCAACCGCATAAAGACTACGCGTATAAAAACGCGGGTAACAGCTAGTATCTTAGAAACAGAATAGGTACATTTGTGCTATAAAGCAGAACTAGGTCAACTCTTTGAGTTGGCTGAGTATCAGTCGAAGTCTGACTAAATAAATATGTAAATATAATAACATATAGGTAGAATAGTATGCTTACGAAAGTTAAGTGATCACTACTGTAGAGAAGTTGCTTCGTGTTAACCCATTAGTGCATAACGTCCGATATATCGGACTTCACTGAAATATTTATTTCATAAATTTAAATCAAAAAAATCAAGGTTTATCATCATAGGATAGTAGTTTGTTATATTTATTTATATGATAAAAATACTGTTGTGAAATAAAACCACGAGACAGTGTGTCAGCTGTCTATTTCCAAAATGTCAATCCGTGGTCAAATTCTTAGCGGCGAGTTAAGAGAATATTATGTTTATTTTCGTATTATGCGTGGTAATTGTTTGAGATACCAATATTGCAGGTGGTAGAGCCAGAGTAGCTCGACCGGGGAAGTACCACCACCAAACTATTTCTAGCGTGAAGCATTTCTTGTGTTTCGATGGAAGGGTGTGGTTTCCGGCACACTTTTATATGAGGCGACTATCATAGTCTTCGGGAGAAGCAACGCATCAGTGATTGACTTTAGATAGAACCCATGTTCTGTATGAAGTTGATTACAGATGTCCATGGACGGCAGTGACCACTTATCATCAGGTGGACCGCATGCTCGTTTGCTACTTCAGTCAGATAAAAAAAAAACAATATTTTTATTAATAATTTGTGTATCAGAACTCATTTGTTCCGATCCGGTGAATAAAGACATTTCCTTTGAAACAAATGAAACAAAAGTAATTTATGTCGATAAAACAGCTGACACTGACGAGGCGACGGTAGGGCACAGATAATTATGTATACAGAGACGTGCAATATTTTTATTCTTCATTAGTAGCTTTAAAACGTTGTATACAAAATTAACGCTCGTATCCGGGTATTTTGAATAAATGCACATAAACTACATGCAGTAGAAAATATGCGTCTCAGTTCCATGATAAGTGGCTTGCAGGAAGAAATAACAATTTAAAATGCATACAGCGCACCGTTCTCATTCACATGCAGAAAATGGCGCGGCTTTCCGCGATTTGTGGCAGTGGCGCTTGACTGACACATGCTGGGAATATATTGGTTTATATTATGTTGTTATATTGATATAATACCAGGATATACCTACAAGCGGTAGAACCAGTATCGTTCGACCGGGAAAGTACCACCGCCACACCTATTTCTAGCGTGAAGCATTTTTTTCCGTTTCGATGGAAGGGTGTGGTTGTGGGCACACTTTTATATGAGGTGACCACCATATTCCCCGGGAGTAGCAACGCATCTGTGATTGACTTCAGATAGAACCCATTTGAAGTTGCTTACAGATGTCCATGGGCGGCATGGACCACTTACCATCAGGTGGACTGCATGCTCGTTTGCTACTTCAATCAGATAAAGAACAAAAATAATGGAAAAGAAGTGAAAGAAAATTTGAGTGTTAATTTTTTTTTACTTTCTACTCTTATCTTATTGGCGGACATTTGTGACCTAATATTATAAAATGGTAAAGTACTTCAAACTTCACAATGAGACCCAATGTTCGAGTCCGCGACAGTGTTGTTATGTGTTATTACTCCTGTAAGTTCTTGAAATGCTTATAAAGTTATGGATTACGTATTAAAGCTATTAATCGGCGCTTAGCAAGGCTGATGGCAACGTAAGCTTTTCCTACAATAAGCTATACATTTTTCTATAAGAAATCCAAAATAGCTTGTTTTGAATGATCACAGATTCTAACCCACCAAAGGCCGAAAAGATTACAAGGGACAATTGGTTTATTATATTATGTAGAGTTCGACTACACTTTTTGATTTCTCCGTTAAAAGGGTTAAGTTCAAAGTTAACACAACAGTTAGTATGGAACATACATATATAGCCACTTAAGACGTCTATGGCGTGGGAACGAATCTGAAAATTACAAACCCGAATAAATCTCATCTGAAAAATTTCGCGATAAGCTTTAATTTCATATAGAAATGCCGAATACAGCAAAATGGAGGGTTTGACTACTACAAAGTTTATTGTTGTAAGACTTGTAGTTTGATCGAATAGTAACATTTCATATGGCGGCCGTTTGTTGCTCGGTAACTGTGACGTCATATCATGGAAATTTTGGTGGAAGCTGGAACTTTTATACCCTCCACATGTGCTGAGCTGCCTCGAATTGGTTAATAAAATATTGGATTTATCGTCATTTTATGCCTCAATTCGCAATAACATGTTTATTTTCGGTTTAATTGGCTCATTGCGGAACCAAATGCTCTTGACCACTGCGTTATGGAAATATTTACGTGTGTTATATATGCGGTTAATATTTTGAACATAACCCACTTTATATTTAGTTTTATTTGCTGCATCCTTGCCACTAATGATTTTGATTGCTGTATATTTACAATGAAGTATGTAATTCTGGAATCTATAATTATGGATAACATTTCTAATAGACATTACAAACGGAAAATTCCTGTCATTCTCCATACTTCTTTCGCGAATCTATGAATTTATAAATTATGTACAATCAATTTGGGTAACATTGAACAGCGGTGTAACTTTGAACAAAGTTGTGAAAAAAATATATTAATTTATTACATGGAAACTTCTTGTTGTTTCAATATCGTACCTGCGTAAAATGGTTTGCCAAAATGTTGTAATAGCAATGAAAGTAAAAAAAGGTACCTGTCAATGTCCTAATTTAAAAAAATACCGCCTTTTCCGTAGTGAAGTTGTTGCAAGTGTTTAATGCTTCATTTTGAAATAGCAATTATAATATAAAACTTACCGTAAACAGGTGTGTTTTGGTGTTTATCTTTAAAATGTATATTGTTTATTGTTATTTTGAAACTGTACTATCCGTATCCCATGTTGAATATTGCGTAAAACTGTTAAACTTTTGACGACGTCGAAATTGGATGTTATATGGGTAACTTTGAACGGTTCAAAGTTACCTGTATCTTATAAAAATATTTTTTTGCGGAGGCTCAGGGTCGCTCAGCGTGCTATGGAGAGGGTTATGCTCGGAATTTCGCTACGAGACATGATTCGCAACGATGAAATCCGCAGACGAACGAAGCTTACCGACATAGCTCTCAAAATTAGCAAGCTGAAGTGGCAATGGGCCGCCACATCGCTCGTAGGACCGATAACCGATGGGGAAGAAAGGTCCTCGAGTGGCGACCATGTTTAGGCAAAAGGAGTACCGGTCGCCCCCCTACCAGATGGACCGGTGACCTGAAGAAGACAGCGGGAAACCGTTGGATTCAGAGGACACAGGACCGGTTGGAGTGGCCCCATTTAGGGGAGGCCTATGTTATGTCCATGTTCCGTCCATCCTTTTTTTTTTGTTTTCGAGGGGGAAACCTTCCAAAGGTACCCGATGTTCCGTCCATCCTATGGATGGATGAAATAAATAATCAAAAAAAAAACTAGTATCTTAGTTTACCACCAAATTGATCGACCTTGATTCATATGGCAAGACCAAGTTGTCTATTGTATTTATATATCAAAATAAATGTATTTTTTATAGATTTGGTTTTAATTAACAAAAATATGTTAATTAATTTTACTCAGACCTTAAATTAATGACGGATTTTATATCCTCAAAAAATTATATTCAAAGTTACCCAAAACTAAGGATAACTTTGAATTTGAGTTTTAGGGGTAATTGTGGATAGTTTAATTGTTTTCTCCGTAAATTTATTGTGTTAGATTAATAAACCAGCTAAAAAGGACACTATTCATTTAATAAAAACAAGGTGCAATAAATATAAAACATATTATAATATCACAAATATTGTAAAAAATGTTCAAAGTTACCCAAATCGAGTTTACACTCTTCATTAATTTATAATTTCCATGTTAATTGGATTCTTACTTCTCCTTTGAACCATTCCTGGGGCATCGTTACAAAAAGTTTAATATCTAACATTGACTTTTTTTAAAACTTTGAAGATGAACATTGTACGAGTAATTTAGCTCTTAGTTTATATTTAAAATAGAATCCTTGGCAATTCTCTAGAGCGAGCATATTTGACACTCAAGAGTCATACTACATTCAACCCTTTTATTTGTTGATCTGCTCACGTCCTCTGACAGAAAACGCCTTATTATCTCTTAAGCTTATTTATATCGTAACCATTGTATATAATACGTATTATGTTATAAAAGGACCCTACGAGACATGCTTACTTTAATCATCACTAAAGAGGATAAAACATTCCTTCTCGCTGTCTGTCCATTTATATGCCTAAATCTTTAAAACCACAATACGAATTTTAATGCGGTTTAATAAATAGAGTGATTCAAGAAGAAGTTTTTTATGTATAATATTTATATATTTTTTATGACTGGAATAGCAAACGAGCATGCAGTATCCTGATGGTAAGTGGTGACTGCCACCCATGGAAATCTGTAACTAACTTCACATAGAACATTGGTTCTGTCTGAAGTCATTCACAAATGCGTCGCTGCTCCCGAGGACTATGATGGTCGCCATAAATAAAAGTGTGTCAGCAACCCTTCCATCGAAACGCAAGAAATGAGTACAGTGAACATAGTAAAGGAACACGGATCATTTCAGATTTTCGACTTTTAGGCGGATCGAAGTTCGCGCGACGCAGCTAGTTATGTTATTAAAGGACCCTAAGAGACAAGCTTAGGTACTTTAACAACTAATGCGCTCTTATTTGCTATTTTCCCAAGCAATAATGTTTTAAATATAATATAATCATGTACTCAGAAGTGTTGCCAAAGGAGAAATCTAGTGTCGCATCAATCAAAGACTAGATCAGAGGAAGCGGAGTGCTCTTTACGAGCTATTTGGGGCACCGCTACATTTTAATGTCAACCAATTAGCGTTAATGTCTGCTTACTGCCTCTAAACATAAATTAGTGATAACTAGTAATATTTTAAACTGTAGCTATCACCTATCATATGTATAATCCTTTGTGGTTATGTTCTGGTGACATCTCGCCTTACCTATCTGCCTAAAACATCTCACTATTGTGTTCTGTAATTCTGCTTTGAATGTTGTGATGAGATAGAAATACTTATTATAGGTATTCCATATTAGTCTTCAAAGTTTGCAATGGATCTGTGGTGAACCTCATGTAGAATTTAAACCTTATGTAAAGTTGGTCACAGGTGTCCATGGGCGATAGTGGCCACCTACTTTTCTTTTTTGTTTGCTACTTTAATGTTAGAAAAAATATAATATATCCTTCGAACCTTAATGTTTACTTTCTTGTCTACCTCTCAGATCTTTTACTTTCTTGTAACTACAAAGTAGAATAGAGGAAAAAGCCATTTTCACTGGAAACAAATAGCTTTCTCAAACCCTGAACAGATTTAAACCAGAAAAAATATAATCCAAGCATGGACGTTTAACGCTTAACTACTTTACGTGAACTTTGCGTTTGACGTTGAGATCTGGTTCTACTTTCTCCAGCCTTTTTGTGTTCTCTAAGAACCTTTATACAGCTAAGAGCTTACAAAAGATTACGGCTAATATTCTAGCTGGATACTTGGTACTTACAACTATTTTGTTCTGATATTTTCCCCCAATAAAGCGGTAACAAAGTACGCCTTTATAATTCTCAAAAAGCAAATACGTATTGAATGAACCAAGCGATTAGATTGAAAAAATAATAATGATATCGTCAATTACCGTCTAACACACCAGTTTCTACTGATAAGCATTTAGCAGTGCTGTATACAGATGTGAAGTTGCCGGTAAAAGAGACCGACAGAGATACCCGAATCGTTTCAAATTTAGTCTTCTGAAGTCCCAACGCATCTGTGATCGACCACGAAGACACTGATTTCATATGGGGTTGATAACAGCAGTTTTGGATAGCAATGATTACGTACCAAAAGGGAATTTCTGGCTCGTTTTCTAAAAGTATTTACACTTCATCCCTGTAGTTTCGGGATCAGAATAGGGCTACGGTATCCCCTGCCTGTCGTAAGGGGCGACTAAAAGGGGCTTCGGGGGTTGCAGACGGCTAGAGTGGGAGCTTGAACCGTCCAGCCAGGTGATCCCGGGAATGACGGCGGTACGTGTGGTCGCATACCGCCGTAAAGACTAGACGGAGCAGTGGGCCCAGCCGCCCATCTGTGAGGAGCCCGTTGGGGTACCGCACTCAGAGGATTCCGGTTGCGTTCCTTTGGAGATCCCGGAGTTCTCTTTGTAGCGCCGAGGACGGCCAGCTTAGGGGGTTTTAGTGCGGTAAAAATCCCACATAACCCTGCGTCGCTCCCACAGCGTCGGGTACCATTTGAAGGTTTTCCCTCGAAAAAACCGATGTATTTACAGTTACAGTGTGTGAATTAATTAACTTCTAGTAAGATATCGATTCCAGTTTTGATTGGTGCATAGGGATTGCACTATTGGCCACTTAATATTAAATAACCTCTGTTTTTACACATTTTCACTTATTATTAAATGCATAAGTGTTTTTAGCTTCACTTCAGTAGATTATTATCAAGCAGAGGCGAAATGGGAAATAATAATCATGTTACCCATTTAACGTGGCCGGTTATTATTCGGATCAGTTATCCCGGGAGTTTAGAAGGTGAAGGATAGCAAGCGCCCGCGGCTACTGATTGTCAATAACAAACTTTGCCAAAATATTATGATGGCTTACCGACCCGTATATTAATAGAGGATAATGAAATCAAAACAGACGTTAGGTTAAGACATAAAGTACACATGTTGTGAAAAACTATTGACCTGTCGCAACGGTCGAAATTCGCCGTAATTTAAATTAACAAACGCAACTTTATATTGTCCAAAGTAGCACGAATCTTTCTCAAATGCAAATAAATTCTAATATTTTTCAAGTTATTTTGAACACATTCGTTAAAGGTACAAAGAGGTTAATTAGCTAAGCTGCATTTAAAAGCAATAGCGGGTATTTTGACAAAGACATCTGACATTTTGTACCTTGTGTGTTCTCATAGTAGGACATTGAATGTTCTGACGGCGGTATGTGTGGTCGCATACCGTCGTAAAGACTAGACGGAGCGGTGGGCCCAGCCGCCTATCTGGGAGGATGGCGGCAGGCGATGGGGCAGCGCGCTCGGAGGATTCCGGTTGAAGTCGTTTCGAGATCCCGGAGTCCTCCTTTTCAGCGCCGAGGACGGCCACCGGGGGGGTTTTAGTGCGGTAAAAATCCCACATAACCCTGCGTCGCTCCCACGGCGTCGGGTACCTTTGGAAGGTTTCCCCCTCGAAAACAAAAAAAAAAAAGAAAGACATTGTTCTATTTCGTTTAATATGTATGTATTTGTGTCAAATGCAAGGTAGTGTGTGTAATGTGTATTTACTTGATTTTATGTTTGTTTTATCCATCTCTACATCAACTATAACCATGCCTAATTTCATACTCTTTCGTCTGCGGCAAGTATCTTAAAAACGAATCACAAATTGTTGCTTCACGTATTAATATATAAGTAATATATGTACCCACATCAAACAAAAAAGTAATAGACCAAAGTAAACATAAGGTATTCACCCTTCTAGGAAAAAAATCTGAAAACTTGAATGTTACTAGTATTTTTTAAAATCTGTGTATTTACCCTAATTTGTTATAAAATTAATTCATAGAAGAGTTTCATTCTACGCCCAAATTACAAGAAAAACAACCCGATGAAAACATGTTGCTGAACCAACGGAAATTAAATTAGACAAAAACGTTTTCCTGTTTGAAGAACATTGCTGTTTACCCTCACGAATTAGGCTGTCCACACTTCTCAGACATTTTGATTAAAATCCACGTTACTTCAAAAGTATTACAAAAAATTGTATTTCATTTTAAAATTATAAAAATAATCAATATTTTCGATAATTAAGTTGGTAATAAACAAAGCTAATAGATAACATTTTTTCAATTACATAAAGTTGAAACGACTCTTAAGTAAGTATTGGGTTATTACATATAGAATTAATCATTTTTAAGGTCTTTTGACGTCCACAGCTACATAGGCCTCTCCTAAAAAGCATCACACCAACCGGTCCTGTGCCTTGGTTCCTGTGTTTCCTGCTTTCCAGCGTTATAGATCCTTGAAATGCTGTAGCCGGCTCATTGCTATTAAAAATAATAACTCGAGGGTGTTACAAAAATATTTTATAAAATCGTCCCAGTATTAAACATCGTAAAGCGATCAGCGAACTACAGCGCCGCTGGGATCTAATGTGAATAAAGGAAGTTGGCAAGTAGCAAGAGGCGAATAAAACTTATTGGGTCTAAAGGTACTTAACGAAAGCAGGAAATGCGATTTTAATTCTATTTTAAAATTGAAATCGGATGGGTCTATTAAGAAGTACTTAATAATGTGTTTCAATTCATTTTTGGTGACTTCTATCTGAAATTAAACCGTGACGAAATAAAGATACAATTTTCTCGGTTTTTCTTTGCCTATACCTACTACGCTTAATACGAATTAAGGTGCTAAGCTGCCTGGAAAGTGGAAATCCTTAAGCCATACATACAATGTAGCCTCTTTCTACACTCAAGCTTACCTTTAATATGTAGCCACCAAACAAAAACGAAAAATACTAGACATGGTTTGTTTTTATTAAAATATTATATCGTGTGGTCTACGGCTAGTATGATAAAAGATAATTGTACTCGGCCCTGATGTATAATGTTCACAGTAAGTCTGGATGAACGATTGAGCTTACAATTAGGTATCACGACTCTCGTGATTACTAGACTGGCAGCCATTAGTTGAAAAGTTTTAATTGGACCTTGTCGAGGGATGCTGACGGAGTGAATATTTTTTAAATATAATATATGTGCACTTTTCTGATCTAAGCTGATCTTTCGTTTTCATTCAGTCTTTTAAGTTTAACTAAAGGATATAAGCCTTAAATTAGCGGTTCTGCTCTTATGATGTGGACGTGTGAGGGTTGTGCTATTCAACACTAATGCTTCGCAGTACAACTGTATCTAAGGATGTAAGGATATAAATGCATTGCATGTTACATAACATTACTATATACCTAATATTGTATACTGCTAGGAGTAGATCCCCTTAAGTAAATTAATGCCCTCTAATTGTTTAAGAAGATCAATTGCAGCACGCGGGCCAATTATATGTAGATGGCGAAATGAGAGACTTAAGCATCTTTAAAGATGCTTAAGTCTCTCATTTCGTTCTTAAGAACATTACGGAGAATATCGTTTAGAAGGAGATAACGTTTTTGCTACAGTTAAAATAAGTGATCTAACTTCTAACATGCACTTGACTTGAGATCATCATTTATAGAGTTGAAAACCACTCGAAGGCATCAAATAATTATCAGTTACAAACAACGGAACGCTATTATTATTTTATGATAACAGTTCATGCATTATAAATTCGATTAATCTCAATTCAAACGTTATTTACCACATTTAACTTATACAATTTTCTTCAACTTTATAGGTATTAAAATTACTCGTCATAATTTTTTCCTAAACTTAATACGTTTAAAGGATTTCAACACTTCACGAACTACGCCTACGTAATTAGAACATTCGTTGTCAATACTTACAGAATAAGGAAACAATTTAAAACTAATATTCTATTGCTTTTGGTTAGTAACAATTGTGACATGGTATTTTAATTAGTTTCTTATATCGTTTTAACTTTGAACGATGATTAGTTTCTCACACTTGATATAATTTTTCCATTGTTAAGAATACTGTTAGATGTAAGTAAAGATCTAAAAAGTGTTAGAGGTATAAATATAATAATATAAATATATTAATAAATATTTATAGTATATACGTATTAGATTATTGTACTACCTGGTAGGATTACTTAATCGTAGTCATTACTAACACCTACTGTTATTGATTTTCATGTTACTTTTGTGTTTTTGGCTATAGTTCTGGTACGCGTATAACTCAGCTGAACATTTATTTTTGCCAACAAGCAGTTCTTATATTTCGTCGGAAGGGGTTTGATGCAAGCTGAATAAGATATAAGACGATCTTCTTATTCTTATCGAGTGACAATGCATCGGTGATTGTTTCCAGTTAGTTATGCACGATATGCACGATGCATATTCGAAGTGGCCTCCAGAAAGAATTAAATCGCAACTTACAGTAATAACAATGTAATTAGAGTGTAGTGTCCTTAGAATTATATACAATAGCTTAGCATTATACGCAAAAAAAAAATCCACGTAAATAAAAAGGATAAATGGTCCTATATATATATTAAGCGTAATTGTAAGATTTCTTTAATTGCCAACGTTGTCACCACCGCACACGACAGTGTGACGGTGACAGCGATGACCTAACGTGGAGCTAAGAAATAAAGACTTATTGTTAAAAAAAAAGAAGAACTATTGTGACAAAAGGCACGGACGATCAGTCTGTGGGGTTTTTGTGTTATAATAAAAAAAAACACTATTATGCGTGAGTCATAACCACTATCAGCTAGACTGCATGCTTGTTTGCACTCTTATAACTATAACATATAAAGAAGTAATTATAATTTCATTTGATAGAAAAAATGTTGCGAAATTAAGGGAACCTTTTTTAATTCTTCCTTTATTACTTCTATACTTAACATAAAGAAAAACGATCAGTACTTCCTCAATGAAAAGGGCTTACAGACCCTATACCCAGAAGCGGAATCAATCGACTTCTACTCGAAGGCACTTGTTGATAAATGTACCGTATCCATTGATCGTATGCCTACTCGTGTTTATGCATTATATTGAGGTCTCGTCTATTGAGGTCAATGCCGAGATTAATAAATAGGACTTAATCAAGGACCCCGTAATTCTCCGGAGGTTTCACGGCCACATTTTCTGGTAAACAATGGAGAAAAGCAATTTATCTTGAATGTTGCTGACACGAGATTAAGTAGATGCTCATATAATTATTATGGCACACGTACAATATTAGAAATTTAACTAAACGTCGAAATTCACGGAGATAACTAATTTTATCTTTGTGAATTTACGTGTCTACTGGAATCTCCTGGATATTCTCAATTAAAGTCTTTACATAAATTTCGTCACACTGTATTTGGTGAGACATATATTGTAACAAAAGAACATACAAACTTAAATCCCGACTGAACACCTAAACGGCCTCGAAATATTAGTTTCGCACAGTAAGCACCAATGTTGAGGGATATTTTTTTTACAAATATCGCTACAATTTGCAGAAAAATTGGTTGCCCGTCGTCGTCATTGCTTTTAAATGCAGTTTAGTCAATTAAACTTCTTCCTCCCTTAAACTTGTGTTTTTAACCTCATAACGGAATACAATTTAATTGAATTCGCGAACTATTTATACGACTTTGGACAACATCAATTTCAGTTTTTGAGTTGAATAAAAGTCGAATTTCAACCATTGAGATGGGTGACTAGACTAAATAATCTGTCGACGTTCACAACTCAGCTATATTAGCATATCAAGCTAAAGTGTGAAATAAAAGCGAAAATTACATTTGTCTTACTTCGTAAAATAGCTATATGACATTAAAGAACCTAAATTGATATTAAAGCGTAAATGCTTTCAGCACTTTTAAAGTCAGTAAAGATTTAAATAAGAATGTAAATTGACGTCAAGAAAGTAAATTTCAAGTATTTTTTCGTAACGTGTATTTTTACTTGGATATTAATCACGCTACTGAAAGCACGACTGAATATCGTGGCTGCCTCGTGTTTAATTAAATATTTAGGATTTCTTTTGGTGGAAATATCACGGCTAAGGTATTATGAGTTAACAAGACGCTCGTTAAGGTCATAATACCTGCCTGTGACCTAAATATAGACGATGTTTTTTTATAACTATTTCTCGGAATGAAGAAATAGTTACGTAAACACTGGAGGTAAAAGTTTTTAAGGTTTAATAGACTTTTATATTGTTTCCATAAATTATAGAAAGTTCAAAGTTTCACCTGTTGGTAAGTGACCACGTCCGCCCATGGACACGTGTAAGCAGCTTCAGACTGAACATGAGTTCTGAAGTCAATCACAGATGCGTTGCTATTTCAGCGGAGACATATGATCGCCTCGTATATACCACATCCTTTCAACAAAACGTACGAACGGCTTCGTGCTAAATCAGTGTAACGGTGCTACTAACCTGGAAGCATATTATTTCAGACGTCTTTAAATATCTTCAGAGGATCTTCCTGTTAATGATGATTCATAAAAGACAGCTGGTAGAGCCGGGGATTTTAGTGCATAGACAAAATGCAAGTCTTCCACTCCTGAAATCCAATTTAGTATACTCAAGAACTCAAAATATGTACAGCTCAAATATATGGCAAGTCGGAGTTTAAGGAAGCTCCGCTTCATGAGAGGAAACTGTTCCAACAATGTCCCTGCGGCATTCAACTTGGAAATTCAATCTGAGCTCGTCCTTTCACCGCTTCGCAACAATGAAATAATGTTATCTTAGCTTACTTTATTCATCAAAAAACTTTAAAAAGATAATGTTTTAGAATTTACATCAACCTTGTTTATTGTGTTTAAAAGAGTTTAATCCTTGACGTTATTGGAACCGTGTTGAACGAGTTCGTTCGCGAAAAATCTCTTACAAGTCTTATAACGCTTTCTATAATCACACACCCATGTAGTCCCATTTTTTTATCTGATTGTAGCAGCAAACGAGCATGCCACAGTCCACCTGATGGTAAGTGGTCACGGCCGCCCATGGAAATCTTGTAAGCAACTTCATACAGAACATGGGTTCAACAGGAGTAACACAGACCGTGGTAGACCTGACCATAGTGGGCAAAGCCGCGGTAATAACCTAGTATAACATAAAATTGTAAAGACAGTATTCTCTGAATTCCCGTGTCATAGGTTACTTATTCACATGTAGAGCATCCTAAATTATTATTTTGTAGGGCCACATGGTTGTAATAATTCAAACAATACATCACTGGTGCAAGGCTTCGTTTTGATATACCTTTTAAACTATAATTTTATTGGATAACCTTTTTGAAGTGAAACTTCTTTATCGGGGTTGGAAAAAAATTTAGTGTAACATTTTTTCGTTACGCGCCATCTTTTTTTTCCGTTACGCGCCATCTTTTTTTATTCCGTTACGCGCCATCTTTTTCTTATCCCTACCACGCGTGATATTAGATAGATTATTATAGATTAGATTATTAGATAAAGTTTAATAAAAGCCTTTTATTAAACTTTATCTAATTTAACTTTATTTAACCAATTTCTGTAAAGTTGCATATAGTAAATTATTTTTTGAAAAATAACGCCATAAAGAAGTTTCACTTCTTACGAGTGTACGCTAGTACACGCACACATTTTTTTTTTATTTGGGATACGAACTCTAGGTACTTTGCTGTTTGTATTCACTGCGCTAATTTTACCTGTTTATCCCTATAAGTATTTAAAAAATTAACAGTCAGAAACATCACATCAGTTATTCCTTTTTATGCGTGTGAAACTGCGAAGCGTCACTAGTTAAGTAATAATTATGCTTTATGAGTATTATGAAAGCAATTTGAAATAAACGCTATTTGATAATAAACGATAATTGTAATCGCTTTGTTTGTACGTAACCCATATAAATAAACAAAATGTTTGTTCAAACAATATGGAGAGGGAGATAGGCAAATTTACGTTTGTTCCCTCATAATGGTTTAATTACTCCTATAGACATCAGAAGCAGTAGAGGCGGGTTTCTTTGTTTTAAAACTGTTGTATAATAATTTATCAGCGTTCTACGACTTAGGGTAATTTTGTAGTAACTGCGTTTTGAAATAGAAATTTCTATTGCTTATTAAATGTGCCACTTTTTAAGTAACTATTTTAGTAAGTGTACTTTAAGGACGATTGTCTGCGAGCTGGCTGGTATTATAATATCTATAGCATTCCGTCTTTACATATTATTTAATTAAATAACTCTTTTTATCAGATTTAAGTAGCAAACGAATATGCAGTCCATCTGATATTAAACCAGTACCGCCCATCTGTAAGCAACTTCTTACAAAACTAGGGTTCTATCTGAACTCTAAGAACTCGTATAAAAGTGAGTAACCACAGCCTTACACCAAAAAGCAAGAATTGCTTCAACCTAGGAAGAAGTGTGTCGATTGTAAGCAAGAATTGCTTCAACCTAGGAAGAAGTGTGTATATTTAGTTACACCATGTTCTTTACATGACTTTTAAAAGGGCTTTTTTATCTAGTACTACTACGTTTTGACATAAACGAGGGAACGTACAACGCACGCGAAGTAAACAATTTAATGTTAGCCATTAGAGTCGTAAGTCAGCACACCTACGACTAATTATAATTATTAAATTTCTATCTTGAATGAACTATTAAAATTATATCTTGATTTATACATAAATCATATTAATCGAGCAGTAGTGAGAGATAGAGCAGTGATAGCCTAATGGTTGAAACTTGCCCTCTCGATCGGGAGGTCCGAGGTTCAAACCCAGGCACGCACCAATGATTTATGTGCGTATTAGAAATTAATTATCACTGCTTTTCGGTGAAGGAAAACATCGTGAGGAAACCTAAAAAAAAGTTCTCGGAGGTGTGTGAAGTCCACCAATTCGCACTTGGCCAGCGCGGTGGACTATGGCCTAAACTCTCTCATTCTGGGAGAAGACCCGTGCCCAGCAGTGGGCCAATAATGGGTTGATGCACGCACATATTAATCCGTTTTGACATATAATATTTCGTAACATAAATCTTGTAAATTAGCTACAACGTGTTTGAAATCCTACTACTACGAGAACTACAAAAACTTAATGTATAGTTTTATATACATTGCTCCGCCGCTCCGCCCACGCCCTAGGCCTCCGGGTAATGTTCCCCTTACATATTTTGTGACTGAAATTTTGATGAAGTTACAACAAACACATAAAGGTTCTCTTTACGAGACGGGTTGAAACAAAAAAGAAGATGTAGGTACGATTTAAAAGTACATTTTAAAGAATGCATACCAATATTATAAATGTGAATGTATGTTTATTCCTCTTTCACGTCGCCACATAGCTATTATATATGGTTTATATGCTGGGAGATATGAGGGCGGAGAGTGATGTAGGCTACTTTTTACCGCACTCTCTCATTCCCATGAGAATATCGATATTTTGTTAGTTGATACATATTTAGTAGTTCCAGACGTTGTTAATAGATGGCGTTAGTAAATTCATTTGCAAGTTCTGAATCACGCCATCAAATGCTAATGTTAATTCACATGGGCGCATTCGACGCGCATGAAAACTTTTAACCTAATACCATACAAATAAATTACAATAAATACCTTTATGAAGCGTTTGAACGTTCAGCACTCTACGTTTGTAAATGAGAAAAATACAATTTTATAAAAATCAAATATTTCGAGATCCGTTTGATCCATTTGTTTATTTTCTGTTGCGCGGTTTCATTAAGAATTTGAATTTCCTTAATTAATATTTATTTTTCCATCAATTAAACTGATGCGATTCCATTGTTTTTGTGTTGCGAACATGTATGTTCGTATTGTTTTTAGTGCTCTGCAGACCTCGATACTGTCTTTGTTCTGCAGATGAGGTCTGTACTAGCGTATCTAAAACCTGTGCGCCTCGTGAAAACGGGTATAAGTTTAGTTTTTGCCATATTGATTTTCTTGATAATAATTCCTTAGGAGTAGTTAGACAAGTCTTTGGACGTCAAGCTTTTGGAATACATTTAGGTAGAAAACGGCGAAATGTCTGTGGATCTCCGTTTCTCTATTAATTTATGGCTAAGCAGTTGTTTGGCAAAATCTGATTTATATCTGTTTTCACAGCACAGAAAAAGTTTTAAACTTAGCGTGCGTCCGTTAAATTGGTAAACTTGACACACTACGTATTTTTGATAATTTTCAATGTTTCCACAAAAGTTAAACACAAGTTATCGCTAATACTTAATGATTATAAAAGTGAACTTCTCGAGATAATCCTTTTCTGATATTATGAGAACTATATGCTAAACTATGTATTAGTAGAACACAATATATGTATATCTTCATGAAACTTGGTTCAATCAAGCGTTTATTATCCCGTTCAAACAGGAATCTATATTAATTAATTGAATCCAAGGAGAATATCCATCATTGTTGTAATTAAAATCGATTTGCTGCGTCTCCAGATTATATAATGAAATTAATTTATAACATGAATGTAGTCATTTCCAGAATATCAACCAAGAAAATTAAATCTTTCCAGATATTGCCTCCACTATCACTATTAATACGAAACGTAAGGATTTTCATACAGCATGATGATAAATCTAAGAAAATAAGGATTCTAGTACCTAATAGTAATTATATATTTGAGGGGAATTTGAATTATATATTTAAAATCTTTTGTAGCTGGACTATCGCCGTACCTATGGTTCGAAGGTTATTTTACCTATTTTACCATCTGTAGCCAACCTAAGGTAATATTCTAAAGTTGCATGGAATTGAATAGAGACGTACATGGGTAGCGGTGGCCACAGACTTGCATTACCTATTTCTATATCTTTGACGACCCGCGTGGCGCAGCGGTTACCATACCGGTGTGACACCCAGTGGGTCCCGGGTTCAATTCCCGGCCAGACATGTACCTGAATGATGAGTTTAGATTCTTGTTCTGGGTCTGGGTGTTTGTGTACTCGTCTTTGTGTGTGTCCATGGCACCCACGACACAGGATAAAATCATACTGTGGGGCTATGAGTGTAGAAAGCGTTCTATTTAAGCGTTCTATATTTAAAACCATATTGGACTTAATTAGAAAACAACTTCTTCAGACGAGTAAATACTCGTCTGAAGAAGTTGTTTTCTAATTGTTTTCTAATTCTCAAATGAGAATAGTTCTCTTATACTATGTCAATTAACAACTTGACTACATGAGGTATCCTGTCTGCGTTATCGATACTTAAACTATACAAATATGTATATTTGTCCGTACGTACATCACTATAATTTTTATACGTACTCTGCGCGTCCTAATGTGCAACATTGTATTGACAATATTATAAGATAAGAATGGCACATGATGGATATATCTACTGATAAGTTGTTGCTTAGATGTTTAGACGAGGTACATGCTTATCTTGAGAGCATGTGAATCTATATAATTTGTTATTTTCTATTACATTACAATATGAAATCATTGTATTTAATATTAGCATGTTTGTTAGGATTGTGTGCGGGTAGCAAAGTGTTAGTTGTGTTTCCCGTTCCTGGAAGGAGTCATGGGATTTTGGGGGAATCCGTTGTTAAGGTTCTCTTAGAGGCTAATCATGAGGTAAAATAAATTTATTCAGCACACGAAGTAGTGTTTACTGTTTCCTTTAAAATTCTGTAAATAAATAAATCGATACAATCTTGCAATCTTCTCTCTATATATTATTACGTGAAGCAAAAACAGAGGAGTATGAAATTACTCACGGTTAGGTATAGTTAATTCAGAGAAGGATTGCGCAGTAATATTTTTTTCAAAAAATGCATAAAACATACATAAAATCAACTAAAACACATTACACATACTACCTTGACTTTGACACACATATATAATAAACGGAATAGAACATATTGAATGTTACTACTATGTCTTACTATGAAAACACATAACGTCAAAAATATCAGATGTGTTTTTCAAAATACCCGCTATTGCTTTTAAATGCAGCTTAGCTAATAATATTCTATTTACATTTAACGGGTGCATTCAAAATAACTTTAAAATTATTACAATTTATTAGATTTTTTTTTTTTTTTAAATATGGAAACTTCGTTCAGAAACCGCTCTACACTTTCGTTCAGAGAATGTTGGCTGTGATCCAAGAATTGCGTATCAGTACGGAAGACCATCATGTGAAACTTAATCAGATATTTTTCAAGCATATTAGCATACACACGCTTTCTACACTCATAGCCCCGCAGTAGGATTTTCTCCTGTGTCGTGGGTACCATGGACACACACAAGACGAATACACAAACACCCAGACCCAGAACAGGAATATAAACTCATCATTCAGATACCTGTCTGGCCGGGAATCGAACCCGGGACCCATTGCGCGTCAGACCGGTATGGTAACCGCTGCGCCACGCGGGTCGTCGAATTTGAGAAATATTCGTGCTATTTTGGACAAAATGGTCGAATTTTGACCGTTGCAACGGGTGACTAGTAATTATAATTTGCAGTATTTCATTATAATAACAATTATTATATTTTTATAAATATCATCTCCGCCGCCGCCACCATCTAACTACGAATTACTGCAACTCTACTTACTATATGTAGTATATGCTTGTTACAAAATATGTGGATTCGACTCGCGTTTCCAGTGAATGAACAAACATACAAATGATTGCAATTTATCTCCAGGTGACGTACGTATCACCGTTTCCACCGGTGTTAGAAGAACCGAGGCTAAAGTACGTGAACATCAGCTCTGTCCTCGATGTGTTATCAGGTATCATTTTCAGTAGTACTCTAAAGCAAGACCACAAGGCATTATTTTTAAGGGTTTTTCTTCAAAGAATATAAAACATTAGTTTTAAGCATTTTTCACGTTAACGTCGAGTATTAAAAAGAATTGTATATATCGGGTTTTATAAGAACACAAAATTTTTTGAATTACTCTCAACTGACGTTTGCATCGCGACAAATGTTCCGTGAGCAAGCGATAGGGGGATTTAATCTTATCTTTTAGTATTAGAAATGTGAATGTTTGTGAGGATGTGTAATATCTGTATGTATGTTATTATTTCCCGCAAAAACAAATACTCGTTACCACCGTAAACGGGATCAAAGCGGGCGGAGACGCGCGAATATGCTAATTATATTACAATAACTCTTATTTATGTTGTAATTGATTATAATGGAATTCATTTATACTTCAATAATATTATGATAAGATGATTTACGAGAATCGTTGAAACGATTAATGTCTTGATGATACGAAAATATTGTATGGAAAAGCTATATTTAATAATTGAATAGCATATAACTTTCAGCTATATCTAGTATTATATATATAATATATAGTATTAGTATAATACAACCGTAGTACAAGACATACGAGCATACAATTTTTCAGAACATCACTTCACGACTCATATTATGATATACTCAAAACAAAACCATGAATCCATGCCTTATTTTTAGAAAAGTACAAAAAGCCTTGTTGTTAAAATTTGTATCCATAACACCAGGGTGGTTCATTATTTCAGTATTTATAACGGACCACATAAGACAATATATGATTTTAGAGTATTATCGCGGAATTGATACATTTTAATAATATCGGCAAAAAGAATTCTTAAAGAATTCAAAAACCGCATATCGTGAGTACCCGTTAATTATTAAAACTTCATGTGTAGCCTAATTTCTATCGACTTTGCATATGCCACGAGA
Source organism: Spicauda simplicius (assembly GCA_949699795.1). Classification (NCBI taxonomy): domain Eukaryota; kingdom Metazoa; phylum Arthropoda; class Insecta; order Lepidoptera; family Hesperiidae; genus Spicauda; species Spicauda simplicius. Next base: position 276,450 of record OX453063.1, read on the forward strand.
TCTTAATCTACCTTTCGTCTTCAGGTCCAAAGAAGCCAAACATCGCAGAGCTTACCCGAGCTCCGCAGCCAGTGAACTTCATACTGCATGCGGGGGCAATGTTTGCGCAGAAGACGTTGGAGCATCCAGAGATGAAACAGTTGCTTCACGACGCTGAGGTTACCTTTGACGTCGTGCTGGTTGAGTGGTTCTTTAGTGGCCTGCTAGCACCGTAAGTGTTTTGCTTGCCTAGCAGTTTCTCGAAGTTCAACACTTTTTATCGCAATAAAGATTATGGTTAGATTTAAATACAGTGTAGGATTCTAATGTTATAATAATTTTTGAAATCGATCCAGTAGTTTCGGAGCCTATGCAATGTAAACAAACAAACGAACAATCAAAACTTTTATTTTTTCGTATTAGTAGGTATAAACATACTGTCCCTGTAGTTCCGGGACCAGAATAGGGCTAAGGTACCCTCTGCCTGTCGTAAGAGGCGACTAAAAGGGGCTTCCGGGGTTGCGGGCGGGAAGAGTGGGAGCTCGAACCGTCCGGCCAAGCAACCCCGGGATGGACGGCGGCATGTGTGGTCGCATGCCGCCTTAAAGACCAGAGGGTGTGGTGAGCGTTTCACGCCCACCAGGGAAGAGCCCGAAAGGGGCATCGCGCTCGGAGGACTCGGCTGTGTTCAGTTGGAGATCCCGGAGTCCTCCACGCAGTGCTAAGGACGACCACCAGCGTTTAGTGCGGTAAGAATCCCACATAACCCGCGTCGCTCCCACGACTTCGGGTACTTTTTGAAGGTTTCCTCCTCGTAAACAAATAAAAAGGTATAGACAAGCTAATTTTTCACGAAAAATAAATAGAGGCAATTTGATTGCATCTAACAATAAACAAAAAAATAGCATATAACTTCACCTTTTGGGCATTCGTTTATTTTTACTATACGAAAACAAAAAACGTGTGTATTTCGTTTGTCTGAATTTTCTTGTTATGTTTCAATTAACTTACTTTGATGAATTAAATCATGCCTTAAAGTATAAATTAAGAGATATTTAGGAATAAATAAAGAAAAAATTTTGTTTTATTTAGAGTGATAACTACTGTTTTGTGTTATAATGCGATCTGTTGAAGACTTCGACAAACATATCGGCACTAGTTACGTCATCAATGCTACCCAGATTCTCTTCAAACATTTCTCCAGCCGACAGATGTTTGTCCATTACATTCCAGTATAAATTTCTTTCTGTACGCGTTAAAAATTTCCTCCATTATTACGAAACGGCTGGAATTCTTGTCCGTCATCGTTTTCATCTTATACGTTTCGTGGACGGACGGCCGCCCACGTGCCAGGCGAGACCTGTCTGTTCGACTTTGCAGACATTTCCCTGTCATGAATCATCTGTTGAATTACGCTGAATGCTCAATTTAGACCGTTTTATCTATCGTTTTTATAAACTTGTCCTATCACCAATTTACTAGCGGGAAAAGAAATTGTATTTTTCCAACTGACTTTTCATGAGCAAAATCATTTTACATATTTACGAAAAGCGTACTAAAAATATGTGGAGTTACTTATTTTGGTTAAAAAATTTACGACAAGTCATGAAAGCTTTTGCAATTTTAACTAATAATATTAATAGTCTTTCATCAATCTTATTTTTGTTTCATAATCTATCCGCAATAAGGCTGGCTGAAGTTTACAACTGTCCTTTGATCTGGTACCGATCTGGAGAAATATGCTGGCAGTCACTTCGCATGGTGCACGAGGCCAGCAGTCCTACTTACAGCACAGACCTGCAAGTGACGGAAACTCCAATCCCACCCTTCTCAGCAAGAGACCGACTCTACCAGATCTGGCTGCAACTCTACTTGACCGGCTGGATCTAGTGCGTATACAATTTAATTTACATTAAATATTAATTTTAGAAGCTTGTAATAGCTGCATTTTAATACTTAACGGGTACTCACGATTTTTGAATCCTTTTCGAATTCTTTTTGCCGATATTTCAACCCAGTTGCATGGCAAAAAGAATTCGAAAAGGATTCAAAAACCGCATATCGTGAGTACCCGTTAAGTATTAAAATGTGTCAATTCTGCGATAATATTAGTCTAAAATCATATATTGTAATAGCTGATTTATTTCATTGCTGTGGAATTATTATAAACACGCAGAGAATACTGATAAAAATAAACGATACACTTATTCGAATGGCAGGACATTTAAAAGAATTCTAATGTTGTTTATTATTATACTTTACATTCTTAAAAAACATTTTATAAGAATTTAAATTAACCACTAAAGCTTTTCTAATTCCTCATTCAAACGTTATAATAATGGATTTACTTTTTCTTTCTTATTTATGCTCACGCTCAAACGAAACACATTTATTAATAAGCTTAAAAAAGGACGTTGTACATAATCTGTACATATTTTTTTAGTTTCATTAAAAACCAAGTTGAAATACCAGCGTATGAGGCAATATACCGTGAACCGCTGAGGATAAGAGGAAAATTTCTACCGAGTTATGAGTCCCTCATTTACAACGCTTCGTTGATGTTTTCCAATTCAAATCCACTGCTGGGTCAGAAGCTACCGTTACCATTAAATGTGAAATATATAGGTGGTCATCACTTGGAACGACCAACGCCGCAGCTTCCTAAAGTAAGTTTTTTCTGTTGTTACTATTAGTGAGTATTTAATGCCTTAGTCGTAATTCTTACGTTGTATGCAAATTTGTAGAGCTTATGTTCTTAAAACTGATCGCATCAACCCATTATTGGCCCACTGCTGGGCACGGGTCTTCTCCCAGAATGAGAGAGTTTAGGCCATAGTCCACCGCACTGGCCAAGTACGAATTGGTGGACTTCACACATCTCCGAGAACTTTTTTTTTTAAGAATTCTCGGGTGTGCAGGTTTCCTTACGATGTTTTCCTTCACCGAAAAGCAATGATAATTAATTTCTAATACGCACATAAATCATTGGTGCGTGCCTGGGTTTGAACCTCGGACCTCCCGATCGAGAGGGCAAGTTTCAACCATTAGGCTATCACTGCTCTAAAACTGATATCTGCTTAAAACTGATATCTTAAATTAATCGAAACTAAATTTAATAATAAAAGTGAAAAAGCCTCAAATGCATAATCATTACAAACTTTAATGAAACAATCTGTTAATTTATTATTGCTTTTCGGTATGAATAATATGATATTATACATAGAATTCAAATAAAAAAATTACATCACACTAATCGTCAATTATTTCTCGAAGGACTTGAAGAAAATAATGGACGACTCAAGGGACGGTGTGATCTTCTTCAGCATGGGCTCAGTTTTGAGAGGGGAGGACCTACCGGGTCACGTACAAAAGTCATTCATTGAATATTTTGGTCAGCTCAACCAGACGGTGATATGGAAATTTGAAAAGAAAATTGACGACTTGCCAAAAAACGTTAAAGTTATGAAGTGGGCTCCTCAACAGAGTATATTAAGTGAGATCTTTTATGATTAATCATGCTTTATCAAACGCAATTAAAACACGTGTATTTCTTGTATCACTACATAGTATAAAACAAAGTCGCTTCCCGCTGTCTGTCCCTATGTATGCTTAGATCTTCAAAACTACGCAACGGATTTTAATGCGGTTTTTTTTAATAGATAGAGTGATTCAAGATGTTACATACATAATATAACGAAGTTACACTGATAATTTTAGATTTTATACTTTTAGGCGGAACGAAATTCGCCGGGTCAGCTACTATTACATATAAGGCAAAACTAATTAAAAGTGTCTAACCTGAAAGTATATGTTTGTTACAACCCACGGACATCCGTAACCAAAATGATCAGGTAGAAGCAATATAGAACTTTGGAATTATATATTAGTACCGATGACAGATGAGTAAGTTGCCGTTTGCGAGAACAAAGATGGTCACCTCATGTATAAATCATTCGGCATCCATACAATTTTACCGAAACGCAAGAACTGCTACCAATGTTCAACGTTGCTTGAAAAAAAAAAAGTGTACCTCCCTGGTCCAACAATACGGGACTCAAACGTTTCCAAGATATTTCTCAATAAGATACTGTTTAGTAAGTAAAAAAACGCCTGAATATTTTTTTTAGATCATCCAAACACCATACTATTTATTACACACGGTGGAATGCTCTCCGTGCTAGAGGCCACGCACTTTGGAGTTCCCCTCATCGGAATCCCAGTCTTCGGAGACCAGTTCACTAACATAGACTTTGCTGTAGCCAGAGGAGTTGCTATTAAGATAGACCTATCAGAAAATTTCCCTCGGAATGTCAAAGACGCTATTGATGCCATTTTGGAGAATGATAGGTAAGTGGGAAATACTAATTTTTTTAAATTTACAATTTATGATCTCCTTACTGCAGTCATTTTTAGACGGATAATATTATAATAAGATTTTTAGGGAAACAATTCAGTATAATATAATTAATTCTTCACTAATTTTTTATTTATGTGGTCGATACGTTAAGTTTTTTAGTTCCATCAAGATACAAACAATTATGATATATTGGTCCAACATTTTTTTTATAAAATGAAAAAGCAAACGAGCATACAGTGAACCTGACGGTAAATGTCATTGCCGCCCGCAACATCTGTAAGGTAACATAGGTTCTACCTGAAATGACTTACAGTGCGTTGCTTTTTCCAAGGACTATGATGGTTGCCCATATAAAAATGTTATATTAAGCAAGCAACCAGCAACCATACCCTTCTAAACGCGAGAAATAAGTGTGGCGATGGTACCTCCTCGGTCCAAGTACCACATGACAAAACATTTAACAAAATATCCGAAAGTTGTAATTGTGTAATTATATTTATAACATTGAAAAAAAAAATATATTTTTTAGTTACCTCACCAACGCGAAAAAGACTTCATTCATATTCCGCCACCGTCTAGTTTCACCACAGATGGAGATAAATCATTGGGTTGATTTGGTCATACAGACCAAAGGAGCCACACACCTTCGGTCTCCAGCGCTGCAGGTCTCCACTCTTGATCGGTTATACTTGGATGTCGTATTCTTACTCATTCTCTTATTGTGGTTCCTAACTAAGGTAATAAAGGTGGTAAAAATCCACCTCAACTCCAATGAAGATTTGGAAAAGAAGAACGTTTAACGTAACTCGAATAGTAACGTTTAGTGAAAATTGTTAATTATTAAAATATTGCGTAATACGATGTATTTTATTATATCACTACCCTTAATTTGTATTATTATTATCGTTGTTTTATTCGTTTTTGTCTTTAATCGCAGCAGCCATTGTCTACATCTCTACACGGTGATATCTCAAAATTATGTCATACAGAACTCAATGAAAAGGAGATTACATCCTAAAAACCACCTAAAGTTATGTTTCTTTTCATATTCAATAAGCACCCCAGTATGTACAATATTTTATAATATCATATGGTAATGTTTATTGTTATAAGAATTATATGTACCTATTATTTTGCGATAATTTTATTGATGATTGGTTTATTGGAAACAATTGATGGACACATAATAATACACATAAAATATTTAATATGATTTAATTTAATGAAAAACACTGTTTCCGCTGTTATCTGTTAGAAAAAAACAAAACAAATTTAAATTATGAAAAATATAATAATAGAAATTCTCTAAGGAAATAAATTTACTCTACAAGTTGATAAATGACAAAAGCGATGGAGTATGAAATAACGCCAACAGTTATTCGTGCAAAAACTCGACACATATAAAATGGGGTCAAGATTTCCGTTACTTTTCGTCAAACTTATAATTATTTTGCCCGTTATTCAATCACAGGTAACTGCGATGCGAACCAGATATCTACTATCTGCTCTAAAAGCCGAGCATACATAATTATTGACAAAATCACTGCATAGTATAAAACAAAATTGCTTCCCATTGTGTGTCCCTATGTATGCTTACATCTTTAGAACTAAGCTACGGATTTTAAAGGAGTTTTGTTATAAATAGAGTGATTCAAGAGGACGGTTTATGTATAATAGGTACATGCATGATATACTGGAGGAACACAGATTATTTTAGATTTTTGACTTTCAGGTGGAACGAAGTTCGTCGGATTAAGAAGTCAATAATAATATATTTAACAGACACAAAGAATTTAAAATCTTCGCTAGCTAATAGAAAGAATAACAGTGTCTAGGCTTGAAAATTGCAGGAGTGCTAGGTCAGGTAACCTCCTCGTGGTGCACTCTGGGCATCGCTCAGTAACTTCTTGATCCGTCGACCAGTTGCTGAGCGATGGCGAATAACCTGGCGAGTAGGCGTCTCTCCACATGTCCTCTGCTGTATCGGAGTACACTGTGGACGGGGCAAGGGCGGGCTCGACGTGTACTAACCGACCGTCGGGCAGGCAATACCAGCCACCGTCACATCAAATCGTAATCCCATCCTTGGTGTCGTGGATCATGTCTCGCGGCCTCGGGTGTGGACCGAGGGTCTTGCCTTAACCGGCCGGACTGCGAGGAAGAAAACCTCTATAAAAAATCACCCCAAGCTCAAGCGGAGGCGCACCGTGAGGAGCTGCGTGGCTGACGGGTAGGTCAGTCATTAGTGTGACCCCCGTCACTGGCACCTGCCGACCCCGGTGACGGGTCACGCTTAGGCTTATCCGGGCACGGAGTCCCTGCCCGGACGGACCGACCATTTACTTCCATAATCGTGGGAACAAAAATGAAGAAATCTTTACAACCCCCAAACAAAAACCCTAGCATAGATAATGAAACGAAGACAGGAAGTGGAGTAGAAGAGGTAGGGCCACAGGCCCAGAGAAGATTGACGAGGAGCAGAGCAAGACGGGAGGTCGCATCCGCTGCCTCATCTGGTGCGGAGTCGGATTGCTCCCTCGCATCAGCAGCGTCGGGTCTTTCTAGGACCACTTCTGTGGCCCCAAGGAAAAGGCTGCCCTCGTCTATGGGAAGCAGCGACGAGCAGCCGGCGAAGAAGTCTGCCAAACCGACAAGGGACAGCGAGGGGTTCCTGGACCCGAGCGTTCCTGTGACGACGGCACGTTCTAAGGTCTCGCAACGAGCGACCGTCTCCCAATTAAAGTTAGAAAATGACCAGCTGCGATCCCAGGTAACTGAGCTTACCCGCAAAGTGGAGTGCTTGACGGCAGAGCTGTCTCAGCTCCGGGCCCGAGACTCCGCTAGAGCTGCGTCGGAGCCTCAAGGTACTGACGAGGCACTGATGGAGAGGTTCTCGAGACTAATCGAGGGAAAGTTCGCCGCGTTCAAAGCGGAGCTCTTCCCCGACCGAGCGATAAGGCCTCCCTTGAGGCAGATGACTTCGCAGACGCTTCGGTCAACAGCAACTACACCGGACCTGCGTGGCGTGCAGAAGGAGAGCTGGAGCACAGTGGTGAGCCGAAAGGCACGGGCTAAAGCCCGCAAAGCCGTCGCTCAACCAGCACCAACTACGCAGCCGTCGATCTCTATGCGAGGATCGGCAGCAAGCCAAGCGGCCAATAAGACCAAAGAGTCCCAAGTCCGGAAGGCCGCAAAGAAAAAGAAAAAGAAGACGTCGAAAAAGAAGGCCCGGCTCCCTAAAGTGCCTAAAACTGCGGCGGTAACGATCACCGTCCCACAGGAGGGCAGCATATCATACGCCCAGGCGATGAAGGCCGCCAAGGAGCGCGTCAAGTTGGCGGACCTGGGCATTGTCGACGTCCGGCCGAAGCGCGCGCTTAATGGCGGGCTCCTGCTAGAAATAACCGGGGAGGAGTGTGCCGTTAAGGCTAATGCTCTAGCCAGTGAGCTCCAGGGGGTGCTAGGCGAGATGGGCGTCAGGGTAGCCCGGCCTACGAAGACAGGAGAGGCCCGGGTCATGGACCTTGATGACTCGATCGAGCCTACCGACGTCGCCGAGGCAATTGCTGCCGCCTGCGGATGCTCCGCCGCAGATATCAAGGTAGGAAACATAAGAAGGGATTCCTCACGGTTGGGAACGGCCTGGGTCCGCTGCCCTGTAGCAGCACTAAGAAAATTGGCTGTCGAGGGTCGGGTCCGTGTTGGCTGGGTATCCGCTAGGGTGGTGGTGCTCAGCCCCAGACCCCTACAATGTTTCAGGTGTCTGGAGCTGGGACACGCCAGGCCCCAGTGCAAAAGCCCGGTAGATCGCAGCACCCTGTGCTACGTATGTGGCGAGCCTAATCACAGGGCCAACCAATGCGTAGCACAGACACCAAAATGCGTGGTGTGCGCTGCGCTTGGTCGGCGGTCTGACCACAGGCTGGGTAGCAGCAAGTGCACACCGCCAAGGAAACGCGGCCGCGGGGAAACCGAGCGGGTGGTCGGCACCGGCTCGGTTCGAGCGAATGGGCCTGCGCAGGCTACGGCCAGCGCGTCGTCCCATCGCCCACCCATGGAAATAATGGAGACTCAAAATGCCTAGGTCTCCATCAATCCAAATCCTCCAGGGGAATCTCAACCACTGCCGTGGGGCACAGGATTTGCTCTTGCAGACTCTTGCAGAGCGTTCTGTCTCCTTGGCGGTGGTTGCAGAGCCGTACAACGTCCCTGACCATCCGCGTTGGTTCGGGGACGTAGACCGATCCGTGGCTATCTTCTGGGGAGGCAGCAAAGGGGAACCCCCTTGCTCCAAACTGCACGCGGAGCCAGGTTTGGTTGCGGTGGAGTGGGGTCCTTTCGCAGTCCTTGGCTGTTACATCTCTCCAAACTGCAGTCTGGCGGTTTTCGAGAGCTTCCTCGACAGGGTGGGTAGCTGCATTCGCGGTTGCCTCCCCCGGCCGGTGTTCGTCTTGGGCGATTTTAACGCTCATTCGAGGGCCTGGGGAAGTCGTCGCGACAACATCAGAGGGAATACCACCCTGGAGTGGGCGGCGGGTCTGGACCTACGGCTTTTGAACCGCGGGGCCGTCAGTACTTGCGTGCGTTGGCAGGGGGAGTCGATCGTGGATCTTTCATGGGCGACTCCGTCTGCCGCGCGTTTGGTGACCGACTGGAGAGTGGCGGAGGAACTGGTGACGCTATCCGACCACCGCCACATCACCATTGACCTGGCACTTGATGTCCCGGGTCGGGTCGGTCGCCCAAACGACGGTCTTTCCCGAAGTTGGGCAGTTAAGCGTCTTGATCGAGACATTTTTCTCGCTGCTGCCCACGTCATGGATTGGTGCAGACCAGCTGAGCATTCCGACCTGATCAGTCCCCAGGAGGAGACTGCCAGACTGCAGTCTGATTTGACGTCAATGTGCGACATAGCCATGCCGCGGGTTAGATCAGTCCGCAGTGGTACTGGTGGTCGGAACACATTGCCCAACTGCGAGCGTCGTGTTTGCGCTCCCGGCGCCTCTACAATCGGTCCCGCAGACGTAAGTCTGCCGAGGCTAAGGAGATTGAGGAACGGTACCGAGAGTACAGGCGCGCAACTATGGCGCTCCAGGCGGCGATCGCGGACAGCAAGGCCGGTAAGTGGAAGAAACTGCTGGAGGGGCTCGACAGAGACCCATGGGGACAGCCATATAGAATGGTGTTGGGAAAGTTGCGCCCGTGGATGCCTCCACTAACAGAGACCCTAGACCCTGTCTTCGTCTCGACAGTGGTGGACACGCTGTTCCCTGGAACTCTGGAAGGCCCTAGTGTCCTAACACTAACGCCGAGCCTTGCAAATTGGTCTGACGAGCTTGCCGTTACGGAGGTAGAGATGGAGAGCGCGGTTAAACGCCTGGCGGAGCGCAACACCGCCCCGGGCCCCGACGGAATTCCAGGTCGGGCCTGGGTCCTGGCGTTGACGATCCTCGGAGCGAGGCTGCAGCGCCTGTTCACCGCCTGCCTCCGATGCGGCCAATTCCCCGCGGCATGGAAGAGGGCGAAACTGGTGCTCCTGCACAAAGTGGGTCGTCCAGCAGACTCACCAGGAGCATACAGGCCCATATGTCTGCTGAACGAGGCTGGCAAACTCCTTGAGCGGGTTATCGCCACTCGCGTCAGCAGACACCTGGCGAGTAGCGGCCCGGACCTGTCCGACAGTCAGTTCGGCTTCAGACGGCAGCGCTCGACCGTGGACGCGATTCTGCGAGTCCGAGCGCTCACAGAGCAGGCCGTCTCTCGGGGCAGAGTAGTCCTGGCTATAAGCCTTGACATAGTTAACGCGTTTAACTCTTTGCCCTGGGACGCGATAAAGGCGGCACTTATACATCACCGAGTGCCCGTCTACCTTCAAAGCGTGTTGGCGGACTATTTGTCGGACAGGAGCATCTGCTATCCGGGCCGCTACGGGAACGACAACGAGAGGGCGGTGGTGTGCGGGGTGCCACAGGGTTCAGTTCTTGGGCCGCTCCTGTGGAACCTTGCATACGACACGGTGTTGCAGACGGTGCTTCCACCCGGCGTGAGCATTGTCTGCTATGCCGACGACACCCTCGTCCTCTCGGAAGGCGAATCCTTTGAGGAGAGTCTCCGACTGGCGGAGACAGGCGTGGCACGGATTGTGTCGCGCATCTGCGGGCTAGGGCTTCGGATAGCGCCTCAGAAAACTGAGGCGCTATGGTTCCATGGTTTGAAGCGGGCCAAGGAACCCCCTAGAATGTCAGTGCGTGTAGGTGACGCCGATATCCAGGTGGGCCGGTACATGAAGTACCTTGGGCTGGTGCTCGACGGCCGCTGGAGTTTCGACGAGCATTTTGACCGTCTCGTCCCCCGAATTCACAAGGTGGTGGGTTCTTTGCATAGGCTGCTGCCGAATCTCGGGGGACCTAGGGAAGAAGTCCGCCGCCTCTATGCAGGTGTCGTGCACTCTATCGCGCTCTATGGCGCCCCGGTTTGGTCACACAGGCTGACGGCGAGCCGGCGCCGCGCGGCGAAACTCCTCGCCGCGCAGCGCACGATCGCGATTAGGGTGGCACGCGGATATCGCACGATATCTTATGAGGCGGCAAATGTCCTGGCGCGGATTCCGCCCCTGGACATTCTGGCGGAGATGAACGCAGACATTTTTAACAAGATACGCGTTCTCCGCCAGAGGGCTGAACCCCCGAATGAGACGGTCGCAATGCTTCGTCGGAAAGCCAGATGGCAAGCGTTGACGCGCTGGCGGGACAGACTGCGGGAGCCGCAGAACGCGCGTCAACGAGCCGTCAGCGCCATCCTCCCCAGTTACCGGGCCTGGATGAGGAACGGAGGTCGAGTCACCTACCGACTGACACAGATACTCACCGGACATGGCTGCTTCGGTGAGTATCTGAATCGCATAGGCCGGGAGAGGTCCGCAGTGTGTCACCACTGCGGACATGACCAAGATTCCGCGCAGCACACGCTCGAGCACTGCCCATCGTGGGAGTCAGAGCGGCGGATCCTGGTCAACAAGATCGGGAACGATTTGTCCCCGGCGGCCGTCGTCGCAGCGATGGTGCACTCCAGGGACGCATGGGAGGCAGTGACCTCCTTCTGCGAAACAGTCATGTTCGCGAAGGAGAGTGCTGAGAGAGAACGGGAGCGCGCAGATCCCGCTCGGCGAAGGAGCCGCCGGGGCAGACGTAGGTAACGTCCCCCCGGCGCTACTCCCTGTAGTCGGGGAGTAGAATACGGCTACGGTATCCCCTGCCTGTCGTAAGAGGCGACTAAAAGGGGGCTCCTGGGGTTGCGGACGGCTCGAGAGGGAGCTCGAACCGCCCAGCCAGCAACCCCGAGAAGGACGGTGGCATGTGTGGCTGCATGTCGCCGTAGACACCGGAAGATGCAGGGGGACAGCTACATGTCCCCTAAGAGACGAGCCCATGAGGGGTGCTGCGCTAGGGGGTACTGGCGCGTTTTCTTTAGAGGTCCCGGGGTCCCCTACAAGCGCTGAGGAAGGCCTCCGAGGAGGTTTTAGTGGGTAAAAATCCCACATAACCCGGAGTCTCTCCTCAAGGCTCCGGGTACCTTTTGAAGGTTTCCTCCCCGTCAACAAAAAAAAAAAAAAAAAAAAAAAAAAAAAAAAAAAAAAAAAAAAAAAAAGGCTTGAAAATTGCAAAGGAAGCAAGTAACCGTTCCATTAAGTTGTACATTGGTTTCAACCTGCCTGACGTTGGGCAACGAGAACATAATACATTTTGTTTTCTTTGCATTTAGAAGGCTATTATCGTTGAACCAATGTACAATCTTCGAGAGCGCATTGTTTGCTTCGTCAAAATTGTCCACGTTGACACCACTGATGTTAATAACAGTTTATCTGTATGCAATGTTTCAATGTCCACATTGGAAACGAATTCCGGCAGAACAAGGTCCAATCGTTAGAAGCCGTCTTTAACTGGACTCGTTACTTCCCAATCGGATTTCAATCTAAATTAATCCGTCTTGACGGTAGCCAGAGACTCATTCTACTAACAAAGTTAATCAATAAATTGGTACATTTTTTGTATAATTAAGTGTAGTGTTTTTATTGTTTCTTATATATTAAATATTGATACATTAAATATTGTAACATCCACTCACTACATTAATTCCTGGTTAAGAACGTTATAAATTATGTCTTATTATGTCCACCAATTCGCACTTGGCCAGCGCGGTGGCCTTTTTTTTTTGTCGAGGGGGAAACCTTCAAAATGTATCCGACGCCGTGGGAGCGACGCAGGGCTATGTGGGATTTATTTTTTACCGCACAAACACCCCCCCCCCCCCCCCCCCCCCCCCCCCCGTGGCCGTTCTCGGCGCTAAAAAAGAGGACTCCGGGATCTCGAAACGACTTCAACCGGAATCCTTCGAGCGCGTTTGCCCCATCGGGCTCCTCCCAGATGGGCGGCTGGGCCCACCGCTCCGTCTAGTCTTTACGACGGTATGCGTACCGCCGTTTTTCTCGGGAAGCGCGGTGGCCTACGGCCTAAAACTCTCTCATTCTGAAAGAAGACCTATGCCAGCAGTGGGACAATAATTGGTGGTACCCTTGTGTACAAAGCATAATCATAGTTTTAACCAAAACTCGGTCTTATACGAGTAACATTTTTTCATCCACACTCTTTTTTTTTTTGTTTTCGAGGGGGAAACCTTCAAAAGGTACCCGACGCCGTTAAAGTTTTTCCAACTTTACAAAGCAAGGATTATTATAAAGTATTTTTTATCTAATTAAAAAAATATCATTTGAAACATTTAAATCTTATATTTTGTATAAATAACAAAACATGCTTGATATATACAATAAAAAATGGTAAAATCAAGGAAATTATTAAAATTATAATAATATTAAACAAAATCAAAATATAGAGCGGAATAAATAGAATTTAAAACTTCCCACTAAATAATAAAATAAATGATCGACATTTCACGAGGACCGTGGAATGTGCTTGAGTTGCTCAAAATGATCGAAGAACTGGAAAGGGATATTATACTTGAGGACTAAGAGAATATTAGCAAAGTTTGTAATATACTAAATGACTCGGCTTTGGGAGGACTAATGGATTAGGAAGTTTGAAAAGTATGTCAATATTACAGTCACGCTGTTTGTCATTTTGACTCTTATTACTTAAGGTGGGCATTCACGTTACGACGGTCGTACGGACTGTCGCACGAACTACGGTCGTATGCGATAATTTCGATCGTGAATGGCTTGGTCCTAAGGCGGATCGGCGGACAAGGTCATGTCGTAGGTCCGTTCAAGTATTCAAGTTGAACTGTCGTTGCGACAGTCCGTGCAACCGTTGTTGTAACGTGAATGCCCACCTTTAAAAGCTTGCAATGTTCGAAGAAGTTATTTTGTAAGTCAACGTATTGGTTATTGTGCATGAGTGATCTATTATAATCTTCAAAGACAACATAAGTGATACTTAAAGCTATTACAGAAAGTTGTCGTCAACTCCACTACTGTTCCAGTGCTGGACAAGAATCTTCCCAGAATGAGAGAGTTTCAGGCCTAAGTCCACCGCACTGGCCAAGTGCGAATGAATATACTTCATACACAATTGAGTACTTCTTTATTAAAGGACAAGTTTAGGCGTGTACTATTTATTATTCCTCTCAATATTTCCCGTAATGAAGGGATACCTTATATGATTTTAGAAAAATCTGTTGTGCGTGAGTGGGATTCGAATCTCGGACCCTCTTATGACCCAGGATACCTCTTTTTTATCTAATGGAAGTAGCAGACGAACATGCAGTTTACCTGATGGTAAGTGGTCACTGTCGCTCATGGACGTCCCTAATCGATTCCTTCTGAAGTCTATAACAGATGCGTTGCTACTCCCGAGGACTACGATGGTCGCCTCATGTGAAAGTGTGACGGCAACCACACCCTTCCATCCAAACGCAACAAATGCTTCACGCTAGAAATAGGTGTGGCGGTGGAACTTCCCCGGTCGAACTACACTGGTTCTACCACCTTCAACACTTAACTCGAATATTATAGAAAGTTATTGTTCTAAGTCGGAAAACTCTAAGGCGTATGGTACGTCTGCAACAACTGATCCTGGATCTATCATCTGAAAGTATTAAATAAACTCAGACCCCAGTTCGTCAGTTGATTTGTGTTCTTATTTTGGTTCTGTTTGTGGTTAATTCCCAATAAATTAGTCTCCAGCCGACACAAACTTGAACCTATCGCAAGGTCGTCTCGTGGAGTTGTAACTGTCGTCTGTAAGTGAGACAGATCACCCATTTTCTGTTTGGCGCCAATAATTATTTTATTCTCGTTCGAATGATTGAAAATATTTCCCTTCTTTTTTTAAATTGAAGATGTCCATAGACAACGGTGACTATATTGACGTTTTACGCTATGGTTACATAAAATATATGTATAATAAAGTATTCAATAGCGTAACCTGCCTGAAGTAAATCACAAAATTTATTGCTTTCCTAATTTCGAGGACTATAATGGTTGCCTCTTAGAAAAACCCGACGGCCCGGTCGTTCGTTTGACAACCCGCGTGGCGGAGCGCTAACCATACTGGTCAGATGGGCTATTATTGCCCATCTGACCAGTATGGTTAGCGCTCCGCCAGTCGCGAGTCGACGCGAGTCGAACCCGGGACCTATTGGTCCCGGGTTCGACTCGCGGCCAGACAAGTATCTGAATGATGAGTTTAGATTCATGTTCTGGGTCTGGGTGTTTGTGTATCCGTCTTGTGTGTGTCCTTGGTACTCACGGCATAGGAGAAAATCCTAGTGTGGGGCTATGAGTGTCGAAAACGTGTATTTCAAAACCGAGCCCTTTCACGGAAACGCAGTAACTTTTTTTCATACTAGAAATAGATGTGGCGGTTAGTCTTCCCCGGTATAACAATAGAAAAATACGATAATAAAAAGATATTCATGTAATCTTATTAGGATTCGTTTGTCGAGATGTATTGTAATCATAAAGCAATTAAGGTACCCATTATCAAAGATAAAAGCAAAAACATATGGTAATGGTATCGGATGATTGAGGTTGTTATACACAATTCCAGCTCGTTTATTTTTAAAGTCGATAATTATATTTGTAACGGATGCTGCCCACGCGAGATGCGTTTAACCTTCATCTCGTAATTATTGGTTGTGGCTATCAGCTGTACTTGGAAACCCGGCGTCTAGGCCATGCGACATAAATAAACTAGGCCCGATGATACAATGGGTAATTAAAAAATCAATGTCACAAGAAAAGTTCTGAACTTTAAAGTGTAGCTAGTTTCTTGTGGTATTATTACGATTAAATATTATACTACGTAATACATCGAATAAAATCCCTAATATTATAAATGTGAATGTAACTCTATCTGTCTGTCTGTTACTTATTCACGCCTAAACAACGGAACCGATCTTTATGAAATTGGGCACACAGATAGTGTTGACCTCGAGAAAGGGCATGGGCTGCTTTTTATCGAAAAAAAATGGGTTGAAAGCGTTAAAATCGGGCATAAACGTTTGTATGGAAGTTCGTTTTTGACAAAGTCTCATATTGACAATTCCGTCAAGAGGTACGATGGACTTACTTGAAAGCTTATCTAAATAATAAAACATTGATTTCGAGTCGACAACATATATCCGTAAAATTCGTATTGTCGCGGATTTTGTTAAATGCTATTGCAAATGACAGTAGCCATATTGGCGGCCCGGATGCCATTCTGAATTCGTTCAAAACAAATTTATACATAGGTATTATACCTATGTATAAATTTGTAACTATCAATTATCATACAAATAAATGAGATTTAAATTGATTTTAGTTTACCCATAGTTTATGAATTTAAAAAAAAGAAAATGCATTTATAATACGAAAGATACAGTTATGAAGAATTCCCGATGAGTTACATATTATGTATGCAAACGCCATCTATTGACCGTGATGTTAATTTACGTTTAGGAGAACGCCAATATGTACACATATTGGCGTTCTCCTTATGCCGGCGCCAGACATGTGCTCATAGAAGTGTACACTTCTTTGCTCACACGTTTGTTCACATATTCTTGTAAATTATAAAAGACAAAAAAAGGGAGCGTGTACTTCCTTATGTAAACGCGTTAGAAGTTAAACTTCTTTGGCGTCACAAGATAAAACCCTTTTTAAAAATTTTGTCCATCGCCTTATTCTACGTTTGTAGAAAAAACGACACTAACAATAGAAAAAACTAAAATGTTGACTATAGCTAACTTCGGGGTGTCGGTTTTTCATGACGGTGTGCGCGCGTATCATAAAACTAAAATGTTCACCATAGCTAACTTCAGGGTGTCGGTTTTTCGTGACAGTGTGCGCGCGAGACTTAACAAATTTACTCTCAACATTTTGCCCTAACGCACCAAAAGAAGTATAACTTCAAACTTTCAGCTAAAAAATAACTGAAATTGAAGTACTAATAATCGTATTACAAGAATCGGAATTAGGAAGTGAACTCGGAATGACCGGAGGGACCGGAGTGGCCGGAGGGACCGGAGTGACCGGAGGGACTGGAGTGACCGGAGGGATCGGAGAAGTAAAAGAGGTTTAATGATAAGACAAACATAATGGGTACTTACATCAGTAGAGTCCTTTCAACAAGGTCATCTTTAGACCCAGAACGCAGCGATGTCATCGTCAGACGAAAACTCATCTGAAACCATTAATAGATGGAGACATAATTATGTAGACTTTCCGCTATTCGACAAAAGATGATGGTACCTGTACATCATATTAATATTATAAAGGCGAATGTCTGTGAGTGTGTATGTTTGTTACTTATTCACGTGTAAAAGGCTGGAGCGATTTTCCTAAAATTTGGTAGGGAGCTGATACTCTGGATTAACATATAGGCTACTTTTTACTGTGGGAAAATATCTTATTTTTTTTAACGCGGACAATGGATTCCCGTTTCGGTTCTGTTTCTTCAAAAACGGCTTGACCGATTTCCATGAAATTTTGTGAGCATAATGAGTAGGTCTAAGAATCGGCCAACATCTATTGTTCATTTCCCTTAGTGATAAGGGTTGTCCACCGTTAACATTTTTTTTTATTTTTATATGGCAAAACAACGTTTGCCGAGTCAGCTGGTAAATTTAAAAAAACCTACATAAAACATGTGTTTCTGTTATATATGGATGTATTGCTATGAAGAGACGTCTCTTTACTTAACTGGAATAGACCTAGAGACATTACTTCGATAAGAATAATAATAATAACTAGTCACCCGTAGCATCGGCCGAAATTCGACCGTAATTTAAATTAAAAATCAAATGTCATCTGACATTCTTGACGTTGTGTCTTTTCATAGTAAGACATTGAATGTTCTATTTCATTTACTAAGTACATATGTGTTTGTGACAAATGCAAGGCAGTGTGTGTAATGTGTTTTTAGTTGATTTTATGTATGAAAAATGCATTATTTGAAAAAAATATTAACATTCTGCACTCCTTCTCTACGTCCACTATAACCGTGCAAAATTTCATACTAATCCGTCCGCGGCATATTACTTAAAAATCCGTCACAAATTTTTGCTTCACGTATTAATATAATAATAATAACGATAAGAATTGATGGAGTTAGCTTTAAGATAATCAAAACAATACATTTACAACATTTCTTACAAATTTTCAGACTTTTTTTATAATAAAGAAGTAGCAAACGAGCATGCAGTCCACCGGATGGTAAGTTGTCACCGCCGCCCTGCGACATCTTTAAGCAACTTCATATAGATCATAGGTTTTATCTGAAGTCAATCACAAATGTGTTGCTACTCCCGAGGACTAGGATGGTCGCCTCATTTAAAACTGTGCCGGCAACCACACCCTTCCATCGAAACGCAATGAATGCTTCACGTTAGAAAAAGGTGTGGCGGTGGTACCTCCCCGGTCGAACTACACTGTTCTGCCACATTCAAAAAATTTATTGAATTTAATAGAAGTATGAACAAACGCATCGCCTTCTTCTTCTTTATAAAAATGAATGTTTGTCTGTATTAATAACAATAATAAAAGATTTGCCTGTGCTGTACTGTTAGATAGGTTGCAATAACTCAATGAAACTAATTTTATAACTTTTAGTCTTTTAGTAATCCTCTTTTTCCGTTTCCCGCCAAAAATTACAATACTGTCAAACCAAATTTTCTCTCTTTCTGACAGCTGTCAGCTTTTTAAAACATACATATTCCCTGCATTCATATTATAATGCCATTATAAGTTACATTTTAATATCTTATTATATACTTTATTTATAATTAGTATTAATTTAACCAAAAAAATATTATAAAGTTAACAGTCGGCCATTCTGACACTGTGTCTGACCCAGACACAAAACACTGATAGTTATGTTAGGTGTTACAGGAATGAGATTAATATCACTTTATCGTAATATATTATTATTACAAACTATAATTTAAATTAGGATAATTACAATTGAAGTAAATTTGCCCAGAATAACACAAAATATTATCACTTATATTTAATTAGAAAAAAAAACATAACCAAAAAGTAAGGATTGAAACCTACTTCGGCCATCCTAACAATATAAGAATGTCCTCATTCTTCATCATCAACATAACTTCAATTAGTATATTTTTTATAGAAGCTTTAGAACTTAACATTTTGTAACTTTAGCAGTCAAAATCCTCATAAATGCACATTTTGTATGTACCTAACCTTAGAATAAGAATAATACATAGAAGAATAGAAAAAGTAGAAATCGAGCACTCTATAGCTTGCTCTTTTATGTCAATTAGAATTTCTCAAAGTGTGAGTGAAACTAAATATGTCTGTCTCTTTTTAATAAACAAACGTGTCACTTTGGATACATTTTGTCCTCATTAATGCTAATAAACTCAAAAGTTCCATTCAAACCGCAATATTCTTCGGCTGGCAACTTAATTTTGTTATTTCACGTTTTGTTGATACGTTACTAGTGATGTAAAATTGGTGATCGATAGTGTTGTCGATAGCAGGGCAATGCGTCGCGGTTGCGAGCGAAATCGAGACGCATATCTAGGCGACTGTTTTGATTATGGTAACATACAATCAAATCTCATATTATATTTACATTGTAACTTATGTTTCAATGTAATGCTGAACTACGCTTCGCCTCATTCGAAGTGGGACATTATAATGGCTCATTACAAAAAGTAGTAACCCTCTTACAAATTCCTTTTAAGTCATGTCCTGCGCAATACTAGTGGTCGAATAATAATTTTACAATTAGTCTGGATTTCCCAATAATGAGAAAATTAAAGTCAAATGGATTCGGTACATTAATAGATCGAACTGGACTCCAAAGTAGAATAGAATCGTCTGCAAATAATATCATTTTCTCGCCCGAACTACGAGTACATGGATAGTCATTAATATATATATCGGACCGTGAATGCCAGACGCCGGTCAAGCTGAGTTTCTTCATCGTTAGACATTTTGTTTTGGCGAAATGCAGGCGAATATAAATCTCCCGAAAGATTTAGTATCAATTAGGTACTTTTAACACTAGGCACTTAAATACAAATATAGTAACAAGACGTAGACAATACCAAAAGATGCCACAGAGAAGTCACCGCCGCCAGCTCGGACAATAACATCTTGACTCTGTCAAAGCGTTAACATTTCCCGATAACGCTTGCTGCTCGTTGTTGTTTTTTTAATTGATTTATTAAGGCATACCAACTAATTACATAAAGTGATCTTACATTAGTAGTACACGAGTAAATTATTTGCATCTATGTGCTTAAATTATAGGCTTGCACAAGACTTTCACTACTATTGACCTTACCGAAATATATAATAAATGGCAATTGTCCTAAAACTCTGCCATATGGATTTCCATATTCTAAAATACGTAATATTGATTTTGCATTTTTTTAATTTTGCTATATCTACCTATCGACATAATTTATTTCTGTATATTGTCTGCAAAATAACATTCCATTAAATTACACGTTAAGCCGGCTCAAAAGTACATTACCAGTTCGATGGACCACAAAACTCCACTGCGCATGATTTAAAATTATATTAACTTTCTATGTAGTGGGACGATTTTAATATAGGTATCGGTATCTCGACAAAAACACTGACACCTCTGAGCCCGTGCGCCTTCATAGCAAGACATCGAATACTCTACCCCGCTCAGCTATTATTTATGTGTTTGTGACAAATACACATGCACAAATGCACAAATGCACAGTGTGTGCAATGTGCTCTCAGTCGATCCTATGCTGCCACCACAACCGTGCAAAGTTCCACATTAATCCGTCCGCCGCATATTACTTTAAAATGCTTCACAAGCCCCTGCTTCTCGTATTAATATATAGATACTACGACATATACGACTAATAAAACTAAATACATGTTTAATATCGACGCGAAAATGTCGATGATGTGACATCACTGTCAAAATTACCTTGTATTTGTCTCTTTTCTACACAATATTTACGTCATACGTAAATAAGGACAAATATATACATTTCACTTCATACTTATAACACTTGATCCATGCCTATTATATGTCTTTATGTCTTTATTTTATTTTTTGTATAGGCCTGCGGGGGCACTTACAAATTGTCAGTTACATTTTTTTTTCTTACACTACCACCGGATCGGAATACGACCTCAACTGAGAAGATCCGGCAAGAAACTCAGCGGGTTTGTCTTTTTTTCTTATTTATATTCATTTTTTTAATATTATTACAATCATGTTTTTTTTTTACATGGTAATGAAAGTTAGCTCCAGTATCTTGCCTTGCAGTTCAGTAAAAGAGAGCCCTGTTTGGTAAGATACGCTACACTTTGACATTTATTAAATATACTATAGTAATGCATATTATTGCTCAGTCCCAAGCTGTTTTGTCTTCTATGTAATCAGAAATTTTATAATACGCTTTACGGCAAAGTTTAATCTTAATCAATGCTTTGAACTTATTCATTGACAAATTTCTGATTTCAACAGGAAGTTTATTATAAAAGCGTATACATTGACCCATAAAAGAACTATTAATTTTGTGAAGACGAGTAACATGTGCAGAGAGATTGTGCTTGTTCCTTGTATTTATGTTATGCGTATCACAATGTTTAGCAAAATTATTAATATTTTTCTTAACATACATCAAATTTTCGTATATAAATTGGGATACAACAGTAAGTATATTTATTTCTTTAAATAATTCTTTTAGTGAACATTTCGGACTTAGGTTATAAATGGCTCGTACAGCCCTCTTCTGCAGTATAAAGACCGTATTGAGGTCTGAAGAGCACCCCCACAGCAGTATGCCGTATGACATAATGCTATGAAAGTAACTAAAATAAACTATTCTAGCTGTTTCTACATCGGTGAAATGTCTGATTTTTTTTACAGCATAAACCGCTGAACTGAGTCTACCCGACAATTTTTCAATATGGGGACCCCATTGCAATTTGGCATCTAAAGTAACGCCTAGGAAGACAGTTGACTCCACAAGGTCCAAAACCGTTCCATTGAGTTGTACATTGGTTTCAACCTGCCTAACGTTGGGCAGTGAGAATTTTATGCATTTGGTTTTTTTCTCGTTAAGAAGTAAGTTATTTACGTTGAACCAATGTACGACCCTCGAGAGAGCATTGTTCACTTCGTCAAACTTGCTTAATTGTCTTTTAATTTTAAATAGTAATGAGGTATCATCTGCAAACAATACGATCTCGTGATTATTTGCTACATAGTAGGGTAGGTCATTGATATATATTAAAAACAAGAATGGTCCGAGTATCGAACCCTGTGGAACGCCCATGGTAACAGATGCGCCGGGCGATTTAGTGCCATTAATAATAACCCTTTGAGTTCTATCGTTTAGATAAGAAGTCAAAAGGTTAAGAGCTTTGTTCCTGATCCCGTAGTGGTGTAATTTCCTGACCAGTATATTATGATGTACACAATCAAAAGCCTTAGATAAATCACAAAACACGCCAAGGGCATCACGCGATCCATCCCAGGCCTCAAACACATGTTTTAATAACTGAATTCCTGCATCTATAGTAGAGCGATTCCTTCTAAAACCAAATTGTGTGTCATGAAGTATCTCATTATCATTGAAATACTTCAACAAATCGTTTAAGATAACTTTTTCAAAAACTTTACTTAACGTTGGTAGTATAGATATTGGTCGAAAATTACTTGGACAAGAAGTACTACCAGATTTAAATATAGGAATCACTTTACTTTGTTTCATAAGGTCAGGAAATACACCGTTAGTAACACAAGCATTGAACACAGAAGCCAAGTGCGGAGCTATAAGATGGATAATAGAAGAAACGGCTCTAACAGAAAGTCCCCAGAGGTCTGCCGTTTTCTTGCGATCCAGACTATTGAAAGCATTGATTATATCTGCTGCATTGACCTCTGAAAATTCAAAGCTCGTGCTACGTTCTTTTACACACTCTTTAAGCAAGGCCTCAGCAGAGGTAGAAGATGACTTTAGAGCTTTAGTTGTTAACAAAGGTATATTAGTGAAGAAATTCTCAAACTCTGATGCCACCTCCAAATCCTCTGTTACATCTTTATTATTTATTTTTAAATTAAAATTCTGGTTATACTCACATATCTTATTAGTTTCGTCGTTAATAATATTCCATGTTGTTCTAATCTTATTTGTAGATGTTTTTATCTTATTTCTTAAATATAGGGATTTAGCACAGGAACAAGCCAGCTTAAAAGTTTTAGAATATTTTTTTACATATTGCATAAATACAGGGTCATGATTATAAGACTTTTCATAGTATAGATCATACAATTTGCGTCTACTAATATAAATACCTCTCGTTGCCCATTCACAAAATTTGGTTCGTCCATGACTTACAGTTTTTGGTTTAAACACTTTTTCAAATTCACCACTGATAAGGTTAAACAACGAATTATATAATAAATCAGGATCATGGTGGTTAGGCAACAGAGGCATTTTCTTAGCCAAATTGCTTTTAAACAGTTCTAGACGGTTACTATTTATAGGAACAAACTTAATCTCCCTCTTTTCAACCTCATTGACTCTCCTAGGGAATACTGCTAACTGCCCACAGTGATCCGAATCAAAGTTATTAATGATTGATGTTTTTATGGGTGTTACGTTTGTAAATATATTGTCAATGCATGTTGAGCTAGTAGAAGTTATCCTAGTAGGTTCATGAAAACTTTTGCTTAAATTGTACGATTTAAATAACAAAATAAGTTTACTTGCTTGGGTTGTTTTTTCTAGTGTATTAATATTAAAGTCTCCACAAACAATAATTCTCTTATTAGAACCTATCGCTTTATAAAGTACCTCATCCATTACTTTCTCAAAATCCTCATAAGGTGCAATGGGGGGTTTATATACGCTTACAACTAGGAACTGCTCAAACTCTATACATGAAATTTCAATTACTCGTTCAACAGACAGATTTACAATATCGTTCCGCTCTTTAAATTTTATGTTTTTGTTGACTATTATGAGGGAACCACCACGTATCATATTTGTTCTGCTGAACGAGCTGGCCACCTGGTGCTTGCAAAAGTTAAACATAATCTGATCAGATTTTAGCCAGTGTTCTGTAATACACAAAATGTCAATGTTGCTATTTTCTAGAAATAATTCTAATTCTAAATCTTTCCCGGTTATCCCTTGAATATTTTGATGCACCAGGCTGACCGAGGATAACTTTAAAACATGTTGTTTGCTTCTATTATTTTGTGTGATAACATTATTGCAAGAGGTTGTCTCTATTGTCGTCTTATCTAATTTAAATAATTCATAATGTCATTATTTGCCAAAATATTGGCTGAATTAATGTCAAAATTAGATTGCTCAATAGAAGCAACCCTGTTAGCCAAATTCTTGGCTGATATATCAATAAAATATGATAGCGATACAGCTATTTGTCTCTTTAAATATCTGGTAAGATAGTAATTATCTTTTGTCAAATAAAAATATTTAACATAATTGTTAAAGTCAATTATATGGATATTATCATCATTATTATTAAAATTTTGACATGTCAATTTATTTAATGTTAAATTCAGATTATACCTACAATTATTTTCCACCTGTGACAAGCTTTGACTGTAGGGAAATGTAAATATAATGATTTTATCCAATTTAAGATTAAGCAAAAGATTGTAATAATAAATTAATTTATTTTTATTTACATTTCCTCTATCACCTATTAAAATAATTATATATTAATAATTATATACATACTTACTTACTTACTTACTCCGCTGGCTCAGCGACCCAAAGTGAGTCTTGGCCTCCGATATGAGAACTCGCCATTTGTCTCTGTCTTGAGCGGTTTCCTGCCATTCGTCAGCCTGAAGCGCGCGGAGATCGGCGGCAACCACATCGCCCCACCGATATCTTGGGCGCCCGACTGGGCGACGACCCTTAGGTTGACATACATAGGCTCTTTTTACGCCACGATCTTCTCCCATTCTCTCAAGGTGACCAAGCCATCGGAGTCTGTGTGCTTTCGTCTCTCCTATTATGTTCGGGCCGGCCAGGAGTGCCTCAATCTCAGCGTTTTTAAGAATTCTCCAGCTTCCATCACTTTTCTGCCTTGGTCCGAAGATTTTGCGGAGGATTTTCCTTTCGGCTACCAAGAGTTTATTTTCTTCTTTAAGTGTTAGCGTCCAGGTCTCACATCCATACATAAGTATGGGTCTGATAGTTGTTTTGTAGATGCGGATCTTTGTGCTTCTATTAAGAAGCCTGGACGTTAACACTTTGTGCAAGGCTGCGCTGCAACGCAAAGCGTTTTGGACACGAATGTCGATTTCTTCTTCCCGGGAATTAGTTTCATTGATGGTACAACCTAGGTACTTAAATTTGGTCACTCCTTTGTACGCGGTATCTTCAACCTGTAGATCTTTGGGCTTAATGCGGGTGTTCCTATAGCGCCTCATGTGAAGATACTCGGTCTTAGCATGATTGATTTTGAGGCCTACCTTGGATGCATCTGTTTCAAGGGCCTTAGCGGCTGTTTGTACTTCGGCGCTAGTTTCTCCCAACAGAGCTAGGTCATCCGCGTATCCTATCACTCTATGCCTTCCGTTCAGTTTCAGTCCGACCTCTAATGTTAACACATTTCTCAGGACATATTCGAGAACTAAATTGAAGAGCATGGGTGATAGAGCGTCGCCCTGTTTTAGTCCCGTAATTACAGTAAACGCTTCCGTCAACTCACCTCCGACCCGCACTTTCATATTGCTCTCCTTTGTTGCTGCCTTAATAAGATTGACCAGCTTGCTGGGAATATTGAAGTTCCTCAGGATCGTATATAAGGCACTGCGGTCTATGCTATCATAAGCCTTAGCGAAGTCCACAAACAGTACGTGTACACTCTGCGCGTATTCCCATCTTTTCTCCATAATCTGTTTTAGGTGAAAGATCTGGTCGATAGTGCTGCGGCTTGGTCGGAACCCACACTGATAATCACTTAGGATGTTTTCCGCGTACGGTTCCAACCTCTTGAGCAGCACATACGAGAGGACCTTGTATGCTGTGGGAAGTAGGGCTATACCTCGGTAGTTAGTACACTTTCTTTTGCAGCCTTTTTTGTGGATGGGGCAGATGACGCCTGTGTTCCACTCCGATGGTTGTTGTTCTGCTTCCCAGATTTTGAGGATCAGATAGTATAGATGAGAAT
Source organism: Spicauda simplicius (assembly GCA_949699795.1). NCBI lineage: Eukaryota > Metazoa > Arthropoda > Insecta > Lepidoptera > Hesperiidae > Spicauda > Spicauda simplicius. The sequence goes on from OX453063.1 coordinate 302,468, forward strand.
GAGCCGTTGCTCCCCCGTACTTCCAAACCTCAGAGGGCAGTCCGTCTACGCCCGGAGCTTTGTTATTCTTAAGCCTCATTATGGCTTTTCGAACTTCTTCAAAGCTTGGGGCCTCGACCTTGCTGTCGTTGTTGTCGGTAGTGCGAAGCAACGGCTCATCCGGAAGATGGCAGTTCAAAAGTTGTTGGAAGTGGTCGCGCCACTGTTTTTTAATTTCTTCACAACTCGTTAGCAAATTGCCATCTTCATCTTCCAGAACTTGAGCTGTGGGTTGATATCCTTTCTTACACGATTCTACTTCCTTATAGAACTTCCTGGATTCATTCGCTCTTATAAGTGTCTCCATTTCCCGTACTATATTATCTAAGTGTTGTCGTTTTGCTCTTCTGAACACTCTGCCAGCTTCTTTCCTGACTTTCTTGTATTTATCTTCCCACTGCTTATCTTGTTCAGATAGGATTTTGTACTTCCTTCTGTTTTCTGTGATGTTCTCGCATTCTTGGTTCCACCATTTTCGCTTTTTCTTCCTCTTTCTTCGTCCAAGCGTTTTCACAGCTACCTCTTTTAAGGCATTTCTTACACATTCCCAGTTTCCATCTATGTCGTCTTCTAATTGCAACTCTTTAAACCTGTTAGTTAATTCCAGTTGATATTTATGTCTCAATTCGTCATCTTTAAGGCTGTCTGTATTAATAGGTTCTTCGTTTTTGTTTTGTTTGATACCGCCAACTTTAATCTTTGCTGCAATTTTGATACCCAGTAGGTAGTGATCACTGTCACAGTCTGCGCCTCTATAGGAGCGTACGTCTTGTATGGTACTCTTGTGCCTGTCATCTATTAGGACGTGATCGATTTGGTTGACAGTATACCCGTTAGGAGACTTCCAGGTACCTTTATATATGTCCTTATGAGGGTACATCGTGCTCTTGATAACCATCGCTTTAGATGACGCAAAGCTAATGAGTCTTATACCATTATCGTTTGATCGTTCGTGTTTGCTATGTTTCCCTATTGTAGGCGAAAAAGCGTCCTCTTGTCCCACTTGTGCATTAAAATCGCCTATGCATAATTTTGTATCGTAGGCGGGCAGTTGGTCAAATACTGATTCTAGTTGGTCGTAGAATTCATCCTTGAGTGTGTCATCCGATACCTCTGTGGGGCCGTAAGCGTTGACAATTGATATGTTATAAAATTTGCTTTTGATGCGGAGCACACATATTCTGTCTGACACAGCTTCGAATCTGATCACACTTCCTATAAGGTGTTTCGCTACCATAAATCCGGTACCATTAGTGTGATGTCCAGTATCACTACCACTGTAGAAGAGTGTTGTTCCATATATAATAATTATATACATACATATACCTAACCAATTGGTTAATTACTTTGACAATTAAAAAGAATTACATAAATTTATTTAACAAATTATCAAATTAGTATCAATCAAGTGAGTTCTTTGAAGATAAAATTAGGTCTTTCCATTATTTATTTTACACAAATCCGTCTCATATCATGCGAAATCGTCAATTTTGCTCTATCAAAAAAAGTTTTAATGCGCATTGTGTTTTCACGCACAAGTAGCTTCGACCTTTAACTTCATCCAAGTGAATCGATGTGGTTGCCGCTTGCCCGCACAAGGAGCTACGGCCTTCATCTAACTCATGCGATGTGGTTGCCGCTTGCCCGCACAAGGAGCTACGGCCTTCATCTAACTCATGCGATGTGGTTACCGCTTGCCCGCATAAGGAGCTACGGTCTCTATCCAAGTTATGTGATGTGATTACCGCTTGCCCGCACGAGGAACTACGGCCTTCATCTAACTCATGCGATGTGGTTGCCGCTTGCCCGCACAAGGAGCTACGGCCTTCATCTAACTCATGCGATGTGGTTGCCGCTTGCCCGTACAAGGAGCTACGGCCTCTATCCAAGTTATGTGATGTGGTTACCGCTTGCCCGCACAAGGAGCTACGGCCTCCATCCAAAGCATGTGATGTGGTTACCGCTTGCCCGCACAAGGAGCTACGGCCTCCACCCAAATCATGTGTGGTTACCGCTTGCCCGCACAAGGAGCTACGGCCTCCACCCAAATCAAGTGTGGTTACCGCTTGCCCGCACAAGGAGCTACGGCCTCCACCCAAATCATGTGTGGTTACCGCTTGCCCGCACAAGGAGCTACGGCCTCCACCCAAATCATGTGTGGTTACCGCTTGCCCGCACAAGGAGCTACGGCCTCCACCCAAATCAAGTGTGGTTACCGCTTGCCCGCACAAGGAGCTACGGCCTCCACCCAAATCATGTGTGGTTACCGCTTGCCCGCACAAGGAGCTACGGCCTCCACCCAAATCAAGTGTGGTTACCGCTTGCCCGCACAAGGAGCTACGGCCTCCATCCAAGTCATGTCATGTGGTTACCGCTTGCCCGCACAAGGAGCTACGGCCTACATCCAAGTCATGTGATGTGGTTACCGCTTGCCCGCACAAGGAGCTACGGCCTCCATCCAAGTCATGTCATGTGGTTACCGCTTGCCCGCACAAGGAGCTACGGCCTACATCCAAGTCATGTCATGTGGCTACCGCTTGCCCGCACAAGGAGCTACGGCCTCCATCCAAGTCATGTCATGTGGTTACCGCTTGCCCGCACAAGGAGCTACGGCCTACATCCAAGTCATGTCATGTGGTTACCGCTTGCCCGCACAAGGAGCTACGGCCTCCATCCAAGCGAAGCAACGCATGCACTCATCGGCACTGCAGCCACTTCCAGAAATCCCATATTATCTGTTTTGTCTCCGTCATTGTCAGTAAATATCATACTAGATTTATGTGTAGTCATGTTTACAGAAGTTCTCGACAAACACAAGATACAAGGAGAAGTAAAGAGTATGACAATGTTTAGCACCTGTAAACATATATTGATTTTAACTTATTTTCAAATAGCCCATATTTGAAGGTAAACACTTGTTAACATACAAAATATACAATAAGCCATTGCAAATATCCTCATATTCATATTATATCACTATTAAACCCCTTCTTCCAGCCTTAAGTAATAAATATCATCATAATTTTTATTAAAATACCAAAAATTGTTTATATTTCTCTCTGTTTTTTTTTAAATATAACATAAATTAATGCTAGTTGCATTGCATGCGTTGTAAAGTAAATTAACTTTATATTTGATATGATGTCAATAAGATAAAAATAAAGTTGCTTTCTATATTCCCATTACACTTCATATTAAAGATGATGAATACAACCAGAAACCAATAAATGTAACTAATAGTTTTAAACAACCATATTATTCGTTAACCTCTAGGGAACATTTTCCAACTTGCCTCGCACGTCGCCTATGGCCTGCTGACCCAAGTCCGTTGACGTTAGCCATAGAAAATAGTCACTCAACTCATTCAATTCTATGTTCTATTGCACTAAAAATACAGTACAATATTGATGTTTACATAATAATTATTGTCTGTGATATTTTTAGTCATTCGAATTAAACGATAATTTTAACATTTTAATTTTTTTTATTGGCATACTGTAATCTGTATCGTAAGTTACATCAATTAACAAAATATTCAACTTCAGCAAAACTCGTACCTACTTTAATAAAAATATCAACTAACATTTTCAGCCAATAAAAATATCAATAAAAATATTTATCATTTAACAGTTAGCCAATAAATATTTTCATTTGTTATTGCCATCTCTACTTCATATCATACAATAAAACCATGTATGTAAATATACCCCTAAAAAACAGACCATGCCGTTATGCCATATGCTAATTAGATATATGGCATATGCCAATTGCATTTAATGGAATGTATCAATATTATAGTAATATGAGAATACTGAGACATTATAGATTGAAAGTTTTATATGCAATTAATATACTGTCACAAACATCCAGAACAGAAATTCAAACCCATCACTCAAACACACGTCCAGACGGGAATCCAACCCATAACCCACTGCACGTCAGACCAGTAAGGTGACCACTCTGTCCATGGTTTGTCTTAATCTATATAAATACTTTGAAGTAATCATTAACAGAGACATCCATTGCCCCTCCCTTGAACAAAGTAGTTTTGTACTCCATTATGTAATAATATAATATCTATGACAATATTATTAAACATGTTTTATTGAAAAAAAACTAATGTGACTTTTATAATAATATCAACACCATGAATTAAGAGTATGTAGTTATGGACACCTATATAAGTCTGACTCTGGTTGTTACTCTTCTTTTTTTTTCTAAACATTATTAACCTTATCATAATTATAACCAAAGAACGCCTCGAACTAGACATTCTAGTATTTATTTTTCATCATATAATTTCAGTTTCAGCATTCAAAATCAAATTTATCTATGAACACAAAATAACTAAGAGTATTGAACAAAAAACGGAATTGAACAGAAACGTCTATTATATTACCTTTATGCCGTGCGATTTACGTGAGTAAATATCCCACTTCTGAACTAATAACAATAATAAAAGATTTGCCTGTGCTGTACTGTTAGATAGGTTGCAATAACTCAATGAAACTAATTTTATAACTTTTAGTCTTTTAGTAATCCTCTTTTTCCGTTTCCCGCCAAAAATTACAATACTGTCAAACCAAATTTTCTCTCTTTCTGACAGCTGTCAGCTTTTTAAAACATACATATTCCCTGCATTCATATTATAATGCCATTATAAGTTACATTTTAATATCTTATTATATACTTTATTTATAATTAGTATTAATTTAACCAAAAAAATATTATAAAGTTAACAGTATGTCCTCTATAGAATCGTAAACTATTCATTTGATCATGTGATGATCTTTAGCAAAGTTGTTACTCATGAGCTCGCGAAAGTTTCTGCTGTTTTTTGTGATGGCGTAGCAACGCGCGCAGGGTACAGCTAGTTTAATATAAAACTCGTGGCTTATTCCTTATAAAAGCAAACAAGAAACTTTTAATATTGAAACTTCCACAAAGCAATATACTGGAACAATATTAGCAAACGATCTAGAAGATGTTTGCCGATAAATCGCAATAAATAAACTAATATCGCGTAAAGTGATCTTGGAGTCTTATAAAAGTAAAGTCGAATACGAAGGTCACATTAAAAGGCTAGGTATACCTTAATCCCTACGTATAATGAATCCCGCTTGCCTGTACATTGCACATACATTAAAAAATATAGTTTGAAGAACTGACAACATGTAATAATAACAGTTTGTATAATATACATAGTTCTTGTTGATCTGTGCGTTTTGAATCGCATCAACTTATAAGTGTGGAGTTTATTTTAAGCATTTCATGGAAATATTTCACATCGTAAGAAACTTAGTCTTTCTGCCAATAAAACCTATAAACTCTCTCGAAAGCTATTACAACTAGAAGTTAATGAATATTTTTTACTTGGTTGAAATCGCGACGCTCAGCTAGAAAACCATCCTCCTTACACAGTTGGGTAATAAATCAACTATTTTTAAGCTATTGCATAGCTTTTATCGCGGGCTTTGAGCGCGGCGACCGAATCAAGAAATTCCGTACCGATAAAACCTAACACCCCCCACTCTGTCTACCATGTAGCGCGGCCGAGCGTTCGCTTAACGCGTGTACGTATATGTTACGACAGTTCGAAGCTCGCACGGATCGAGACGAGCTGTTCGGAAATCGGACGAATATGTAAGCAGCTGTTTGTGAGAAAGTATATAGTATCAAAGAAAAAAGTACTGCATAAATAACTGGCACTTATCACTGGGCACCGGTCACTGGCACTTATGGATATCTTTAAACAAGTTCATAAAGAACATAGGTTCCATATGAAGTTAATCAAAGATGCGGTGCTACGCCCTCATATGAAAGTGAATCAGCAACCACACCCTTCCACAGAAACAAGAACTGCTTTACGCTAGCAATAAGTACGTTAATGCTGAAATATAAATAATATTTTAATAAAATGACCATTTATTTTCTAATAATAATTATTATGCTTATTGGCGTTACGTATATCAATAAATCTATCTACGTATAATACGTTTTTGACTTCTGAGTATATAATGCTCCAAGAAATCTGGGCCAATTTCTTTCAAACTACCTCAACTCCAACTTTTCTCTGAAAGTTTCTTTGAATTAATTTAACTGAGGTACCAGGTCACGAGAGCAGCAATGAGGACCGTAATGACATGGTTGACTTCTCAACGCATTGAATTTGGATAAGAGTCTGTATGATTTAATAAGGACCTACTTACCTTACCTTTTTTGATGTCCCTGGGTATTACACACTGGCCATCAATTTTCTCAAGTGGATACGCGAGACCAACGCGATTTTATTCAAAGGAACGAGTACTAATAATCCGTGTATTGGGAATATATTCATGGATATAAATTTTACTTTCTAATGGTAAATATGGTAAATGGCGGAGCTTGTAAATTTAATATAGTATTTTTTAGATTATGGTATGTTTTTTTAGATACGACTACTACCGTCCGAGGACATCTATTATCAAGTCCTGACAGAATTAGTCATACCTAATTTAGTCTTTCTAAGGTTTACCACGGATACGTTGTTATCCCTGAATAATAATTTGATACGTCTTTAGTAAGTGTCTCGCTTACCACATCTTTACCCAGATTGCAACAGCGCTTTAAACTGCTGTAATCAGCCAAATTAAATGTGGCTATAATGTGTCCGCCTTCGACCCACAATGGATGCTTTAAACGTATGATAAATAAATTTCATAACTGTAACTTTCGATCGCGCTCAAAGTTGTTTAACATTTTTTTAATTAGATTGAAGTAGCAAACGAGCATATAGCCCACCTGATGGAAAGTGGTTACTGCTGCCCATGGACATCTAAGCAAAATATAGAACAAGGTTTCCATCTGAAGTCAATCACAGATGCGTTGTCACTCTCAAAGACTATGATATGTTCGCCTCATATAAAAGTAGTCGGCAACCACTCTCTTCCACCGAAACAAAAGAATTGCTTCACGCTAAAATAAGTGTGGCGGTGGTATCCCTCGGTCGAATTACACTAGTTCTACCGCCTGGCTGACATATATAAATAATGTACGCATCAACCCATTATTGTCCCACTACTGGGCACGGGTCTTCTCCCAGAATGAGAGAGTTTAGGCCATAGTCCACCGCGCTGGCCAAGTGCGAATTGGTGGACTTCACACACCTCCGAGAACTTTTTTTTTTTTTAAGAACTCTCGGGTGTGTAGGTTTCCTCCTTCACCGAAAAGCAGTGATAATTAATTTCTAATACTCACATAAATCATTGGTGCGTGCCTGGGTTTGAATCTCGGACCTCAAAATATGATATTATCTAAGGAAATTGTATGCACCAGACGCAAGAGTGATAATACAGGTGGAATCCAGAATAACACGGAAACTAGTGCAAAAAGTGAATAACCGAAGTCAATCCCATCGCGCCTCGATCAAGTCGAGTTAATCAAAACGAGTTATACTTTTGCTCGCAGCGAATTATGCAATCCTCTATTTCAGAATACACGTGTCACCAGAAATTGCACCGCGGTGAACTACGATTTTTATGAAGGGTGGAAATAATTTTGAGATTAAACTCTACGTGGTGTTGATACAGTCCGTGCTGGGGTCATGGGCGCCCCTGGCGAGATTTTAATTTCGCCTCCTGGTATTTGAAAATCTTTTTCGGCAACTCCTTTTAATACATATTACATAGCTTGTTTTAGTTATTTAGTCGGCAAAATCGAAAACTGAAAGGTTACGTTCCTGACGTCGCTCAGATCAGACCCTAGCTACGACACTAGGTGTAGGATAAAAGCAACCTAATTATTCAACGCGTTTCATACTCTAAACAAATAAGCCTGTAAAATGTTACTTCAATAAAGTGCTCTACACAGAGCGCCGTTCTTAATTGTTTCCGAGTAGGACATAGGGTAGTTAATTGTTGCCTAAGTCGCAAATGTAAGCATTGTAGTAAATTAGGAAAACATAATAGAGCATTGTGTCCGACAATTTTTTTAGAACCAGTTAATCTATTAGAAACCGACAATTATTAGAACGAGTATTTGTACTACAGTAGTACAGGCCTGCCTTGTAAAGATAAATAGTACAGGGAATGAGTTAAATCAATTGTAATGTTGAAATTTATTAGATTGTGGGAGTCAACGATCATACATAAGGGATTGAGTTTATCTGTTGTTGAGAATTTAACTTTATCAATAAATGAATAAAGAATGCGAAGTCACCACATCAAATTGAGAGTCCTGTAGTAAAATTTAAAATTACGACTAGTACTGGTATTGCACGGTTACTACATCCGAATCTAGTACCGCATATTTACTCATAATATACGAACACCGGTTTTAACGAAAGAGATAAGATATGTAACGGTAGTTAATACAAAAATATTATAATGGAGAATTTTAGTTACTCAGTATCTTTATTTCATAAATTCAGATTTTGAATGGGTCTGGTCGAGAAAAATTAATGAATTAATTGATAAATCTAGTGAATTATTTGTACTAACTTATATAACTGTATTAAATTATATATATATTTTTTCAATCAAGTGGCATATTGATAATAAGTTGAATGAACCTGATCTCCTTTTAAAAGTTATCGATGTTAAAATGTTACGTACGTAAATGTCATTGCGTATGAAACCGTGGTAACCCTAACAAGTTACGAATAGTAAAAATTATGAGTAACCGAAGTTTGAATGAATGTTTATATCGTAGACCAGTAATGTTAGAAGATCTTACTTAATTAAATTTAGAGAACATCTTACAAGTATAATAGCTGATGTTGATAAAGCTTTCTTACAGTTACGACTCCAAGAATCTGACAGATATGTAATACGTTCTCTTTAAAATTATTCATGATGGGGTTCATTCAAATAATATGTTACATTTGCGCTTTTTTGGAGTAACTTTTTTGGTGCCATATCGAGCCCGTTTTTTATTAAATGCCAGAATTAAGTTTCCCATGAAATCAGTTAACGTTTATATCAAAGGAATCGCAGAAGTTACATACGTAGATAATATTGTGACAGGTATACAAACAATTTCGGAAGAACTTGAACTATTATTATACTATTTAAAACATCAAGATATTGGTTTGAGAACATATTTATGAATTTGCGTGAATGGACTTCTAATTCTAAAGAGCTTTTATCTCAGATACCAGTTTAATTACAAACAAATATTCATGATGGAGATGTCAAAGTAGGATTAGCATGGTATATGGAAAACGATTATTTGCCTTTGAAATAAAATTTCGACAACAATGATTTTGAGTCAGCTCAAGCTAAGCGCAATGTTTTAAAAAAAATCCATAGCGTCAATTTACGATCCTCGTGGTCTGGCTGTTTCAGTAATAGTACCAGCAAAGTTACTCTTTCAAGGTTTAAATGGAAAATAAAAACTACATGGGACTCTAGATTAAAGGATACTTATTTAATGGCGCAAAATAAAAGCTAAGTTCCGTTACTTTAAAGAGTTTCAGGATGATAGGTATTTTGCTCGCAACCGATTTCAAAATGAAATACATTGTTTCACAGATGCATCTTTGACGGCATATTCCGTGGTAGTTTGCTTACGTTTTACTTTACACGCTTATAATATTGTCAGTTTTGTTATTGGGAATTCGAGATTGCCAACACCAACCAAAATTACAGTTGTTAGGTGTACTTATTGGCTGCTAACTTATAACATATGTTTTTAATATTTTTGCGTCTTAAAGTGAATGCGCAATATTTGTGGACTGATAGCCAAATAGTTTTGAGTTGGTATAGATCGGAAAAGTTGTTGCCACCTTTTGTTTTGTGTGGAATTACTGAGGTAAAGCAAAACTTTACAGCATAGTTTTGTACAGATACAGAGACGGTTTGGTACGAGAGCAGAGAGACTAGATTCTTATGATGAGTGGCACAAACATCCTGACTTTTTACTGAAGACCCGGAAAAATGGCCCAGAGATATTTCAGACACTATACAAATTTAAACAAATTTGGCCGGGGAGGGTCTCACGAATACAAAGCCAAACTGAATAATGTCTGCTAGGGATAAGATGATTTATAGCATCACGAGTGTTACCTTGACTGATTGTTTCGGTTAATGCGACGCAATTCAGACTTACAGCAGATGTCTTGACATCCAATTAATGTATCCGAAATAAAGTGCATTGGAAGTTCATATCCGAGATAGCCCCATGGTCTTGGGGTTGTTATGAAATATTGATTGGTCTAGTGAAACACAGTATAAAACAGAGATAAGTCAATCATCTTATAAACCATAATCAGCTGTGTACTATAATTTAAGAAATTGAAGCTGTTGTAATGAAATGATATGGATAAAACAAAACCACTGACTGCAGTAGGCTAAGTGTTAGATGTATTAAGTTCGGAAGATTTCTTAAGGATGGTTCTGTTACACTTCGAATTGTGAATTTCCTGAGTTTGCTATAGTGAATAAAACGTATTTAATTGACGGTTGGAAGCTTGGTCAAATTAGCCTGCAAGAATTTAGAAAAATGTTTTAATAGTCAGTATTTAAAAAGCCTACGAGAGAGACGTGACAGACATTACAAACCAAGAGTAGTGGTTGATAGAGCACCAAAATGATCAGAAATAGTTCAGTAACGGTCCAACGGTAGTAGAGAACATTGGAGAATTGGTAAGATAATAGAGCTTATTAAGGGTTCGGATAAACAGAAAAGAGTGGAGAGAGTAAAGTTATTATCAGGAGAGACATTTGACCTGTTCAACAGGTCATTTGTATCCACTCGAGATGGATGACTATAATCAAAATCCTAAAGAGCAAATGGTAGTTAAAATGCCCATGAACTATGAGACAGTCACCGAATTAGTCCTACCAGCGCCGAGGCCACTAGTCCGGGCATCTAGAGCTTCGGCAATAAGGGCCAGAGATAAGGTTAAAGAATAGAGAAGTCAATCACTGAGTAGATTAATTCAATGAATAAGTCTACTGTGATAAAAAATTATCAGTTAAATTTACTAGTTATTCATTTTCCTTTCCCTTTGGGAGTGTCGCGAATGCGAAATATTATTGTAAGCAAAAAGTTTTATTTGAATTATTTTTCTTATATTTAAATCTGTGACGTTGTCAGGTTGTCATGGCATTGTTAACCAAGTAAAAAGATGAATTGATTTTTGTGAGAAAAGGAGAAAGTTTTTTATATATATATACTCAGTGCGAACATTATCAGATGTCTGTTGTGTGTATTATCAGTTTGCGCGACTATAGTATCAGTGAGATAACCGATGCGTCGGACTAATTGCGATCAGTATCAGATTTACAGAATCAGTTCTCAGGCGAGGCACGGGGTGGCTGTAGGGGAGGTTGGAGGCCACCAGGGGCAGTAAGTCCCCGACATTCTGTGTGACGAGTAAGAGCATCCGCATCTGAGGATGGGATGATATCAGGCAATCAGGTTGAACCAGCCCTGGATTGCATTAGCTCAGTATCAGGCAATCAGGTTGAACCAGCCCTGTATTGCAGTAGCTCAGTATCAGGCAATCAGGTTGAACCAGCCCTGTATTGCAGAAGCTCAGTATCAGGCAATCAGGTTGAACCAGCCCTGTATTGCAGAAGCCCAGTATCAGGCATTCAGGTTGAACCAGCCCTGTATTGCAGTAATTCAGTATCAGTGTATCAAGTAATGTTTATGTGTAGAAGTCAGGCAATTAGGTTGAACCAGCCCTGTATTGCATCAGCTCAGTATTAGCGTAAAAAATATTGTATATGTATATATAATCCAGTGCAATATACAGTTAAAATGTATTCGCCGTGTGCTCAATTAGAGTTCTTGGCGACAACAGTGTCGTAAAAAGAAATATATATGTATTCATTTAAATAAATAAGCCTATCTGATGTATTAGGAGTATTAGGAGTTTATACAGTACATGGGTGGTAAATTTAATTTTAATAATGTTTGGTTTTATTTGACCCTTCTATTTCATTAGTGTCTACACGGGTTTAGGCCTCGGATGTTAGATATTTAATCAAAATTAAAATTCGTACGCAACCATCTCATATAAGTTGTTAAATCATGCGTTATACATATTATACAACTATAACTGAAATCATCAGAAGATTGCGCTAAGTTAATGATGGGTATTTCTATATATATAGTTTCTGCTTCCGGTTGTCGAATAGTAAACATCACTCTGTCAACTGTGCAACAAAAATATTGTAAAAAGTGAAGTTAAACTACACTATAGTGATACTACTGCAGCGAACTAAAACATCCAGTGATACTGATTACTCTGTTGAACTTAAATTAGTGAAAACATACTTAAAAACATTATATAAATCATCAGTAAACACTAAAATACTTTGAGGTTATATTGAACCGCAAGTTTGTTAGTGACTTCGACAGTGACATCCAAACATCCATAGATAAGGTGACAAATACGTCAAGCGCACGCGCCAGTGTTGCCACATCAATATTTAAAAAAACTACCATACTATGGAAGGACAATTTAAAATACTTTTCGATCAAATGAAAATTGAAATGGACAAGCAAACAAATATCATATTTGAAAAAATGAACGAAAAATTGGAACCTTTGATAGAGGAGAATAAAATTATGAAAAGTAAAATAGAAAAATTGGAAAAGAAGATTGATTACTTAGAGAGGGAAAAGAAAAAAAAATAATATTCTGTGTTTTGGTTTGGAAGAGAAGGAAAATTCTACGGTGGAATTATTACATGAAATACAGAAAATTTTTAAAACCGACCTAAAAATTACAGTGGATACAAATGATGTGTCTAAAATATACCGTATCGGTTCTAAACATGACAATAAAGTCAGACCTGTTCTTATTGCATTTGCAAATACGTGGAAGAGAATAGAAGTACTAAAATCAAAGAAGAGCCTAAAATACATATACGTCACTGAAGATTTTCCTAAAGAAGTATTAGATAAAAGGAGGGAACTGAAGCCGAAACTATTAGAAGAGCGTGCGAAAGGGCATACCGCTTACATAAAATACGACCAACTAATTGTAATAGAAGGAAATCCCAATAAAGATAAAAGGAAGAGAGGTCAATCAACTTCGCCGGTGAATCAGAACCAGGCCAAAAAAGCAGTGACTGACAATTTAACATCGAAGGAATCTAGAAGGAATGCATTTGATTTGATGAGAACAAGGTCAAACTCTTTTTCTAGCACCCCAAATCAAAACAAATAGCAACGAAATATCAGCAACCAGAAGCAGGATGACCCCAATCCGGCTGGTCCCCGTGGGGTTGTAAGACCACCACCCCCCAAATATGCAGAAAGAAATAGCAAGATAAATATAAAAATTAATACAAAAACTAATATAAAGACAAATACAGATGTTGATACATATTTAAAAACCACTAACAACATAGGTACAAAAACAAAATCAAATAAAAACAAAACCACATCCACATGCATAAAAAGAAAAAAAGATAAATTATACTTAGGAACATTAAACGTAAGAACATTAAAGACAGACGACAGACTACAAGAATTGGAAGAAGCTATTAGTTACATAAAATGGGATATCATCGGCCTTTGTGAAGTAAGAAGATTAGGTGAGGAAATAAGAGAATACAATGACTACATATTTTACTATTACGGTGAAACACAAGGCATGTATGGTATAGGATTCCTCATAAAAAAATACCTAAAAGATAAAATAGCTGGCTTCAAAGGAATATCGGACAGAATAGCAGTACTTGATATACAGTTACCAGAATTCAAACAACCATCGACGATTATTCAGATATACGCGCCCACAGAACAAGACACAAAAATAGCAAAAGATAAATTTTACAAAGACCTAACCGAAGTAATGCAGAACAAGAATAAAAACGTAATTTTAGTAGGAGACTTTAATGCAAAGATAGGCAGCAAATCAAGTCAAAATGAATTTATTTTAGGAAATTTTACTTATGGAGATCGAAATGACAACGGCAACAGACTTGTAGAGTTTGCTTTTGAAAATAACCTCAAAATAATTAATAGTTTCTTTAATAAGTCGAAATCAAGAAAATGGACATGGATGTCCCCTAATAGTAGGGACAAAAATGAAATTGATTTTATACTGTCAACAGAAAAATACATATTCAGTGACGTTGATGTAGTAAACAAATTAAATTTTAATACAGACCATAGAATGGTAAGAGGAGCAATTCAATACACACGCAACAAGTCACGAAAACATATTATACCTCTACCCAAGAACACTTTAACATTGCCTATCCCACAAAAGACTTTAAACAATTTAAAGAACACATTGGACGCAATAGTACAGCAAAAACCATTGCAAGAAAAGTATAATCTTATAGAGAGAGAACTGAAAAACATAAATAAATCAAGTACCGAAAATAAAAAGAAAAATAAGTTAGGAGCAGAAGCACTAAAACTAATGGAAGAAAGGAACAAAATGCTAGAGAAACGAAAAGATAACCATGAAAATATATCAAATATTAGCAAAAAAATACAAACTTCAATAAGAAAACACAAAAAAACAGAGAGGCTTAATGTACTGAGAAAGCAAATAGAGAAAACAGGAGGAATTAAGAAAGGCCTAAAACAGTTAAGAGAATACATGCAATGGATACCCAATATGAAAAATAAAAATGGGAAAGGAGCCAAACTAACAACAAAAAGATTATCAATAGCCAAAATAGCAACAGAATTCTACAAAAAATTATATTCACATGAAGAGGAACTACTCGAAATAGAGACAGAGAAAAACAAAAACGAAGATGAAATCCCTTGCATATTAGAGTCTGAAACCATTAGAGCAGTGAAAACACAAAAAATTGACAAAGCACCTGGGGACGACAATATTTCAAACCACATATTAAAAGAATCTCTAAGCGTCACATCAGATCATTTAACCCAATTGTTCAATGAAATATTAGTTAAAGAGCAAATACCAAAGCAATGGACGAAATCCACAATAGTCCTACTGTATAAAAAAGGAGATAAAAACGAAATAAACAATTACAGACCAATTAGTTTAATGTCCAATCTGTACAAAATATTTTCAAAAATAATTCTTAACCGAATTACGAAACAATTGGAAGAAAATCAACAAAAAGAACAGGCAGGTTTTCGCGGTGATTTTTCTACAATAGATCATATACATGTCGTAAAACAAACTATAGAAAAAATGAATGAGTACGGAAAACAATATTACATAGCATTTATTGACTACAACAAGGCTTTTGATTCATTGAGTCATAATTATATTTGGAAAACACTAGATAACCAGGGAATACATAGGAAATATATAAGAATTTTAAAAGAAATTTACAAGAACTCTACAGCTACAATCCAACTTGAACAACAAGGAGAAGAATTTAGTATTCAGCGGGGCGTAAGGCAAGGTGATCCTCTTTCTCCAAAACTCTTCATAGCAGTATTGGAAAATATATTCAGGAATTTAAACTGGGAAGGTTTTGGAATAAATGTAAATGGAGTATATTTAAACCATCTGAGATTTGCAGACGACATTGTACTATTCGCTAATGAACCAGATGTATTACAAACTATGATACAACAACTAAATCAGGAAAGCAGGAAAGCAGGACTCACTATAAATATAACAAAGACTAAAATTATGACGAATGCAACAAAAGAATCAATAGAAATAAAACATGAAATTATCGAATACGTGGATGAATATATATATTTAGGACAGGTTATATCAACTAAAGACCAATACACAAAAGAAATTGAAAGAAGAATTAGTAACACCTGGAAACGCTACTGGTCATTAAAAGAGATATTCAAAAATGAAACAATGCCAATTTCAGTAAAAACCAAGCTTTACAACACGTGTATCTTGCCGTGTCTCACGTACGGTTGTCAAACTTGGCCTGCTACGTCCAAAAGTAATCAGAAACTAGCAGTTTGCCAACGTAACATGGAAAGGAGCATGCTAAACATAAGACTCAAGGATAGATGGCAAACTTCAAAAATAAGAAAAATAACGAAAGTGAGTGACGTAATACACAAAATTAGAAAACTCAAATGGAACTGGATAGGACACATAATGAGAACGGTCAAAGAGAAATGGACAAGGGATATAATAGAATGGTATCCTAGGAACGGGAAAAGACAAAAAGGGCGTCAAATAAGAAGATGGGAGGACGATCTCCCAAAAGGGTGGAGGAGAATAGCAAGGAATAGAGAGAAGTGGAAAATAATGGGGGAGGCCTATGTCCAAGGACAACCTGACCATGGTTGCTGAAAAGAAGAAGAAGAAAGAAATAAATTTATTAATATCGTACATATATATATAATATTACTTATATAGATATAAGAAATGTAATTAATTTTTGGTCAGAGAATAAAGGCTTTATTATTATTATTATTATTATTATATTTCTATATCGATGTATGTATGGCAACACTTGTCACTCGATGTCCTTTGACCCCTTTATTTACTAAACGAAGAACTTTAATTTTGCTTTTGGTTGTGTGTATTTGATGCCATTTTTCTTCATATAAAACGATAATAGAGTTAAATGGCTGCCGC
This sequence comes from Spicauda simplicius, assembly GCA_949699795.1. Taxonomy (NCBI): domain Eukaryota; kingdom Metazoa; phylum Arthropoda; class Insecta; order Lepidoptera; family Hesperiidae; genus Spicauda; species Spicauda simplicius. Next base: position 318,999 of record OX453063.1, read on the forward strand.
AAGAATTGATAACAACATTGGTCAGATTGTGGTGTTTCTTGCCACTCATGTCAAAATTTAGCACATCGGTAGATGCTCCCATTCCTGACGGGCATTCTTTTCGAGGGCATTCAGAGATTGGGGCTTGTTGGCATACACATGAACTTTTAATAAAGTTATAAAAAGAAATGAGTAAAATTAAGTCACCCAATGCAAATCATCACAACGAGAGATTAGGCGAACCGAAAAAGCAAATTAGTAAGAAAACATAATCATCTATTCTCCTACTCAAAAGATCTTAACAATTGTAGTCAACGACGTCCTAATAAACTAGCCTTCCCGAAATCAACAATGACCATGCACAGTTCTGGACCATATTGCATGTGCATTAAGATATATAATAGAATCCCTAAAGAAATCCTGGAAAAAGATTCATTCACAGCATTCACCAACTCCCTAAAAGATTTTCTAATAATTAAAAGTTATTATACAATGAAAGAGTGCCTGGATTCGACGATAATGATGACATGATTTTAAAAATGAATACTAATGAAATTAAATGTAAATATCGACACACAGTTTTGAGCTTTTTGGACATTCAATATCAAAATGTGACCTATGATTTAGTTTTAATTATGACCATGATAATGTAAATTAATCTTGTAAATGTAATCTTGACTCTATTCAATTTAATTTAATGTAATTTCAATCTTGACTCTATCTAATTTATTTTAATGTACTTTTAATTTGACTCAATCTGAAAACAATAATAATTTTAACCTATTTTATATATTTAATTTTTAATGTAATTTTTAATCGTACTGACATTGTAAATAACAAATCTGTCCTCCTTGACATTGCAATGCCCTAACGGGGTTATTCATGCACACATCAATAAATTTGTACCACCTAGTCCGTAAGCATGATGAGCAATAAATGATTATGATTATGATTATGAAAATATGTTCTCGAAGAGTATAGCGATTTATGTCTTAATGACGTTTCTAAGTCTGTTTACTGTACAAATGTCAAGCAGTACTGATATTTATCATCCCTTGCAAAAATTATAGTATCTGCCGATAAGATGAGGACTTTCGCGCCTCCTTGTACAATATAGTGTTACGAATGTAACCTAAGTGTTGAGCACGTAACGAACAATCGGAGTTGTTCATTGGAGCAATTGATGGTCTTCAGCACCTAGAGTATTAAGTAATATGCTGTGGGGTGTAATAATGGTAAAACAAAGCTTACACAGAAAACGTTTCTTATATTTTATATACATATAAGATGTACTTCTATATATTTCTCGTAAATAACAATCTATAACTAACAAGTGCTATTTTGAAGTCATAAATTCATACCATTTTTAAAACAAACCAATTGTTTAAAATAATGAATGAATTTATGACTTTTTGTTTGTTAGCTATAGTAGTTTTGCATTGGGTACGGTGATTCAGAGTCATAATTCACGTGTAGTAGTAATAATTTAAAAATCCCGTTTCTTTAATATAAACTCCATTACTTCATGTTTAGCCCAAATAAACATTCGCCAACTACGTAAATAAAAATCGAATTTACTTGATTCTGACGAGTCTATAGAAATGTAATGTTCCTTAAAACTTGGAGAATTTCCATAACGCATTCCAAGAAGTTATGGGGATATTATGGATTTGGCGCTGACAACAATTCTGTGAACGTCATCTGAATCATTGTCCAATTTGGCAATCTTATTCCTGACGTTTTAAACCAATCTGATTTCAATCAAACGCCTTTGCAGACCACGTTTATCATTGATAAAAGCTTCATGTTTGCGTCAAAACGATTCTTCGAATTCCTAAATTAGCTGTTTGTTTAGCGCAAATACTAAGAACGTAATTGAAAGGAAAATATTATTAAACGATGATATTGCATCTCACGTTTGTTTAATATCGTTTCGTTCTTGAAGACATTTATAAAATGATGTTTGGTTAATGAAACAAAGGCCTAATAATAGATACGATAAGTGCTATTGTATTTTAGCAAATATGTCTGCCAGTTAAGTTGGTGCTTGGGGAGCGCTTGTGCCATGACAATCACAGTTTGAATCTCGTATAATAAGGATATTTTAAGCTTTGTCGGCTAACTAAAGTCATCACCTCTTGACGCCTTTTGGAAAGTCACTTAATAGTATAATATGCATTATCATTACACAATTTTGTTTCTATACGTTATGTCTAACGTAATCTCTTAAATCAGCAAAGAAATCTGAAAACAGTTAAAATTTTTGTACATACCGTAATTAATAACCTTCAGACAAGAATCACAATCCCATCTAGCGTAATTAACAGAAAATAAATAAAAAATGACTAATCATTCCCAAAATTCTCAGAATTGACTATTTACTATTAGTCACGAGAAAAACGAATTGCAGTGAAACTTAGCAAAACACTTCTCAGTATTTAAAGTATTTAGGTAATGATTTACAATGCACATTGGAAAAAATAAACGGTAGGCATCAGTCGGGCGGTGGTGGACGCATGTTCTAAACAACACGTTGATTATATCCAGAGATCAAATCTATAAGTCTTCGGAGAAATTCTTGGCAAATTAACAAGTCTTTCGAATTATTTATTTAGTAAACTTTGCAACTCGTGTGCCTCAACGAGATTATTTAGGCTCGCGGAAAATAATAAAGAAATTATCGAAAAGAGAATAAAAGCTTTGTCCAGTTGTTAAAAACTATACTCACAGTATTTAGTTTACATTATAAAACAACATCATCATCATTTACATCATCGTTTTTCGTTTAAATCATATTCATTACTTATATATATATATTTTGATGCAATATAAAATAATAATTAAGTATTTAACAACCTCTTCTTAATAGATACATTTCATTATTATCTACATTATGGGAAATGATTGTAAGTAGGTAAACGCTTACTGGCGTATCTCTCGCTCATTACTCTACATACAATAATAGTCGTATTTATTCTTGCTACATTATTTTTTGCGAATAATATTTGCGATTTCTTATGACATAAACAAACATAACTATGTCTGTTAATTTATTTATAATATGGAAGACGTAGACGACCATGTTATCCAACCGACAGTAAGTGGCCATTGCCACCTATGAACATCTGTAAGTAGCCCCAGCTGCTCGTCGAGTGTTACCCGAGTTCAGCAACAAATGTGCTGCTACCTCTGAAGGTTAACTTGGAACGCCTCGAAGAAGAATCCCTCACGATCCCACCCTTAAAACAGAATTCGACAGCTCCAAACATTGTTACAAGGCGGGTTTTATGATGCTTCCGGAGTCAACCACAAACGGTTTACTTCTTTGAAGGTTAATTAGGACAAAAATAGTTATAACGCTTATATTACTGAAATCTTATTAAAAATGTAAATGTGAAAGTTTATGACGATGTATGTATGTTGGTCACTTGTTCACGAAAACCCTACTAATATGGTTTCGCTAATACCTGGCATACAGATAGTGTATCACCTGGTTTAATGAACGGGATGAACTACTCTGGTAAAAGTGATCAAAGCGGGTGGACCCGCCAAATTAAGCTAGTATAAGATATATTAAAATATCCTTTACGTTATCTATTCGGAATTTATCATACAATTTAAACAAAACAACCGAAGTACTCCTCTGTGGATACGTTTTGTATAATCCCTTGCTAATCAATTTACTGAATCGTATTTTCACTTATTTATTCCACGTGTGGCTCAAATTGATTTTCTTCTGTGTCGGGTGTACTATGGACACACAAGATGAACACACAAACACTCAGACCCAGAACATGAATCTAAACTCATCATTAAGAAACCTGTCTGGCCGGGAATCGAACTCGGGACACGTTGCGCGTCATACCGGTATGGTAACCGCTCCGCCACGCATGTAGTCATAAAATAAATAAAAAATATGTAACATAAATCGATAGCTACAATTCATTTCCATGTTTAATTATTATGAGAAATCAATATATATAATGAATATAGAACTTCGATCTGGGACTAAACCAAACTAGGCAAGTAGGTCATAGGAGACTAGTGTCGTACTAGTTACGATTACGAACAACTGCCACTTTTACTTCCGCCGTATAGATAGCCTCGTGAGCTACATTCAGCTAATTGTGAATGAGCTGTCCTTCACGGATCATCGCTCTGAAATCAACGATGCGGTACCGTGGCGTAATATGTATAATCATGGTTTGTATTGAATAAATGTTTTGGTTATTTTTATGTGTTTATTTCTAACGTGGAGCATTCCTTGCGTTTCGATGGAATGGTGTGGATGCCGGCACACTTTATATGAGGCGACCATCCTAGTCCTCGAGAATAGCATCGTATCTGTGATTGACTTCAGACAAAACATATGCTCTATATGAAGTTGCTTACAGGTGTCCATGGGCGGCAGTGACCACTAACCATCGGGTGGACTGCATGCTCGTTTGCTACTTCATTATTATAAGAAAAAAATTATTTGGAGTAATATCAATGCAGAATATTACACAAGGATTATAAGTTAGACTAAATGAGAGCTATATGACACGTTGTAAAACCGTTTATTTTGGTTGTCAGCTCACTTTCATATAAGGTAATCATTTTAGTCCTCAGTAGCAATGTATTGACTTCAGGTAGAACTCATATTCTAAACAATGTTGCTTACAGATAACCATGGGCGGCTGTCAACGCTTGCCATCAGAGGGAAATGTGGTCCATTTTCTATTTTAATTGCAAACAAAGGTTTACCTAACAGTTTCTATGATACACTAGCCACATACATAGATAGAGAAAAATGTTAATTATGATTTTAATTTTGTTAATTTTCACTAACTAATAATTAGTATTAATTAGTGAAAATTTAATTCCATGTCAACTTTCATTCGTGGATTTCATTTATTTAATCACGAATGGCGAGAGTCCGAGATCTTGGAGTGACAATAGACAATAATCTTAAATTCACATCTCATATTAACACCATTGTAAAGAAATCTGCCACTATGCTGGGTTTTATCAAAAGAAACACCAAAGGATTTCTATCCTCTCAAACAAAAATAATTCTGTACAATGCTTTGGTAAGGAGTAAACTTGAGTACTCGTCGGTTGTATGGAATCCTCAATACTCCTCACATTCGCAGCGTATCGAAAGCATCCAACGTTCTTTCACAAGACACCTGGCATTCCATGCACCTCATATTTCACACAGAGCACCTTACGATCTACGACTAGAGCATTTCAAGATGACATCGTTATATAACCGTCGCATACTCATGGATATCGTTTTTTTAAAAAAACTCTTGAGTGGAACCATAGTCTCGAGCAGTCTTCTAAAATAAGTGAGACTCAACGTCCCATACAGATACCCACGCCATCCCTTACGTAAACTTTTTCATATTCCTGCTTGTAGAACAAACATTTTAAAACATTCCCCCCTTCCTCGAATTTGTGCTGAGTACAACCGACTGTGCTGTTTAGACAACGATCTCGACATATTCTTTTATAATTTATCTGCTTTAAAAAATAAAATTGTAGCACTTATGTAATATTTGTAACTGCACAAGTCGAAACTAGCATGTGACAATTGCAGACAACTCGTTACATGCAAGTCCTCAATGCAATTGCAATTGCCGTCTGTAACGGTCGCACATAGTTTGGATTTGTCAGCCTGGTTATCATATCATAGTTATTATCAAGCATTAATGCTGTTCATGCCTATAATTGGCTCTCACACCAGACTTGTATTTATAACAGTTGTACTATAGAATGTATTGTGTGTACTGCTGTTGGCATGTAATTAAATAAATAAATAAATAAATAAATGGCGTGTCCTTCACGCCACATATCCAAGGCCCCTAATGCTATCGTTCCTCTATTTTTACAGAGCCAGTAAACATCTGTGGAATTCGTACGGTGATTGCTGTTTGGTAGAATGTGTTCAATTACGTGCAAACGTGTCGAAATGTCCATCACAATTCAGCGGAAGGTTGACCGTTACCAATTTCGTTAAGAATTCGTGTACTATAAGCTATTTTTATTCCACCACATGTGGCCATATTCCACACATTCGTTATTTTTTATAACATTAAAGAAGAAAACGCTTTCTACACGCATAGCGCCACAATAGGATTTTCTCCGGTATCGTGGGTACCATGGACATACACAAAACGAATACACAAACACCTAGACCCAGAATAGGAATCTAAACACATCATTCAGGTACCTGTTTGCCCGGAAATCGGACCCGGGACGCATTCCGCTTCAGTCCGGTATGGTAACCGCTCCGCTTATCATGAAGTAGCAAACGAGGCACCTGATGGTAAGTGGTCACTGCCGCCTGTAATGGACACCTGTAATCAACTACATACAGAACATGGGTTCTATCTGAAGTCAATTAGAGATGCGTTGCTACTCCTGAGGACTGTGATGGTTGCCTCATGTGAAAGTGTGCCGTCAACCACACCCTTCTATCGAAACGCAAGAAATGCTTCACGCTAGAAATAGGTGTGGCGATGGTACTTTCCCGGGCCAACTACAGTGGTTATACCACCTTGATGTCTCTGCGGTTGAGCTACAAGAGTTTCTTTTAAGCACAACAGCAAGTTTCGGTTTTACCACCTTTTATGTCTTCTGCTTTTTACACCGAAGTAGATTTCCTAGACTCAAATACAACATATTTAGTTACAAGTAATATTAATAAATGTTATTTTAATACACATTACGTGAACTTTTCAATAACAACTTTACGGCAAGTTTAGAAATATGTAGGTATAAGGAATGCCGGTATTTAGGCTTGTCTGGTCCCGAACGAGGCATAGATTACACACGCGATATTTATGGCTCTCGCTGGAAAGTTTTCACGAGAGTTTATACCAAGCATTTACATACCATTAATGCACTTGTCAGAGATGAGAGCGGATGCTTGTTTCGTAACCATCTTTACAATATCTTACAAACTTAAAGATCTGCTACGATACCGTTTAAATGAAGAAATTTATGTACTCGAAGTCTGGATGTTTGTGTATTTTCATGCTATTATAACTAAAAATCTCATCGTGTATCACATGTATTTTTGTTTAAAACGACGTCCATCTGTAAGGAACGTATAAAATAAGAGGTATTTTTAAAAGCTTAACTTGTACGTAGCTATTTTCTAGGACTAAAATGGTTACTTTGTATGGAAGTAAGCCGGCATCCACACCCTTCCATCGGTACGCGTCAACTGATCCACGTTATAAAGGCCTGACGGAAGTATTTCCCCGGATTGTTTTTTATTTATTTGAAGTATCAAAGAAGCATGTAGTCCCCCGATTGAAAGGGGTTGAATACGAAATTTCATATAGAATCGATATTCTATCTAAAGGCAATCAAAGATGCGTTGCTATTCCCGAAGACTAAGAATGTCTCCCATATTATAACAGTAAAGCGGCTACTACACACTTCATACACCACTGGATCTATAACAGTGGTTTAATTATTGTTTATTTACTGGTAATTCATACCCAAATTTGCTATTTGAAAGGATTATGATTTCCCAATGGCTAGATATATCTGGCTAACATATAGCTACTCTAGCACTTTACCTATGCATCGAATATCTGTTTATTAAATAGTGCACTGAAATGAGGATGATCTTCAAATGAGAAGTCGTACCCTGTGCACGTAAATAATCAAGTTATTATAAAATAAAAACTTTTTAACAAAAAATATCTACCGACTTCCATGTCACAAAAAAGTAAAAAATAATTTAAATATATTTTGGTCTAGAACATACTCAGTACTTAGTACATAGTCCTGAAGTCGGTGCTCGACATATTTCGCTGGACGACGGTAACTACGTCCTATATGAGCACCGACTTCAGAACTATGTACTAAGTACTAAGTATGTTCTAGACCAAAATATATTTAAATTATTTTTTACTTTTTTGTGACATGGAAGTCGGTAGATATTTTTTGTTAAAAAGTTTTTATTTTACACTTTTTAGTGACTATATTTTTATGTTTGTATTTAAATAAAGCCTCTAAGTTTGCTTTGTGCATCTACATATTCACAAAAATTAAACATAAAACACTTTTACAATTCATACAAACAGGGCGCCCCCTCTGGAAGTACCCCTCCATCATCAGGGTTGAGGAGTTGAAGGTCAAATTTTTCATCTTATATTGTTGCTTAGTAATCTTATAACATATACGTTAGTACCAGGTGGCTAACTTCTATGGCTCAGGCTTGCAGTACCCTGCATCATCAGGGTTTAGGAGTTGAAGGTCAAAATTTTAATTTTGTGCCTCTGTTTGGTATTATTTTTACATACCCGTAAGCACCAAATTGCCAACTCCTATGGTTTAGAATTGAAGTACCCCTTCATCATCAGGGTCGAGGAGTTGAAGGTCAAAATTTTAATTTTGTGCCTCTGCTTAGTATTATTTTTACGTAACCGTAAGCACCAAATTGCCAACTCCTATGGTTTAGGATTGAAGTACCCCTTCATCATCAGGGTTGAGGAGTTGAAGGTCAAATTTTTGATTTTATATTTTTGCTTAGTATTTTCTTTACATAACCGTAAGCACCAAATTGCCAACTTCTATGGTTTAGGATTGAAGTACCCCTCCATCATCAGGGTTGAGGAGTTGAAGGTCAAATTTTTCATCTTATGTTTTTGCTCAGTAATCTTATAACATATACGTAAGCACCAAATGGCTTATTCCTATGGTTTTGGCTTTAAGTACCCCTGCATCATCAGGGTTGAGGAGTTGAAGGTCAAATTTTTGTCCCATGAATTTGCTTAACAATTTCATTATATATTCGCAAACATCAAACGACCAACTTTTATAGTTCAGGCTAGCAGTACCCCTGCATCATCAGGATTGAAGAGTTGAAGGTCAAATTTTTCATAGTAAATACCTACATAGTAATTTTATTCTATATTTTACTCAATTGGACTTCTCCAGCTAAGGTTCGGCCGACTATCACTAATTTTATTATTTTGCTCCAAAAAGTTGAAGATCCTATGATTAGAACCTTATCAAACTCTTATCAGACTACCCCTGGAGTACATCCTTTCTAATAAAAAAAGAATCATCAAAATCGGTTGGCGGGATATTGAGTTATTCATACATTTATCGCGTACATTGAAAATGCAAATTTAAGACTTATGCGTTTTTCTTATGGATGCCCTAGTCAAAAAAATACTAAAAAAAAATGGGACCCTATGACACGCACTACCTTTCAAATAAAAAAAAAATCATCTAAATCGGTTCACCCAGTCCGGAGAAATCAGGTAACAAATATAAAAAAAAAAAATAAAAATACAGACGAATTGATAACCTCCTCCTTTTTGGAAGTCGGTTAAAAAACAATAATCAATGAGGTAGAGTTTAAGAAATAAGAAAGAGCAATAAAAACGTAAAGTTGATATAAGTAGGTGCGAGGCATCAGGAAGGCCAGGGTCTTCATTAGTGTCCGTTCTTGAAGATTTCAAGTAAAACACAGGAGTAAATTTCTTTAGTTTATTCACAGTTTAGGAGGTCCGATCGCTTCGACGGTTAAACAAGAATCTCTTTCTACCAACAGGCGCTCGCCTTTTTATAACAATGCTTGGTGAGGTGACAATAACAAATTTATGGAGGGTAAACTAAATTACAGTTTTAAAAATCACTAAATATTGCTAATTTAATAATCAAACAATTATTTTCGGCGAAGTGTTTTTCATAAATACGCGGTGTCGCGCCGACAGATTCAATAGTTTTTCAATTTTGGCATTCTGTTGCGTAAACTGTTGTTGTTACTAAAACTGACTAGGTACTTGTACTATATTTTCGTATGACCTGGTGGAGTAATTTCAAATATGAATAAAGAAAAAGCGAAATATGTAATCCACTTTGCGGAATCCCGGGGGATTGAAGGTGGAGTTTCATATCATTTTCCTCTGTTATGAAACAGAATTTCAAATTTAACATTAACATGATTATAGCAAGAATAATGACAAAGACCAACTAAATTGTACTCGTTTTATTTTTGTCACCCGTCGCAACGGTCAAAATTCTACCGTAATTCAACTGAAATACTAAACTTGATATTGTCCAAAGTAGCACGAATATCTTTGAAATTCAATTAAATTGTACTAATTTTCAAGTTATTTTAAATACACCCACTAAAGGTAAAAAGAGGTTTAATTAACTATATTCTACATTTAAAAGAAAATAACGGGTATTTTGACAAAGAGATCTGACATTTTCGACGTGTTTTCATAGTAAGACATTGAATGTTTTATTTCGTTTATTTTTGTGTTTGTGTCAAATGCAAGGTAGTGTGTGTAATGTGTTTTTGTCGATTTTATGTATGTTTTATGCACTATTTGAAAACAATATTAGCATTCCCTAATCCTTCACTATATATATATATTAACTATAACCGTGCGTAATTTCATACTCTTCCGTCCGCGGCATGTATCTTAAAAACGAATCCCAAATTCTTGCTCCACGTATTAATATAAAGATACTTACAGATATGGCGGAAATGATAATCAATCTAGAAAAGAATGTCTACGTTGCTCATTTATTTAAGTCCGATTTACTACGCCACATCATTACTCGCATTTTATCTTTGTCTTCCAAACATTTCACTCCCCACAAACTACTTCAACAAACAGTAGTTTCATCAATAAAATCGACAGTAACGGCTGCGCGGGAGTGCCGTAAATTAACTTTGAGGCAAATGTGTTGTTGTAGTGGGCGGGTAATGAGCTAGAAATGCTCCCATTATTTAACATTCCATTCGTTATATTCCATATCTAATATCCTTGCGATACTAATTATCATTGTAGTATTTACTCCACAGTTGGTTACAAGTACTAGATTGTGTTTTTAGAGAATTCTGATAGCTCACGCTATTCTTTTAATTGGTTAAAGATTTTGCTTAAACCGAAAAAGTATTGCTAGCGTTAAATGATATTTTAAATAACTCAATGACTCAATAGGACTCCATATTAGGGCTATTTCCTGTAGACATCTGTATCAACTCGAGATGGGATTACACTCCTACCAGAATTAGGCCACATATGCGTTATTATTCCTAAGTTAGAATACCACATATATACCTTTTTATTACATTGAGACAGCAAACGAGAACTTTCCATCGGGTGGACTGCACACCCGATGGAAAGTGGCCATCGCCGTCCATCGTCACTAGCAAGCAACTTCATATAGTTCTATCTGAAGCTAGTCACAGACTTCTAACTCCTCGGAAGTAGCAACGCATTGCTACTTTTCATGACTTAAAAGGTCGTCTAATATAAAAGTGAACCAGCAACCACACCTTTCCAACGAAACACAAAAGCTGTTTCACGTTAGAATTAGGTGTGACAAACTTACTCACTGTGTACGAACTAAAACATAACAGTGTTAAATGATGTAACAATACATCGAGAATCAATCTACGAATGGGTCTATCACCTTCAAAACTATTTTTCCATTGTTTCCTCGTTCATCAGGATCCATTGCGTTAGATAGGTAACATTACATAACTATTTCTATAAAACACTACCGGTTTTGTTTATGACACCATAAAGATGTTCAATTCCCGTGGAGTTTGCAACAATAAAAGAGTTACTCTTTTATCTCAGAAATAAACAAGTTATTTATCTGTGCTTCTTAGAAACAGAGCTAGCTAATTATGTTGCCGCACAGAACGCACTCAGGGGAAATCTAATGCTAACAACCGTAAAGGGTAATAAAAACAATGTTGTTGCGTATTTTCTGTCGAAATACGAAGCTTTTACATAAACATTTTAGTCATGTGCATCCTTAACCGACAAGGTACGATTCGACTGTCAATCATATTCAAATCGGGACCAGATGATGAAATGACAGATCCAGATTATGTTTCCAGCCCAGATGATGATGAAATGTTAAATAGCAAAGTTAAAATGCCTGTGGCTCCACATGTTTGTATGGGGATCCGAAAATTCTAATTCTACCTTCATATACTTGTACGAGTATTTAATTATCGTCCCGAATATTGAATTGTTTTAGAAAAACGAACTTGTATTATTCCAGTTTGTTATTCATTTTGACTTTTCAAAGCAATCAAAGGGAAATTGTATTGATACTTAACGGGCACTCACGATATGCGGTTTTTGAATTCTTTTTGCCGTTATTTCGACCCAGTTGCATGGATCGTGGTCACGGCGAAACTGTGGTGGCGAAACCATTGACAAACACTAGATATAGACTACCCTATCTTCCTTAAGTCTAGTTCGTTTTTCTTTTCCAGGATCCATATCACGACACACTACACTAAATAGAACCTTACGCACCGAAGTTTGAACTACTTGTGATTTACATAAACTAACCACTAGTTCTTAGGATATTTTTTGAGTATCCTAGGAACATAACAAAAAAAAATCTATTAAATTAGCCACACGTGATATAAATTATAACAGTCCCATCGACGGCTTATTTGGCAAACATAATCCTTAATAGCATATTTGATATTTCACAATTCTAAAAGCATTTCTTAACGAGAACTCTGTCTGATCGCTCTACTCACGCGTGTATACATAACACACGTTTCGTCCGTTTGTGTGAACGAATGTGTTTATGTTAGGCTCTTAATGCAGCGGAAGTGGAATATTGGAGATTTAGCTAATCTTAAGAGTCCAATTCAGTTTTTAATGAAGAAATAGTGCAAAGGTACGACGAACGACATTCTTTTGTCACATAGACGTTGATTTAATTATTTGAAGGATAAAATGTTACAAAGCGCAGGACTTTAACAGGTAGTAAAAGCCTTTTTGATTTGTCTCATACGGCATCAATATACCTATTTCTGCCAAATACAAGAAGTTTTAAGTGTTTTCGTGCTCTGGTTAACAGCTTGAGCTAAAAGATGAAGACCTATACGAGGCATTCCAACTTCATGTTTAGGAATGGGAATACATTCTTTGCTCAGGTTAGATTATGGTTATTTACATACCAGGCGACGATATGTCCATCAATGCTCATGATTGGCAGTAAATTTCTGATAGGTTTCAGATGGAAAATGTTCTATATGGAGTTTATCATTGATATCTAACGACAGCACTGGCCACATACTGTGAAGTGGACAGCAGAAAAGCAATGATCAAGGATTCCGTTTCAGATCATAGACCAGCCACTTTAAGTGAAGATAACAAACAATAAAGAAACAGGAACGAATAACAATTCATACTATTCTAAAGAAGATGCAAAACAGGGTTTTCTTGGCAGCTCCTTCCTGTTGTCAAACGTATCTCGCAACAGTTGGCATTATGATATCACTCGGCGGCTACACCGAGAAATATATTTGAACAGGAAACGATAAAAAATGTGTAGACCGTTTGCATTCAGACGTTCGTACAGGCTAGTGATGGAACGAATATTCGCATTTGCATTTGCGAATATTCACATGGTTTTAAATATTCGCATTTGCATTTGCGAATATTCACATGGTTTTAAATATTCGCATTTACATTTGCAAATATTCCCATGGTTTCAAATATTCGCATTTGCAATTGCGAATAATCACATAGTTTTAAATATTCGCATTTGCATTCGTATTTGAAAGAATTACACGTTTTCTACTGTGTCGTGTACCATGGACACAAACAAGACGAATACACCAACACTCAGACCCAGGACATGAATCTAAACTCATCAATCAGAGACCTGTCTTGGCCGGGAATCGAAACTGGGACCCATTGCGCGTCCCGTCAGACCGGCATGGTATCCGCTCCGGCACGCGGGTCGTCAACTTGTGCGAATATAGAACTAAAGTTTGGTGATAAAAAGAAAAAGGCCAACTGCAGTTTGGTCGCCAAATCTACATTCTACCGACTTCTAGTTCTATATTTCATACTGATTAACAGATAGATGCATTTCCGTGAAAAAAAATTGGCGGCGCTCATGTTGGCGTCAAATTGAAAAAAAAAACGGAATATTGAATGAATGAATGCTTTAGTCACAGTAACATAACATGTTGCACACAATATAGAACGTTTTATACAAACACAAACTCAAAAATCAATAAATTGTATGAAGTAAGTAAGGAGAGAGTGACAACAATTTAATGCAACACATATTCGCGTTAACATTTGCGAATGTTCAAATCAAGCCAGCGATGCGGTGGCGACTTCTCTGTTGTTGCAAATGCCTATAGGCGACGGTGACCACTTCCCATCAGGTGGTATGTCTGCCTTATCGTTAGGTATGACTATAAGAAAAGTAACATTAATTATATGGAACCTAAAAAATAAAACGAACTAGACGTAGGGTAGATAGGTTAATCTATCACTAGTGCTTATCAACGGTTTCTCCCCGCCACCGCAGTTTCGCCGTGACCACGATCCATGCAACTGGGTCGAAATATCGGCAAAAATAATTAGAAAAGGATTCAAAAACCGCATATCGTGAGTACCCGTTAAGTATTAAAATGTGTCAATTCCCCGATAGTATTAGTCTAAAATCATATAACATTCATTACATCACTAGTACAGACAGACCTGATTTGACGTGAGTAGAGAAACGAGTTCCGTTAACTGAGATATTATTATTTTATGTAGATTCGCAAAGAAAATCGAGAATCAAGGTTCCTTATTTATAAATATTGACTTGTAAAAGTTTAAAACAGTTAGTTTCTTTACTTTTTATCTGTTAATATCTTGTGATCTTCATTTTGATGATATATTAATCGTTTGATTTATTTTAGTATTTTTTTGTTGTGATTTTTCTTTTTTTATATATGATAGGTAGTCGCACGACTACCTACTTTTTATGTCCGTTCTTATAATTTTCTACTGCAGTATTAACTAGGAATATTAATAACAAGTATAATAAGTATAATTATTTACAAAGCTCTTAGGTATGTGGAAATAAATCGAACTGACGGTCACCATGCTGGTGATATGTAAATAGAGCAAGTACCGTTTGATGCAGGGCCTGATTAACCCTTAGGCTAATTAGGCAGTAACCTAGAGCGCGAGGATTGAGTACACTAACTCCTAACACTGGAAGTTATAGATTTGGCGACCTTTTTTTGCTCGTTAATCTATAGTTAATACGTTTAAGCGAACTGTAACACACCTGGTGGCGCGTCCGTATCATTAGCCTACACCGGTCAGATTTCTTGATCAGTTTTGGTGCATTATGATGTCTGAGAATTAGTAATGGAAACATTGTGAAACATTAATTTCAAAGCTTCAAAGAACAAACAATCCCATCAATAATTATCTATTAGGCACGATCTTTCTCTTCAGTAAGGAGTCTAAACTTATTTTACAATTATTAAACTAACATAAATCATATTTATGTTACACAAACTTGCTTACTAAAACAAACATTACTGAGTGTAGGTAGGTACTTCCGCACAAAATAGCGAAAATAGGGCAAAGTGTTACAAATACTTCAGTTTCGACCTGGATTATTTATACTCAAAGTATGGCTTGTTTCCGAGGTGGAGTCGACGACCGCCCTACTCTCGATTATACAAATTGTAACAATGTTGAAAAACTTTAAAAGTACTCCAGAAAAGTTATTATAGGATGTAGTTATTCGGGTCTATTTCTGTGGCTTTACGGAAAATTAATAACAGAAACTTTGTAGTGTTTTTATTATTCATACAACAGTTATAATGGTTGAAACTCGGCCACTCAATTAGGTCTGGGTTTCGAATTATAAATACTCACCACTGATTGCTCTAAAACATTGCGTATATGGGGAATTAAATATTATATATATCGAAGAGAAATGAGTGATGCGTGACGTCAGGATGGTCGAGGAGTCTTCATTATTTTCCTTTCTTGAAGATTTCAAGTAAAACACAGCAGTAAATTTCTTCGATTTATTCACAATTGAGGAGGTGTGATCGCTTCGACGGCTAAACAAGAATAATTCTTTCTACCGGCGTTCGCTCGCCTTTTTATAACAATGTTTGGTGGTGTGACAATAATAAATTTATGGAGGGTAAACTAAATTACAAGTCTAAAAATCATTAAATGTTGCTAATTCAATAAACAAACAATTTTCGATCTTTAAACTAACTAAAATATCGGCGACGTGTTTTTCATAAATACGCGGTGTCGCGCCGACATATACTACTGAAAAGATAGTGAATATTTCTTCTCTACTTATTAAAATTTCTGTTTTGTCCGAATCATGTATGTCTATTAGAAATATTCTTTTTCGAAAGACTAAATTATATGCCTTTAAACTAGATCATCATTGCAATATCAATATACCTAGGTACTACTGCAAAAAGGCAGAACAGGTATTGCCGTGTTCCCCCAGAGATCAGACCATGGTCTACTGCCACTATAAGAAGTGCCGATAACACAAAAAAGAGTTCTGAAGCAATTGCTCCTGCTATGTAACAGTACATAATATAAAACCTTCTAATAAATAGTTCGCTCTTCAACCCATTATTGTCCCACTGCTGGGCACGGGTTTTCTCTCAGAATGAGAGAGTTTAGGCCATAGTCCACCACGCTGGCCAAGTGCGATCCCCCCCGAAGGGCTGCCACCTTGTCGTGGTGGGGGGGCTTGCGTGTCCTGTTGATCCCCAAGGCCATACCGGTAGGAATACCCATGCCGGGTGGACTTGGTGGGGAGGGGCCAGACTAAGAGCAGCTCACCCCTCGTCGGGACTCGTTAGGGGGTTCGTCAGACGGGGGAAGGGTAGGAGTGCCCTGCACGATGTTTCTCAGGGACATCGGGACGGGCCCGGTGTGCACTAATCCTGCCGCCGGGCGGGCTACGGCACAAATTGTGCCTAGCCTCCGTCATAGATCGTAATCCCATCCAAGAGAGGTGCCGTGGTCATGTCTCACGACCTCGGATGGGACCGAGGGTCTTGCCTTAATTGGCCGGGCTGCGAGGAAGAAAACCTCTATAAATAATTACCCCAATCCCAAGCGGCAGCGCACCGTGAGGGGATGCGTGGCTGGCGGGGAGGCCAGTCGTTAGTGCGACTTCCGCCGCGGCACCAGCCGACACCGTGGCGGGTTACGCTCAGGCTTACCCGGGTACAGGGGGCACTGCCCGGGTGGACTTTCATTTCCCCCATACTCGTGGGACAAAATGGAGAAACTTTTACCACATTTAAAAAAAACAGACGAAGAGAAGGAGCCGTCGAAGTCGGACGGGGACGCGGTAGCGTCCAAACTGGAGGCCGGGCCTGCCAAGGCGCGGTTGACGAGGGTGTCGGGGCGCCAGCCTGCATCCCTCGCTACGTCGGAGGCCGAGGACTTCTCGGACTGCTCGCTGATGTCAGCACACTCAGCACGGTCCACGGCTACTCCGACTACAAAAAAGGCTGGAGGGGCTAGGACTCGTAAGAGGGCACTGCCGACAAGTGGTGGCAGTGAGAATGAGCGGCCCAAAAAGGCGGGAAAGGCACAGGGAGCAAAAGATTTCCTGGACCCCATGGCGCCGGTGACCCGCTCGAAGTCGAAGGTAACCCTCCCATCCCCTGAGGCCTTAGAAAGGGAAATGAGTGAGCAGCCCACTGATCACCTGGGCGCTCGCATAACGGAGAGCCTCGAGGTGATCGAGAAGGCCGTTGACAACTCGCGCAACGTAAAGGGCGACCTGGTGCGTGCTGTCCGCACGGCGGTGCGCAACGTTCAGGCAGCGGCGACAGAGGTGATGCAGAGGGCAACTACTGCCCACCTCAAACGGGAAAACGAGGTGCTGCGTTCCCAGCTCGCCAGCCTGCACGGTAGGATGGAAGCGCTCACGGCGGAACTAAACGAGCTGCGTCGTAAGAGCGCTCCAAGCAAGTCCGAGGCCCCCCGCGCGACTGAGCCGAGGAGGACCGGAAACGGTGAGGACGCCCTCATGGACCGGATTGGGTCCATGATTGACAGGAAGTTGGCGTCCTTCCGGGACGAGCTATTCCCGGGGAGAGCCATCGAGCCTCAGCTCGGACGGAAGGCCTCGGCAGCACCGGCGCGACGTCCATTGGCCGCAGCGCCCTTACAGTTGGCGGTACCGACAACGCCGGCGGCGCCGGAGACCTGGACAACCGTCGTGGGGAGGAAATCAAGGGCAAGGAATCGCCCCGCCCTTGTAGAGTCGGCGGTAAAGGGTACCTCCCAGCTGCGCCCGGCAGCCAGAGCGGTGCAGGCGCCGGCGCACCCTGCGCCCAAATCGGCGCAGTCCAAGAGAAAGGCGGCGAAGCGGAAGCTTCCCAAAGTGCCGAAGTCGGCGGCCGTGACAGTGACGGTGCCCGAGGGTTCCAACGTCACGTACGCCGACGTTATGAAAACGGCCAAGGGGAGCATTAAGCTCGCTGACCTTGGCATCACCGAGGTCAGGCCGAAGAAGGCCATTAATGGCGGCCTTCTCCTCGAAATTGCCGGAGAGGACTGCGCCGAAAAGGCTGATGCTCTGGCAGCACGTATGCACGCTGTCGTCGCCGAGCTAGGCGTGAAGGTGGCGAGGCCCACCAAGCAGGGGGAAGCCAGGGTGATGGATCTGGATGACTCCGTTACGCAGGAGGATATCGCCAGTGCCATCGCCGCCTCCTGCGGGTGTCTCGCCACCGACGTCAGGGTCGGAGAGGTGCGGAAGCGGCCGTCGACTTTGGGGACCGCTTGGGTGCGATGTCCCTTGACTGCCATACATAAATTGGCCGCCGCAAAGAGGCTTCTTGTTGGCTGGGTGTCTGCAAGAGTGGAGGTATTGCCCGCCCGTTCCCTGCAATGTTTTCGCTGCCTCGAATTTGGGCACGCGCGGCAAGTGTGCACCAGCGCCAAGGACAGGAGCGATCTGTGCTACGCATGTGGCGAGCCTGGACACAGAGCGAGGCAGTGTGTAGCCCAGACGCCGAGATGCGCCGTGTGCGCAGACCTTGGACGCCCGGCCGACCACCGCCTTGGTGGCCGTAAATGCAAGCCCCCGAAGAGGCGGCAGCGAGGCAGTGGAGCGGGTGGGGTGGCAGCCCCGACCGGCTCCCAGAGGACCGGCGGGCCAGTGCATCCCAGCGCGTCGCCCCGTCGTCCGCCAGCGGAAGCTATGGAATCTTAATGGCCACATCTCCGTCACTTAAGATCCTCCAGGGAAACTTGAACCATTGCCGCGGGGCGCAGGACTTGCTCCAGCAATGTCTCGTGGACTGCTCGGTTTCCCTGGCGGTGGTGGCGGAACCATATAGGGTTCCAGAGCATCCGCGCTGGGCTGGTGACGACGCGCACACCGTCGGTGTGTACTGGGCGGGAGGCGAGGGAGATCCTCCGTGCACTAGACTCCATTCCGAGCGGGGTATTGTCGCAGTAGAGTGGGGTCCGCTCGCGGTGCTGGGAGTGTACGTCTCTCCCAATTGCAGTCTGATGGCGTACGAGGCGTTCCTCGACAGGGTGGCGGAATGCGTTCGCTCCTGTCTTCCCCGGCCGGTGATCGTTCTGGGCGATTTCAACGCCCACTCACGGGCCTGGGGAGGCAGGCGCGACTGCGCCAGAGGTCGCGCCACTCTCGAGTGGGCAGCCGGGCTGGACCTTCGCCTGCTGAATCGTGGCGGGGTCAGTACATGCGTGCGCTGGCAGGGAGAGTCGATCGTAGACCTTTCGTGGGCGACTCTCTCTGCCGAGCGACTGGTCGTAGGCTGGAGAGTGGCCGAAGATCTGATCACGCTGTCTGACCATCGCCACATTTTGCTGGACGTAGCGTTGAGGCCTCCGGCTGCGAACGCCCGCCGCGCGAACGACCGTCCACGGCGATGGGCTCTGAGGCATCTCGACGGAGACTTGCTCGTCGCTGCCGCCCACGTTATGGAATGGTCCAGCGCTGCGGAGGGGGATGACGTACTCGATCCCGACGAGGAGGCGATCCGGCTGAGGGATGACATGACGGCCATTTGCGATACCGCGATGCCGCGTGTCAGACCCGGCAGGAGGCGTCCGGTGTACTGGTGGTCAGAGGACATTGCACGGCTGCGTACAGCATGCCTGCGCGCGCGACGCCAGTACACCAGGGCTCGGCGACGCCGCTCAGCCGACGCCGCGGAAAGGGAGGAAGCGTACGCGGAGTACCGGGCCGCAACAATGTTGCTCCAAGGTGCAATTGGCGAGAGCAAGGCCCGGAACTGGAGTGCACTCGTGGCGGAACTTGACCGGGACCCATGGGGACGCCCGTACAAGACGGTTCTTGGCAAGCTCCGGCCATGGGTGCCACCGCTTACGGAGACCCTAGACCCGACATTCGTGGATACAGTGGTGAACAGCCTGTTCCCAGGAACCACTGACGAGTCGGGTCCTTCCGCGGCGTCGCCGGATCCCTCCCCGTGGACGGAGGATCTAGTGGTGACAGAGGGCGAACTCAACGTTGCTTTAAAGCGCATGGCGAAGCGTACCACGGCGCCGGGGCCGGACGGAATCCCAGGACGTGCATGGGTCTTAGCGCTGACGGTGCTGGGGGTGAGGCTGTGCAGGCTCTTCACTGCCTGTTTTCGACGATTTCCGTCGGTGTGGAGACAGGCAATGTTAGTGCTCCTGCACAAACAGGGTAAACCCAAAGAGTCTCCGTCGGCGTACAGACCCATCTGCCTGTTGGATGAGGCGGGCAAGCTGTTCGAGAGGATCACCGCCTCTCGAATTAGCAGGCACCTTGCATGCCCCGGCCCGGACCTGTCCGATAACCAGTTCGGCTTCCGGCAGCAGAGATCGACCGTGGACGCCATCCTCCGTGTCCGAGCGCTCTCAGAGCAGGCCATCTCCCAGGGCAGAGTAGTCTTGGCAGTCAGCATTGACATCGTCAATGCTTTTAACTCTCTGCCCTGGAGTGCGATTATGGATGGCTTGTCTGTCCATCAGGTGCCTTCCTATTTGCAGGAGGTGCTGAAGGCGTACCTGTCGGACAGACAAATCCGCTTCCCTGGCCGCTATGGGAGCGTTCGCGGGAGGAACGTCGTGCGTGGAGTGCCGCAAGGTTCGGTGCTTGGCCCACTGCTGTGGAATATCGCTTACGACGCGGTGCTGAGAACGGTGCTCCCGGAAGGAGTGAGCATCATCTGCTACGCCGACGACACCCTCGTCCTTACGGAAGGGGAGTGTTTCGAGGGGACGGTACGGCTAGCAGAACTCGGAGTGGCACGCGTCGTGGCGGAGATCCGCAGGTTGGGCCTCGAGATAGCGTCCCAGAAGACCGAGGCGATGTGGTTCCACGGCCGAATGTCGAGAGTCGAGCCAGATGAGACCTCATTGCGCGTCGGTGGAGCGGTCGTCCGGATAGGCAGGTACATGAAGTACCTCGGCCTAACACTGGACGGCCGCTGGTGCTTTGACGAGCACCTCAATCGTCTCGTCCCCCGGATTTTCAAGGTAGCGGGTGCAATGCACAGACTGCTGCCGAATCTTGGGGGACCAAGGGAAGAAGTCCGCCGCCTCTATGCGGGGGTGGTGCGCTCGATTGCGCTCTACGGGGCGCCGGTGTGGTCGGACAAGTTGTCTAGCAGCCGGCGCCGCGCGCGGAAGTTAAACTCCGTGCACCGTATGATCGCAATTCGGGTCGCCCGCGGTTATCGCACAATTTCGTACGAGGCGGCGTTTGTCCTGGGGCGGCTTCCGCCTCTGGACATCCTGGCGGATATGGACGCACGGGTCTTCTTTAAGATCCGCGTCCTCCGTCAGGTGACTGATCCCTTCGACGCAGGGACGATCGAAGCTCTTCGGAGGAGAGCCAAATGGCGCGCTATGAGGTGCTGGCGTGAGCGACTCAAGGAGCCGCATAGTATACGCCAACGGGTGGTCGACGCTATCCTGCCGAACTTCCACGCATGGATGAAAAGCAACGGTCGAGTGACCTACCGCCTCAGGTACTAACCGGACACGGCTGTTTCGGTCAGTATCTGAACAGGATAGGGAGACAGGAGACAGCCCTCTGTCACCATTGCGGGCACGACGAGGATTCCGCACAGCACACGCTCGAGTACTGCCCAGCTTGGGAGTCTCAGCGGCGGATCCTCGTACAAAAGGTTGGAGCGAACCTTTCACCGGCGGCCGTCGTTGCGGCGATGGTTCAGCGGCGAGAGGCCTGGAACGGCATGATCACCTTCTGTGAGGACGTGATGTCAGCGAAGGAAGACGCCGAAAGGGCCAGAGAGCGCGCTGAACCCTCTCGGAGAAGGATCCGCCGCGGCCGCCAGTAACGGCACCCTGTAGTTCCGGGACCAGAATAGGGCTACGGCATCCCCTGCCTGTCGTAAGAGGCGACTAAAAGGGGCTTCCGGGGTTACGAGCGGCTAGAGTGGGAGCTCGAACCGTTCAGTCAGGTGATCCCGGGAAGGACGGCGGTACGTGTGGTCGCATACCGTCGTAAAGACTAGACGGAGCGGTGGGCCCAGCCGCCCATCTGGGAGGAGCCTGATGGGGCAACGCGCTCAGAGGATTCTGGTTGAAGTCGTTTCGAGATCCCGGAGTCCTCCTTTTTAGCGCCGAGAACGGCCACCGGGGGGGTTTTAGTGCGGTAAAAATCCCACATAACCCTGCGTCGCTCCCACGGCGTCGGGTACCTTTTGAAGGTTTCCCCCTCGACAACAAAAAAAAAAAAATGGCCAAGTGCGATAAACTTCACAAACTTGCGAGAACTTTTTTTAAGAACTCTCGGGTGTGTAGGTTTCCTCAAGATGTGTTCCTTCGCCGAAAAACAGTGATAATTAATTTCTAATAAGCACATATTTTTTTGAAAATTTTTAGTGCGTGCCAGGGTTTGAACCTCTGACCTTCCGATAGAGAGGGCAAGAATCAACCATTAAGCTATCATGCTCTAATAATAAATAATTGTTTTTATGAAATGTTGTAGAGAAACACTAAATAACATTTATGAAATAATTAAATCAAAACCCTCTTTTCCTCAATCCCTTGAGACTAACTGTAACGCGATCAACCAAACTTAGCGTAATATTATCAAGTGTCTTGCACTATCTTCGAACCAAAATATTTCTGGTAAATGTGTGGTTATTGGTTGGTGATTTCCCCCGGGCTGCCGGACTGACGGCTTTTGATTGCCGAGTGAGTAGCTAAGAGCCAAGGACCTCGAAAATATCAGTACTTCAATTACGTGATCTTATGAACGAGGGTGTGTTGGGTAAGTCTAGACGTGGCTGTATTAACGCTCAATTTGTTTTAAGTTGTAATAGCTTAGTTATAAAAGTCGTTGATCGCTTAAACTAAATAAGTTCGTTGACAAATGATGTGGATTAATATGGTTTATTGAAATTTATTTTTACTTGTAGCGATCAGCTCATTTAACATTTACGATTGAACTATGAGAATTAAACAATTCATAGTCGAACCGGACCATAGTAAAAATATCTTCATTACTTCGGCAAAACCCTTGCAAAAATTCAAAATGAACCACGTGCAATTTATTTCGGAATGCAGTTTGGTCTAGATCAGAATAGAGCTTGGATCCATTAGCACTAAAACTCATCTATTTTAAAACTCGTAAGTTATAGTATCCACTTGACCAGATGACGCGGTCAGCAGCAGATCAGCAAATATGGGACAGTGGGTGACGTGTGCTGTGACGTCATTGGGCTAGTAATTGGAGTACCGTGATTATGAGACCATTTACGTATATGCCTCACATGAGATGGAAATGTTTTAGTTTTGACCGACGTATTTGCAGAGATAAATATGATCTATGGCATTCCCATCGTCAATTCTAGAGCATTTCAATATATGCATATTCAATACATCCTATTTTATCATTTGCGTCAATGCAAAGTGATAGGATGAATTGATTAATGTTGATTTCGTCAAAATGTTAATACATAATCAAATATTAAACCTCGCGGTTTTGCATGGATCCGAAGCACAAATTGAGGCAACATTGGCCGCGATCGGAAGTACCTAGGGTGGGTGACCTGTGTTGGCTAAAGTTCATTATTTTTTTTTGTATTTCGGACTCATCGCGAGCAGCGATAGCCTAATGGTTGAAACTTGCCCTCTCAATCAAGAAGTCCGAGGTTCAAACCTAGGCACGCACAACTGATTTATGTGCGTATTAGAAATTAATTATCACTGCTTTTCGCTGAAGGAAAACATCATGAGGAAACTTACACACCCGAGAGTTCTTTAAAAAAAAGTTCTCAAAGGTGTGTGAAGTCCACCAATTCGCACTTGGCTAGCGCGGGGAACTATGGCCTAAAACTCTCTCATTTTGAGAGTAGACCCGTGCCCAGCAGTAGGACAATAATGGGTTAAACCCCCATCTGTATTGTTATAATAAATTTTGTCGTTACAATAAATTCAATCTCTTTGTTATATGGCGTGTATGTGTAAGAGTACGAAAATAACATATACACTAGCTATTAGTGAGGTAAACGAAATTAACCATCCTATCCTAATATTTATCTACTTTAAGAAACTGTATCAATAACAGACGAATTGATAACCTCCTCCTTTTTGGAAGTCGGTTAAAAATGAAAACATACGAAAGTTACAGAACGTTACTTTTACAAACATTTCGATTTAAGTTTATATTAAACTTGCAACTCAAAGGTGTGAAGAATTGAAAACGCCTGTAATATTTTATTGGCAAAGATAATATTTATAACAGCCGATGTTTACAACGCAATATTTGCGTACTATTTCCAAGAATTAAATGAAAATTGTTGGAAAACAAGATACAAGAAACATTATAGCTGCGTAATGGATTTACAATGAAACGATTTGTATTGCGTACAATACGAAGTCAGTATATAATATTTAAGAATTAAAGTAAATTTAAACCCGACGATCCATTAGTGATGCTCCTCTGGTGTGGCAAATGTCCATAGGCGACGGTGACTGCTTTCCACCAGGTGGCCCGTCTGCCTTATAGTTAGGTCCAACTATAAAAAAAAAGTATTGGTGGTAGACCGGGGAGGTACCTATTTCTAGCGTGAAACAGTTCTTCCGTTTCCATGGTGAGTTGTGGTTACAGCTTCATTTGTATATGAGGCGAACATCATAGTCCTCGGGAATAGCAACGCATCTGAGACTGACTTCACATAGAACTCTTGTTCTTTATGAAGTTGCTTACAGATGTCCATGTGCGGCAGTGGCTACTTACCATCATATGGACTACAGCTCGTTTGCTACTCCAATGTGATAATAATAAAAAAATAGGTGCATTAGCTAGAAATAGTAGTATTGTACTCCGAATTTTCTTTCTTGTTTCGAAGTAGCAGATGTGGACACAGGTTCCGACGTAAATATGTTATGATTATCGATTGTAAGCGGTTTGTACGTTTCGGCAAAACACGAGAGCAGTTTGTGTACTCAAATAAACTTGGAACGGGGCCACGTGGACGTAAAGAGAATTAGTCGCGGCTTTTGAACCCCCTTTATCGAAAGCAACTTCAATACCTACTATTACTTCGAGTATTTTGAAGAACTGGTGACTAGTTCGTCGCAACGTTCGAATTTTGATCGTAATTTAAATTAAAAAACTAAACTTCATATTGTCTAAAGTAGCACCAATATTTCTCACATTCAAATAAATTGTGATAATTTTCAAGTTATTTTGAACGAACTCTTTTAAGGTAATAAGGAGGTTTACTAACTAAGCTGCATTTAAAAGCAATAGCGGGTATTTTGACAAAGACATCTGACATTTGTGACGTTATGTGTTTTCATAGTAAGACATTGATTGTTGTATTTCGTTTATTATATATGTGTTTGTGTCAAATGCAAGGTAGTGAGTGTAATGTGTTTTAAGCTGATTTTCTGTATATTTTATGCATTATTTGAAAAAAATTTGCATTGCGCAATCGTTCTCTACATCAACTATAACCGTGCGTAATTTCATACTCCACAGCCTGCTGCAAGTATCTCGAATCGAATCACAAGTTTTTGCTTCACGTATTAATATATAGATTGATAAAGTGATCACAAAAAACGAAGTTGAATTAATCATGTATGAACTTTATGTTAAACTTTGGCGTTTTGTCTTACGTTCGTTGTCTTTGTTGCAGTCACAAATTTTGAAGATAGCCATTTAAAAAAAACAGGCAATCTCAGTCACCACTTGTATCGGTCCACTACTAAGTACGGGTCTACTCTCGGAATAAGAGAGCTTTAGGCTATGCGTGCTGGCCAATTGCATATTGATAGACTTTATAAAGCATTTTTTTGAGTACTCAGGTGTACAAGTTTTCTCACGATATCTCCCTTCACCGTGAAGCAGTAATAATTGGTTTTTAATACACAGATAATTTTAGAAAAAATCAGTGGTGCATACCTGCGCTGTTGATTCTAAAACTCCTGTGTGAGAAGATGATATTTATTTTGAAGGTGGTAGAACCAGCGTAGTTCGACCGGGGAAGTACCACCGTCACACCTATTTCTAGCGTGAATCATTTCTTGCGTTTCGATAGAAGGGTGTGGTTGCCGGCACACTTTCACATGAGACGATCATCATAGTCCTCGGGAGTAGCAACGCATCTGTGTTTGACTTCAGATAGAACCCATGTTCTGTATGAAGTTGATTACAGGTATCCATGAGCGGCAGTGACCACTTACCATCAGGTGGACTGCATGCTCGTTTGCTACTTCAGACAAATAAATAAAAAAAAATTACCATTAGGCTATCACTGCTCAAAACTGATAATCAACCATTATCAACAAGGATTGATAGTCTATTGTGAAAAATAATTATATTTTGTGAAGAATTCCGTTCCCCTTGATTTAGCGAGACGAAACATATTACAAGAAAGAGTAACAACCAAAGAAAAGCAACGCAATAATGGAAGTTTTCAACGACAACAAATCCTAATAGCGTCTACCATCGCGGGATCTAGACATCTTGGAGTAATCCCGCAATATCGCCCAAAACTTTTCACTAAATCCCATTGGCGATATGAAGGATCTCAGAACTAACATGATATATCTAGGATTCTGATGGAAAATGAAAGTAAAAGACGGAATTGTCTCCGGAGGATTCAGTAGACAATTTTACAAAAATACAAAGTCAACTGCTTGGTCATGTAATATTACAGTTCATTATTACGCATATATTATAATTAGCAATTTAAATTTATGGGAACTATTATCGTGTTTCTAAATTGTAACTTTTAAATTGTTAATCTATACAGATTAACCCATTTATTTTTCTAATATTGTATAAAGATAACACCGGACAAAACAAATAGTTTTAATAGTTACTTTAATGGGATACGTACACAAGTAACTATTCATTTACGACGAAGCTAACAGTGTAGATGTAATTTAAATTATAGAAAAAAAAACGCCATATCTATTTATGGATAGATTACTGAAACAGTTTTTTTTTCTTTAAAGCAGAACCCTAAAATATCTCAAATCTTGTTGATGTATGTGACTCGACTCCGTCTCAAACTGTTAACACTCGCACTATGGAACTGTTCGTTATAAAACTGATATTCGTTCTTCTATTTGGGTTTGGCTTATTGTTATTAGTCGCTAGTTTCTCTTCTGACGAACGTATTGTTTGAGTTCAGTCTAGTAATATAATATATATGTTTAATTTACTGTAGAGATTAAAGGAATACAGTGAAATGTTTCGGTAGAGCCATATTACCTTTCGAACAAAATGCAAGCAAAAATACAAGCTTAAAATGAAATATTCTTTATGGTTTCTGCAGAGCGTAGCCTGTTCATAAATCTGCTAAAGGACTCACGGAAATCTAACTATACCATATTTTAGTTATCATATCAAACTACGGTGTGATTTTTCTCGAATCTCGAATCGAAACTGGACCACAACAGTGAATAACAGATGAATAATGTTGAATGTATAAAATAAAAAAGGCACGACAGTAGTTCTTGATTTAAGTGATGAGGCATCATCTGCGTAATTCGACCTAACGAGGTCGAAATAGCATTCGTCGCAACTGCTGTCAAATATTGAGGGATTAAATGGACCCCTCAGCATTTAACATTTCTTCTATATCTTTGTTCTAAAATTAGGATCTAGAACTGGAGGTCCTTTCTGTTATTCATATGTATGCAGAGTAACTTATGTACTTATTTATAGTTGGGAAGGATTACATAATCCTTATTTTCAACCACATGGTTGAAAATATGAACGATTGGTCGTAATCTATTGGATAAAAGTTATATATTATATGTTTTAATAAATGTATCAGTTTTCTTATAACACGTTGCGTGTCGTATTGTTATTACGCTCAATTTTCAGTAAGGTAAGAGACTTAGTTGTTGAAATATTGATAACATTTTACTTGTTTATTATTATGTGCGTTCTTAAAGATTTTTGTACTAGAGTAATCAATTTTATAACCATATGATAATTGTTTGATTTGGGCGCCTTACTGTGGTGTTTAACACCAATGAATGCATATCCAACTCATTAGTTGTACATTTCCTGAAACAATTTCTCTATATTGTATTTCTGTACTAAAATTTAAAAAATGGCTAATAGGCTTTACACTACCACTGGATGGGAACACGACCTCAACTGAGAAGATCCGGCAAGAAACTCAGTGGGTTTGTCTTTTTTCTTTGTATATCTTTTTTTTATTTCCCTTCTTGTTTTAACGTGGGTAACAAAAGTTAAATATCATAAACAACATTATAGATAATCAAAAGTTATGCTTCAAGTGAATTCAGGGCTATTCCAAAAGTCATAATCGTCAATAATCAGAATTCCCGCTTAGAGACCGGGACATAATGAAATTAATGCGACGAGATTCTCGGCCTACCGTTATGGAACTTCTTCCTCTTTCCAGTAATAACAACCGAATACCAAGGTTTACCCATGATTACAAATTCCAATGAGTTCCCTAAAGGTTACATAGGCATACCGCCTACGTTTCAACCTTTATATTATTAAAAATTAAATGTTTGAATAAAAATTATTATCTCTATTTACTCACTAAATTATTACTAAAATTATCTACACTAATTTTTGCTTATGTAAATTGAAAACTTTACTTTAAAAAAGAGGATACATTCTAAGCTAACCGACTGCGTGAATTTAAGCTTTTTAGACCACCAGTGAACACTATATTACAACATCTTGATCTTCAATTACTTTCATATAAAGTTGCAGAACCCTTTACCCTTTAGTTCCCGTGTAGTTTCGAAATACTAACAATGTTAAACGTAGCTGAACTCTACTCTAAAGGGTGTTTTAAGAAGACATACTTGTTTATTCAAGGTGTTCTAACAATCCATCTTCCAACAAAGTTCATAAGAATGTTAACGCATTAATGGACAATCGGAATTATCAGTGTTCCTCCTCTATATTTTGCATTCTTATACATAAAATCCTTCCTTTTGATCACACTATCTACTAAAAAAACTGAAAATCCGTGGTGTAGTTTTTAAGATCTAAGCTTACATAGAGACAGACAGCGGGTAGCGACTTTGTTTTATACTATGTAGTGATGTAATAAATGTATCGTTATTTAAAGAAATCTCTACACTGATGATTTATAAATCAAACACAGGTGTAAAGGTCACGTGAGAGTTCTCAATTAGAGGCGATACCGCGGTGATTTATATCGGTTCCACTAAATATAAAATCTGAAACAGCGCGGGACTAAATAAAACATTTTGACTGTACAATCTATTCGTTACAAAAATATCTGGTGAAAAGCGTGGGCGGCTGTCGAGCTCGGAAAAGACAAATTGTGTGAAGTTATTTTTTCGTAAAATTTAATCAGATCCGACTAGATTTGTTGAATAAATGAACAAATTATTGAAGACAAGACGAGCGCATTTGCTTTGTACAAAATTTCTTTTGTTGTTTTTTAATAGTTTCAAGAAGGCGCCGTAGTGGCTACTCGCGATTTGTTTTAAAGTAAGTTTAGCAATTATACGAAATTTCACAGATGTCGACTTGCTCCTAGTAATTTGAAATAGATATTGGGTAATTTGTGATAAGTAGGTACCTAACCGATATCCTCTTTTCGCGCACAACAAATATTTCGTTATATTATTACGCGCTTTTTAAACTAGAATTATTTATAAGTTGACCGAGTCCAGATTTTAGCATTTCATACAAAAATTAAAATCTCTTATAGAAAATAACAACTTTAAATATTTTGAAAAATAATTCAAGGTGTCCAATAACTCGCACTGGGCGAGCGCGGTGCAGTATGGCCTAAACTCTTTCGTTCTGAGAGAAGACCCGTGCCCAGCAGTGGAACTATAATGGGTTGACTACGATATTTTAAGGTTCCTACAGGTCGACGAAATCTCGTTTATAAACTTTTCAACTTTGCTAAATACATACATTCTTACAAATTGTATTGATATGTATTACTATCTGTTTTGTAACTATTTTTGCTAAATAAATCAAAATATCAAAATTTCGGCTAATGTATTTTTGTGCAAGGAAGCTTTTAGCACAATAAACGCACACTTTCCTGTTATTTGCCTACAGTTACTGCCAGACAATGCTATTATTATATTAAAATCGCAATATATTCGTCAATGTAGGTATAATATCATTGTAAAAATACATAGGTATCTGCTTCGTAAGGAATAAGATATACGTTATTTTATCTCTGAAGTACCACTAGCGCCATCTTAAAATAAATATCAGTACCACATATTGTACGCAGCGCCCTCTAACAATAGTTATTGTAAATTGTCTTGAGAAATTTTACTTTGTTGACACACGTTACGAAGTAGTATATGTGTGCTCCGCTAGATGGACTTGTAATAAAACTTTCAATTCTGCTCACTGAGGGCGCTACGGTTAATGGATGGATTGAATATGTCTATTTAGTATTTTTTGTGAAAAAGTATAAAACCCTATCGAACCCCAAAATTTTCGGTAACTTACAACAATAACAGCATTGTTTATTTTATACTAGAGAAATACTAACTTAGCGTAGGCTTACTAAAGATGATATGTACTTTCGATTATAATTCACTTTTACTGTGTAACATTTGATATTATACTTACCTAGTATAAAAATTATATTAGGTTTAACGTTGTAAAACGTAGTTCCATACTGAAAGAACACACCTAGTAACAACCGCTATGTTACAAAATTTAGAAGACAAATTCCTTAAATTCTGATTTCTTACATTGTCGATTTTCGGCATATTTTGGAGACCCTCATCCCCGCCCGAATGAAATTCACGGAACATTCATTGTCCATGGGCGACAGTGGTCCTTTACCATCAAACGCACTTTGTGCTTGTTTGCTATTTTTACAGATATTCAAAAATAAAGGTACACGAAGTCTAAATTAGGTACTAAAAACCTTGCTATTGTAACATTTCAAACCAGAGCCGTATAAGTAAAATAAACTTTATGAAACCACAGTTCAATATTTTTACTATTTCGTAAACAATCTAATAAGTCGCAACCTTGACCTGTTTCTAAAAAACAGACGGTGATGTTAGGCAAGCGGGAATGGAGCAAAAAGGGTGGTTTATGTAAATAAACTTTCATTACAGCGTGGTGAAGTAACCGCGCTAACCGCAAATAAAGATATATTTGGAAATGTTTATTACCTGCGGTTAAACTAGTAGTGATCTAGCTGTAATAAGTTTCTGTAATATTATTCAAAAGTCAGTCAATCATACGTTTCAGCATCGTTGTTGCCAGTAATGTTGCCTTGTAGTAACATTTACCCACGGCTATTTCCGATTACATTAAAATTTTAAATCCCCGATTTCATAAATGTGTAACGGATACAGAGCACGTATTCGTTGAATCTGAAAAAGTATTTTCAAACCAAGAGTTTGGGAATGGTCATAGACTTGGCTACTTTAGAACTCGTTTTAAATTTCAAAGATACCAGAGGTATCGTCACTTCTAACGCTATCAAGTAAAGCAGCCACACAAGAAACTCCATGTATATGTATAATAACATTAGTTTATATCATAATTTTTGAACAAATTTTATACGAAAATATGGTTAAACAATGTCCAAATTTACTTTTTTGTTAATTTTGAATGAATTTACACAGTTTTTATAAATTGTTTATTCACGCTTGAAAAATAGACGAATAAAGTAAAGAATTGTCGACGTGTTTATAATACGTATATACCTATACAATTGATAATATGAATGTTAAAAATATGAAAAGTTTATCGAAACGAGGGCTAAGAACGAGTGAATAGGCAGTGTAAGGCCGATTTCCGTCTTCCACGTAACCTGTAAGGCTCCTACACCACACCGTATAGGCACAGGTGCACCGTGCACTGCGCACAAAGAGAGCAACGCATACGAAACTATTCCTCCTCGAACCGTCCCCATGGCAACGCGTACCCGGCCGATGACCCCGCCGCCGCGACACGCCGCCCGCCCTACGCCGCCCTAGCTTTTTATTTGTAAACAACTCTCTATCACTCTATTTTTACCACTTGACCACTTTATTAGGCATTCCCATCAGTATTTCGTTAGTGAAGTGACACAACAGGTGTTTGTGGTTTTGGTGTGTGGTTCCCGGGACTGCATGGGGTTTTCCGGCCTTTTCGCGCGCTACGCCGATGAAAGAGAGAGGCGGATGGATAAAGATGGTAAGTAATAGAATACAAGCGCATAATTGTACTGAAAAGACACTGAGTCGTGTGAATTTCATGGACTGTGTTGCGCATTTTCAGGCCTTTTTTGTGACTTTATGTACAGATGGATATGTTCTTATATTTTCTTAAATAATCTTAAATAACAAAATATGTATAATAATCTAAAGCATATTATTGAATCTAACCGTAATCTCCAAATAAATAATATCATGCATGCTCACGTACTATAAGAACTAAATTTTCGAATCATTTACACAGCCACAATAAGAATATCCCGTCAGTCTGTATGAGCTAATCTTAGAAATGGTTGAAACGATTTTAAGATTATTACGTACTTTTTTGCATTGGGGAATGTGCAATCTGCCGAGAAAAAATGTTGGAAGTTTATTTATGAACCCAAATTTAATACGCTTTCTATTTATATTCTATACACAGGAACAATATAGCATTTGACAGATATATGATTATGAATAACTGGATATGTAGATATACTTTTCGTAATACAAATGTTTTATGAGTATGTATAACATAATTAGGTATATATAAAATATAAAACAAAATATGTGATAAAATAATAATATAAGAATAAATAGTAATAAATATTTAAAAATGTACATTAAAAACATTTATTTTTTACGGTGTTATTGTATTTTCGACAGGTCATTGATAAAAAAGTAGTATTTAAGACCGAAGTCGCTCGCTATATTCATATACGTACGCTATATACATCAAGACATCAAGTAAAATATATTTAAATAATGGGCCTTAAATGATCAAGTAAAGACTGACAGATTATGCAGTGAAACAGGACAGCAAGACATAGGCCTCCGGCACAATCCGTGCATAATCCGGCATAATCCGTGCCACTTCGACTGGTCCTGAGCCATCGGAATCCAGCAGTTACCCGCCGTTTCTGCAGGTCACCTGGTCGGGGGCGTCCTACACGCCTTTTGCCCAGATGTGGTATCCATTTAAGGAATCTTCTACCCTATCGGTTATCTGTCCTACGAATGATGTGGCCTACCAACTGCCATTTCACCTTACTAATACTACTTACTTACTTACAAATATACTTCTACGGATTTCATCGTTACGAATTCTGCCGCGCAGGGAAATACTAAGCATAGCTCTCTCCTTAGCTCGCTGTGCGACTTTAAGCTTCCGTATGAGGCTCACAGTAAAACACCATGTCTCGGCACAATATGTTATCACTGGCAACACACACTGCTCTATTGGATGATAAGACATGGCGTAGTTTGCTGAACGCTGCCCAGCCCAGTAGGATTCTACCTCTTTCTCGAAGTTGGACTGAACCATCTGGATCACCTGCCCAAGGTAAATGTATTCGTCAACAACTTCGAGAGTGGTGCCGTCAACAACGACCGGTATGGGTGTATACCAGAGAGGCCGCTGATCGTGGTGGTAAGATGCTCCATCGACTCCGAGATGACTTTGTCGTCTGCGAATTGATCGATATATTCGCCATCGATGTTGATGCCGAATCGTTTTCACTCCATCACGTCTTCCAGGTCCAATGCAACGAGTAAACAATACATATGTACGTACAATTAGACTGAATACCAATAATAAATTAAACTCAGACAATTTTATTTCGGTCTTCACTAGGTATTATAATAATTGATAAGTAAGCACTTTTTTATTTGGGATTTTACTATTTTACTTGATTAAAATCCTTACAAAAATTTCTAGCAAGTTTATACCCGGTTATAAAGCTGTAAATCATAGTTTATGGTGTTTGTGCGAGTTACTGGTAAATTGGGTCATTCCACCGTGTTAGTGTTAAAGGTGAAACGCCAGGCTTCACGCTAGCACGCAAAATGTTTTGAAGGTTGTTTTAACTGAAAACATTACCTCATACCTCCGTTACTATGTTTTAACATTTACCGGGTTAATTTATTGTAACATTTAGTAGAGAACTTGCAATGAAAAATATTTATTGTTACTTTAATTTGCCTTTACACGTATGTATTTCATTTTTTGTAATATATTTTTTTAATTTGTGGAAATAACTATTTAAAATTATTAGGTATACCTACTATAGTTGTAGTTTAAAAATCGTTTCAACTTGTCAAAGTGGTCATCCAAATTCGAAAATGTCGATTATTAATAAACATTAAAGTTTATAAAAATATCTAATTCGTATAAAAGATCGAAAAACTGTGTGAACCTCGTATACATTGGATTTTCAGCGCGTAATGCTGAAATTAGTTCCAAGCTACTGTCACTCCACTGTAAAAAGATTATAAAAACCTAAACAGAAACTGCCTCGGATGCAGATAGACAAAAAACATGGTACTTATTACAACAAACAGACAGTAAGGACCGCGATCGATATCTGCCGACTGCTAAATTAAGCGCGAGTTTTGCTTCGACGGTGTGCTATGCAAAATATTTATCATGCTTTTTATCCGACGCGTCAGGACGGTATTGTTTTTCGAACGCATGTATGTATGCGTATATGTAAGTATGTCCCTATGTGCGTATGGCTTTCTTTGACACAAACTACAGTCCAAACGGCTTAACGTATTGTATTGATATATCATATTATATTTATTTTTATTTTTATCTGACTGAAGTAGCAAACGAGAATGCAGTCCACCTGATGATAATTGGTCACTGCCGCCCATGGCCATCTATAATCAACTTCATACAGAACATGGGTTCTAGCTGAAGTGAATCACAGATGCGTTGCTACTCTCGAGGGCTATGATGGTCGCCTCGTATAAAAGTGTACCGGCAACCACACCCTTCCATAGAAACGATAGAATATATTTCATATATGACATATCATGATAATATATGCTCTTAGGTGTATAGATAGGTGTATAACAAAAATATTATTAACCAATATCTGATTCGTTGTAAGCCCATTCCTTGCCCACTGCCGGACACAAATCACTCAGAAGTTTTTGGCAAGAGTTCACCGTGCTGGCCATATTTGGTACACGTATAAAACGCCTTTAAGAACTTTTAAAGAACTTCAAGCAATGATGTTTAATTTCTAATAGATAGGTACTCATATCATTTGAGAGCCTGGTATCTGAACTTTAATTAGGCTATCACTATCATATCTTATTATTGACAAGTATTGACAAGCTGTATAAGAACAATCGGGTGACCTGGTTCCCACATAACAATCACTCTCCTAATTTAGATGAACATGTTGTGAATCACGCATTACACGTAAGTTTCCTTTCAGGTAAAAATATGTCAAGGGCTTATTTACTTATTGAAGACATTAGGCTATGTCTGGTCATAAGTGTCATAAAACTTAATTGCTGTCGAGTTATTGTTTTAAAAGAATTCTGCTGTTTTATTGGGACTTGGAAGTTTTATTTATATAGATGTTATGGAAGGAGATGGAAGGGTGTGGTTGCCGGCGCACTCTTATATGGGGCGACCATCCTTGTCCTTGGAAGTAGCAACGCATATGTGATTGACCTCAGATATAACCTATGTTCTGTATGAAGTTGTCACTTCCACTTTCCATCATTCTTTCTATTTCACTCACCCTTGTCGACTTACCATCAGGTGGACTGCATGCTCGTTTGCTATTTCATTATTATAACAAAGTATATATTTTATTAAAAGTTCAGTATATAAGAAAGCTAATTATTAAGACGGAAGGAAATGTTGGGAATCGTTCGTAAACAGACTGAATGTTATCTGAAAACTCTTTATTTACTTTGAGGCACATTAAAAATACGTGTGAAGTCGGCTTTGGAGGCTAAGTTCTTTTAATTTTGTGAAATAATTGTATAAAGTAAGTTAAAATATATTATATAATACCAGTCGTAATAATAAACACAGATAATAACTTGGAATAACAACTGAAGCAGGTGATTCACATAACCATATAGGTATCTATATACGTGGAAATGTAAATTAACGCGCCCAATTTGCGAAACACCCGTGATACTCATTATGGGTATTTCCATAATATCGCTGAGATTGACAAAATTAAAATTAATATTGTAGTATTTCAACATTCATGGTAATTTGACATACATAAATGCATTTCTGTACAATCTTATACTTTTTCATTAAAATAAGTAACTTTTGATTTGTATTAACATTTACAACTGAAATTATTCGCGAAAGTTTGAAAACAGTATTTTTACTACTAAATGTAAATATGTATAAAATAGTTCTAAATTAATTGATATTCGATGAAAACCAACTCAATATTGTTTATTGGAGACTCGGAACAAGTTAACTTCCTGAATGAAAAAATCTATATCCGCGTTCATTTGAATAGTCACCCTAGAGCATGGTCGAAGTAACAGCACTTATTTTTATTACATGCGACGGCTCGTCTGAGGTCTCAGACGATCCATTGTCCCGTTACTGTGCATATCATAAGGATACAAAAGGGGGTCCCTCTTTCAAAAGTAGTGAGCAAAAAGTTATGATGAATTCAAAGCTCTGTGACGAAAGGTTGGATATTTGAAACGGTCGACAGCCAACTACAATTTATTCTGTTGGTATGACTCGTCTTGATGTTTCGGAAGTGTGTATTTCTTATGACTACGAATAAGTGTACTAAGTTTATGTTAAGCCCGTATTTATTATTCACTATCACTGCAAAACATAAAACAAAGTTGCTTCCCGCTATCTGTCCCTATGTATGCTTAGATATTTAAAACTCTGCTACGGATTTTAATGCAATTTTTTTTTAATAGAGAGATTGATGAATTAAATGGTTTTTATGTATTATACATATATAATATAGTGGATGAACACTGATAATTTTAGATTTTTGACTTCTAGGCGGAACGAGGTTCAGCCGGGTCATCTAGTGTATTATAATTTTCAAACTTATGTTGTCAAATGTTTATAATATATTTTTAATAGGTATGTATTTTTATACGGTATGAATCCAAAATAGTTCTAGACCACCAAAAAATGTTGCACTTTAATTTGTAAAACGATGCAGTTTCTTTGTTTTGGTAAGAAATCGCAACGTATCATTGAATGGCTTCAGATAAAGCTACAGGTGAACTGCTTGCTACTTCAAACTTTAAAAAATAGTTATCTCTGAAATTGTGTAATGGAAAAATCTGACGAAATGTGTAGGTAGCTAGGATTGTTAAGTAAAAATAGCGGAAAATGTAAGCTGAACCATTGTTTATAAGCCACACGTCGATAAACCAACTAGTTAATGGAGCAGAGTGGCACACGGACGCATTAGGGACTATATATAGTGATACTTTATTGTTGACTGAAAACTCCGTAACGCAAGCCTGGGGAACGCGACTCCACCGCGTGGATATTTATTAGTTTACTCACACTCTCATTTTGTTCATTCTCAACGAATATACGTACGTATCGATAGTAAATGGTGGTAGAACCAGTGTAGTTCGACCGGGGAAGTACCTACCACCGCCACATCTATTTCTAGTATGAAGCATTTCTTGCGTTTCGATGGAAGGGTCTGGTTGCCGGCACACTTTCATATGAGGCGACCATCATAGTCCTCGGAAGTAGCAACGCATAGCTGTGATTGTTTTCACATGGAACCCATGTTCTGTATGAAGTTGCTTACTATATGTGGTCGCATACCGTCGTAAAAACTAGCCGGAACGGTGGGCCCAGCCGCCGATCTGGGAGGAGCCCGATGGGGCAACGCGCTCAGAGGATTCCGGTTGCGGTCGGACCGAGTTCCCGGAGTCCTTCTTTTTTACCGCCGAGGATGGCCACCGGAGGGGTTTTAGTGCGGTAAAAACCCACATAACCCTGCGTCGCTCCCACGGCGTCGGGTACCTTTTGAAGGTTTCCCCCTCGAAAACAAAAAAAAAAGATGTCCATGGGCGGCAGTGACCACTTACCATCAGGTGGACTGCATGCTCGTTTGCTACTTTAGTTAAATAAAAAAAAAATATGGCATTCACGCAAATTAAAAGCTTGTATTTGTTTTCGCATATTTTTTTATAAATAACAAATGCAGTCTAAATTAAACGAGCTACTAGAGTAAAATCGTTTGAAGATTAAACACTCAGCCTCTCATCTAGGCCGAGAATGGAATTATATCTGCAATTTTACAAAAACAGGTGCGTATTGGTAATTAAAAGTCACTTGAATAAACAATAAAAACCTCAAGAGAAAAACTTATCTTATCTTTGAAAAACTATCTGATGGTAACAGATTATATTTGATACACTAGAGACTCGATTTTTTATCTGTTTGCATATAAGCAACTAATTCTTTTAATGTAAAATACTAGTTTGTTTAAAACATTTATTGGTTTTCTGTTATCTCGACTCTAGTGTTTTTCCATTACTTCTATTATTACTACTTAAATTATTTATTGTTTATCTATTTATTATGTAATTCAATCAATCAATAAATATTTAGTTTGGCATTTGCCCGCGTTTAAAACTGAACCGTTGAAATAGATGACGGCGCTATATAAAAACAGTCTATCAACACCACAGTATTAATATAGACGCTAGTACTGTGTTAACACCCTAAACCTATCTAAGTATTTACACAAAGGGCCACCAGTAAGCGATAAAAGTCAATAAATTCATATAAACTTGTTTAATCATCTGAACCATAAGGCGTCATAAACATTATCACAAATGTCTGTAGCAGGGAATGGCAACAGTTGGCTCATGAATATTCTTACGCAGAAACATTTTATATTCGTTTGGTATTAGTGTTTTTCTTTATTATTAGTACTTAATATCAACAACAAATTATAAGATTGAAGTCTGCTTGCAATTTCAAAATTATATGTAATTTTCTAAGCCAACAAAATACACAGTTATTTTTAACATTTCTGCGTCTACCTACTAGATAATGGATAATATGTATATTTGAGTAGAAGCGTGAGGGGAGGTTTCTCAGTAATTAAATTCGTAAATACGGAAGCTAATAAGGAAAATGTGGAGACCTTCTTCTAATTAAATAACAGTTAAAATTATCCGACAAAGTGCGCAAGCTAATTAAGTATTTTGGGCGTCACTTGTTAAGAATACAAATTAAAAGATTGGTCGTAGCTTTTTGAACAGATTTTCAGTTTTTTTTTTATAGAACAGAAACGCATTGGGCCTATTCTTAGATGCTTACCTTCCGGACCTCGTATGCTCCGGTTGCTTCTGCATAAGGGCGGAGGATAACAATTCAAAGCCTTGAAGGTAGTCCTATTTCTAGCGTGAAGCATTTTTTGCACACTTTCACATGAGGCGACCATCATAATCCTCGGGGGTAGCAACGCATCTGTGATTGACTTCAGATGGAACCTATGTTCTGTATGAAGTTGATTACAGATGTCCATGGGCGGCAGTGAGCGTGTCGGGTCTCTATCTGAAGTCAATCACAGATGCATCGCTACTCCCGAGGACTAAGATTGTCGCCTCACATAAAAGTGTACCAGCAACCACACCCTACCATCGAAACGCAAAAACTGCCTTGATTGTATTTTTCTGTAAGCACCGACGCTGACAAGACCAAGAAATCCCAAACCTTGACAAGTACGAAGCAACAGGTTTCTTTGCTCCCACATTTAGCGTTTATTTTATTTAAAAGACTTAATTGATATTGTGGAGACGACTGAACAGGAAGGAAAACTTTTAAAAAAATTGACACGATAATTTTAATTACGTTTGTTTTTAACGCTTAAACTAATTATTACTACATATAGATTATGTATTAGATGCAGTACTGTTTCCCTAAGTGATATAATGTCGAAAAATGTTGGCCACGCGTCATTAGGATATTAGTTATAACT
This sequence comes from Spicauda simplicius, assembly GCA_949699795.1. NCBI lineage: Eukaryota > Metazoa > Arthropoda > Insecta > Lepidoptera > Hesperiidae > Spicauda > Spicauda simplicius. The sequence continues at coordinate 359,206 of OX453063.1, forward strand.
GACGTTTCCTATTGGGTTTTCCCTAATTACCCTATTTGGACCATTCAAAATCGTTTCCTGTCTAATTTAGTCGGAAATAGTAACGAGATAAAATTTTACGTATTAAAACATACTTATGTGTAACAAACAACTTACTATAGAGATGTACAGTGGTAGCAGCGGAGTTGGTCGTCCGGGGCGTAGGTGGAATCTGCCGCCCCCCGGGGATTGGTTAGCAAAAAGCTTTTCTTTGGCAACATTTTGCCGTTCTCTATAAAATGCCGTCGGTGACGCAAATTGAGTCAGTTGCTTAAGATATATAAAACAACCAAACAAAAAGGAAACGCCATTTTTGTGCAAAAAAAATAGGAACCAGACATAAACTGCCACACCTATTTCTAGCGTGAAACAGTTTTGCGTTTCGATGGAAGTGGTGTGGTTGCCGGCACACTTTTATATGAGGCGACCATCATAGTCCTCGGGAGTAGTAACGCATCTGTGAATTACTTCAGATAGAACCCATGTTCTGTATGAAGTTGATTACAGATGTCCACGGGCGACAGTGACTACTTACCATCAGGTGGACTGCATGCTAGTTTAGTAAGATAAAAAAAAAGACATAGAACGCTACCAAGAAACCTCCATTCTAGGGTAGACATTTTATTCAATTTCAAATTGAACTTCAATCATTGTTTGCAACGCATCAGCCGCCTTATAACGGGTATATAATTCCTTTGTTACATTTTCATCATACAGTAATGTGTAAAAAAAATAAAAATCGACTAAGGTTCCGTACCCTAAAATACAATTAAACCATGTTGTTGTTTGGGAACACCGGTTAAAATGTCAACGGTCTAGCTATTACGGTTAGCGAGATACAGTGTGGCGACAGACAAACAGACAGACGGACAGACGGACGAAAGGAACAGTTTTGTGCCAATCAAAGGTTTCGAACACCCGATAGGAGTTAGTTAAGCCGTTATTAAAGTCGGGTTATCAGCACGTTGACCCGACGGCACTGCGTTGGCTCGGGACATTTAACCAGGTTATTAAACCGACAAGTGGCACGCCTTATCGCTGTGACTTCCCAAATCCTGGTTTTTTGGATGACATTGCTAATGCATTTGTCGGTCGTGGCATTGTATCACGGTTAATGTAGTTTGATAACGTTATGACGTAATCGCTTGTATTAACATTTTATTCAATCATTAATTTATGCCTATTGGGGAAATATGCTGATTCCCTAATAAAATAATACAACAGTGTTTTCTATAATTTTAGGTTTGTGTTAATATTTGCAACATTTTTGCATTTGTGTGTGATTTTTCTATGTAGTATGAAATGATATCGTAAATAGTACCTCTACATATACATACTACTAACAAAAAATACCAAACACTAAATCCATAGAGTTAGCTCCTCGTACGTGTGACTTAAAACATAGAAGATTACATGCTTCCGACAAAAACTGATCAAGTAGTTATAAACTAGAAAATACATATCGACTTCGCCACGATCGTGAGCATCAAATGACTACTAAGATTTCAAATTGTCCTCGGTTATTTCAGAGCACATGAATCCTCATTTCATTATGAAATACTGCAGCTCAAAAAAATAATCGATATTATCTAATGGCAGAATACATGTAGCTAACGTTGGCCTTTATGTAAAAAATAACTGATCTTTCCCGCCTTTTGTAACTACGACCACACGACTGTACGTAGGTAATTGACGGGTTTCTATTATTAACTAGTCACCCATCGCAACGGTCGAAACTCGACCGTAATTGAACAAAATAACTAAACTGGATATTGTTCAAAGTAGCATAAATATTTCTTAAAGTTAAATAAAATTTATTAATTTTCGAGTTATTTAAAAAGAGAAAAAGCGGTTTAATGACCTAGGCTGTATTTAAAATCAATGACAGGTATTTTGATAAAGTTATCGAAGATTTTTGAGATTATGTGTTTTCATCTAATCATTGTCAACTATTATTTATGTAAGAATCATCTTTCATACTTTATTATAAATACAAAATTATTATTTCATGAACTTAAATAAAATGTCTGACAAGCGGTTACCACTTTGTTAATGGCAATGCAAGACGTGGTTTTTAAAAATATCATCAAAATGTATGTAATACAAATCATGCTTTATAAATTGACAAAAGATCGTCGGTATTTTCGCCACCTTTAGCACCGTTTACCTGCCAAAACCACTGCAACCCACACTTCATAATATAAGATCATTCTTACCTGTATCATAAACATGCGCTGACAATTTTCTGGTTTTATAAAATAACGAAGGTTCACGGACTCTTGACTATCCGTACCACCACAGTATAAATATCATATACCGTGGTCCTCAGTCCTTTTAATAGAAATTCACAAACGAATATGTTCAATTAAATTCATAATGCCAGTTGTTAAACTTTGGCAATATTAACACTCTTCACTTTGAATTTCTTTTATTAATTCGTACAACTATTCCATAAGTTAACAAAATTTACACTTTTATCCTTTGACTGTTCTCATCTAGAATTGAGAAAACAATTGTCACTTATTTCATGCGCCACTTTTTCAACTACGTGTGCATCATAGCTTCATCAAGTGTTTTTCCCGCCTTTTTATCCTTTTTTTAATCTACTTCGTATTATAGCTACAACTAATAAATTCTTCAGTTTATGAATGTTACTTAAATTTATAATTATACTTAAACCAAAATCTATAGTGTTAAATTAAAAGATATATTAATAAATTTAAAAATAAAACAAGATGGATTTCGCAACGGTTTCGGTTTCCCGCCCTTTTTTCGGAAACAAAAACAAGGAATAAATATCAGCTGTATCGGAAGTGGCGCGTGTGATATTAAATACAAAACATTAAAATAAAAAAATAAAGAAATATCATTATGGATTGGTTACATATTTAGTATATTTTTAATTACTTAAGTAATTTAATTATATAGATCTTACACAGTGAACAGCCTTAAAATATATTTACTTCACTAGTTTCATTAATATCGTGTATTGGTTTTCGCATTTTTCGCCAAATATTTTTTTGAATTGTATTTGTTCTAATAAATGTAATACGTACACAATGAAAAGATGCCATTCGAAAATAGAAGACGCAATAGTACCTATCGTTTGATTTTAATTGGTAAATAACTCAATATTAAGAATATTGTATGATAATGTACAATTTTTTATATTTTTAAATATGCACGATGCGGCTAATGCTGTCGTGATCAAGACGATCTACACGTCTAACTGAACTAAAATCAACGTAAATGAATCGTATGATACTCGAGGTTATGGTTACCTTATCTGTTATTTTAGAGGTGAATTACTCAAAATTAGATTAATTACAGTCCCTTTTGTTACTCCTATTTACATTAACTGTTTACCTGTTTACCTATACAGCGTTTCCAAGCTAAATGTTCTGCACAAAAGCCTCAAGAGCCGGCATTGTATGGGGCAAAACGGTGTAATTGTGTACATTGTACGCATCAGGTACTTTATTGTGTATGTATTGTAACCATTATATACCTCCTAGAATTGGCTACAGGTCTCTCCTCATGACTGATTCAGACTCGGACTGTGCTCCCGAACTATACGTATGCTCCAGTGTAGATATAACTGAAAGAAAACACTAGTGAGTGACGTCACTGTCTATTCAATGTCGTACGAATTTGTTTTCGAACCATAAAGTTAAATGGTTGCTACCTTTTTTTATCTGACTGAAGTAGCAAACGAACATGCAGTCCACCTGACGGTAAGTGGTCACTGCCGCCCATGGACATCTGTAATCAACTACATACAGAACATGGGTTCTATCTGAAGTCAATCACATAATGTTGCTACTCCCGAGGACTGTGATGGTCGCCTGATGTGAAAGTATGCCGGTAACCACACCCTTTCATCGAAACGCAAGAATTGCTTCCCGCTAGATATAGTTGTGGCGGTGGTACTTCACCGGTCGAACTACACTAGTTCTACCACCTTGAAAATACCTATTATAACATACTAATATGTCAGCGATCGACGACTTAATGACTTTCGATGTGGAAGTGCTTATGAAACTAAACCACGGTGATCCATCCAACTACACCCAAAGTTGTTTAAGTTTGTAGTGACTTAGTTCTACGTAAACTACGTGGTCTACACCTCGTGTAAATGTCATATAGATTTCTGTGTTTAATAGTTTGTATTCCCGTTACGGAACGACGACCAACAGTTGATTTATTCATTCGTATTGATTGGTCGGATCGGGTGGTCGGACAGTGTCGCGCCACCAACCTCCCCGTGAACTGTTAGCTTTTAGGACTGACTTTTACATCACATCTAGTTTTCTGTAACAGTGCCCAATGATATAATATTTCACTTGAGGCGGATGCGATTTCCAAGTATATTTGGTTTTTGAATGTTTTAATATGCACGTAGAAATTAATTTAACAGAAAGTTCTTCAGTCTTCTGAAAGGTGATAACCGTGGTAATAATGGCTTCTAGCTTTCTAGTGTGAAGGTTATCATTTATTATTATGTAGCGATCACTAAATATATCAATTTCTAAAATAACCATACTGGGATTAGCGCTACATTTAGGTTTGTTGTATTTATGATCGAAATCTACAAGTTGTAACTATAACAAACCTTCATTAAATTATTAACTACATATACAGTACATAAACGCATTATAAAACGTATTCCAATTTCCCAACCCCTACGTTTCAATTTACAGCTCAATCCTGAAATACAGTCTGCAACGCATGCACGCATGGTACGCATCAGAGCACTTCACAAGCACGAGTAGCAAGCAGACGTTCTCGCGACGCAAGTCGTTATAAACATCGCTATCGCCCAGTCAGCTGTTCATTATCGGGCTCCCGCTATCGCCGGATCGTCATTACACTCCCGGCGTTTCCTCGCGACAGTGCTGTGCGTAACGCTTTCGTTTGCAAGCGATCGTCACACTAAAGTGCCTTACCTGTGAATTATCGGTAGTTTTATTCTATACTTCATACCTACGAGACTTACTTTTAGTCATCCAATTGTCTTTACTCTGACGATGTGACAGTGCGATGTAAACAAAAGTGACTTGATTCCTAGAAACTGACAGTAACATGCAATTAGTGTAACAAAGTTGAACTCGTGTTGTTTATGCAAATTATAACTGATTTTTACGATACAACAATGAACAGGAAGGTTATCGTATTTCGCGTACAATAAAAGTGCAATGAACGCCGCGTAACAAGTGATTGATTATCGCCATACGGTTTCCATGAATGCCTATCTTAGTGTGTACTGAATTTTCGAATTTGCTCGGTGTTTCGTGCATTGCGCCGGTGTTTGGTGCTTCGGTGGTTCGCAATACGCCGCGCGTGTAGTAGTGCGTGTTGATCGTGGCTGTCGAGTGCGGTGGGGACCTTTCAGTGAGTTTTGTTTTTCAGTCTAGTTTCAGTTGAATTGTTTTCCCCTTGCTTGTGATGTTGACGGGCTTTTAATCTGGCGGTTTGCGGTTTTTGTTTTCTCTTTTCAGTAGTTTTGTTAGTTCATGATTTGGTCGGTTTGTTTGTTTACATTGTTTAATGGCTATAAAAAACCTATAACTTTTTCCTTTATACCTTATTTTTATTTTAATCTTATCCGTCCTTAGTTGTATTGCAGCTTGTCCCGTTTATATGCATAATTATTATTATGTTTTATACATCGATATAAATATATGTAGAATCTTAAATTTAACGATCATCTTGAAGGAGTTTAGATTTGTTGGAAATAGTAATGGCAATAATAATAAATTCTGTTAACAAAGTAGTTTTCATTAGATATTATTTACCTATTACATATTATTTACTTAATTTCATAGTGTTTAGATAATAAGCGGCGGCGGAATAATAAATAATTATGATTATAACATATGATAATCTCCTAAAACGCCGCTCAGCAACAGCGGACTTCGGTTCCTTACCGGACCGTAAGAGGACCTAGGGCCGCCTATTATTTTCTAGTACCTATACCTACATAAATTATATTTTCATAGAAGTAAAAGCCATATATTTATACGTAAAGTCACGTGAATGCCAATATGGACTCTTACAAGGATTAAGGAAAATAAAATGTGACCTTATATAGCCTGGATGTTCACAAAACTTTTTAACTATTTGCGGACCCTACCTAAAACTATCCTTACCTCCGTTCTAGAACAATACTCACATAAAATTAGGATAGTAAAAAAATACCTGGCGCATAATGACATTCTCTGTCCAAATCCCGGTCCATTCTTAGAAATCATACAAAAGGAATTAAGCGCCGTAATGTTATCTTACCTGCTGCCTATGATAACATTCATTCAGTAAACATTTAAGAATTTTAAAATACAGAACGCACATAGAAGTGAGTTGAAGAAGGTAATTGGCCGATCTCAATTCGTTGAGAAAAAGTTAGTTGCGATCACGATTAGAAAATATAACTTATTTATTTATTTCATAAAGTTAAACTACGGTTGTTATATTTTTAACATATCGACAGTAAAACTAAAAGTTCTTATACAATAGACAAAAATGTACGACCACTTAAAGGCTAACATCACATGCATTATACATACAAAAATAAAATAATCACAAACTAGATTAAATATGCATCTTAAACAATATGTGTATTTGAAATTATATTTTGGAAATTGCCTTTTTAAAGGCTAATAGGGACATATTGTTAATATCGATGTCCATGGGTACACTACGTTTATTATAAATCGTTGAATAACCTACTAAAAGGAGAGTTTGGGCCCAATTTAGTTCTACAACGTGGGGGTACGAAGAGATGAAATAGTTTTCGAGGCACGCTATGACGTATTCTAAAGGAGAGTATAAAGGAGAGAGTAAGGGAGCACAATATGTTATTTCCGACCAGTTAATCCCGAAAAAGCTTTCGGGAAAATTTTCGAGACGTGTGGACAAAAGTAATGCTAGCCCTAGATTAGCCTTTTGGGTTGTAGACTTCAAAGGGCTGATGGAAGAATAAAAAAACATTATTATTAACATAAAAAAAAACACGAGCTTATTACTGTATAAAACACTAATCAATCACCGCATAAACGCCAAATGCAAATGTCTGAAGTACTTATACGGAGTAAAACAAGGTATGAAGAAGTAATTTGGTAAGAGTTATTAGGTACTTATATAGAAGTACTAGCTGTCCCGACAAACGTTGTTTTGCCATATAAAATATAAAAAAATGTTAAGGGTGGACAACCCTTAAGTGGTATGAAAAATAGATGTTGGCCGATTCTCAGACCTACTGAATAAGCATATATAATTTGGTAAAATTCGGTCAAGCCGTTTCGGAGGAGTATGGCAACAAAAACTGTGACACGAGAATTTTATATATTAGATTTAAAAACTGATTTCTGAACTATTTCCAAGTTTCTGCTAGGGTTTCTCTCGAAATTTCTCGCCACTAGTATTTTCGAGGAATTTGTCTTTAGTTGAAACAAAAAACTCAACACCTCGAGACGCGATATATCAATTCCTTGCGTTGGGTAACTAAAAATAACACGCACATGTCACGTGACGAGACTAGACTAAACAAATGACTAGTTTTTACTAATAGTTATTACTCTTGCATTTGTAACCCTTTTTTATAAGGAAAAATCGTAAAATTAAATTAGGTTTTTGATATTTCGCGGTATATATAATAGTAAATTGATTAAATTAATATGTTCAAGGAAAATTGTGTTGAAAGTTAATTATGATCGGTTTCGTCCAAAGCCCGTTCTGAACAAAATAGATTGTAATTAAAATTTACTTTGTGTTTAACTTCATAGCAAAATGTTTAAATTGTTATATACAATTTTTATTTATGAATATACCTAACACCAATATCTACGCAATTATAATAAAAATAAAATTAAGGACAGTACTAAATCATTATATTAATATTATCTGTAGTAGATAGTATAAAAACAAGGCAACACAATTATTGAGCAACTCTTTATTATCAGCTTTATCCGGAATTATTAATAAGCCTTGTTAATAACAAGGCTTAAAATAATAACTGACGCTTACCAATATATTCATATAAACATGAAATATCATATTCCTATTTTTATTTTATTTATATTTTTTATTTTTATCACACCAACACTTATGAACTATAACATTTTACATCTAAATACAACTATACTATGTATGTAAGCCAATTATAGGCGTGTACAATTTACATAAAAGACGTATTATTTTTATTTTTATTAATTATATGCTAACAGATATTTGTGATATACTATTATTATTACAATAGGTACGTATGTATCTTATGTAGGTACGTAAGAATCAGTTAGCAATAATGAACCAAAACTTTGGTATCATTACGACAAGAATTGATTAAGACAATTTAATAACAATTATAAAACGATTAAGATACAGACTACATACCTACTTATAACACCCACAAAAATACGTTACACAAATTGTTATTGAAATCCAAACCCATGATGATTCCAGTAATGACTGGATTGGACTTCAGTCTAAGGCTGAAAATAATATATCATTACATAGTATAAAATAAAATGCCTCCCGTTGTCTGTCCCTATGTACGCCTAGATCTTTAAAACTACGCTACATAATTTAATGCTGTTTTTTAAATAGATAGACTTATTCAAGAGGAAGGTATTTATGTATTATACATGCATAATACAATACAATACAATACAAACAACTTTATTGTACACTAAAATCAGATATAAAACAATAAATAATTTTAGATTTTTGACTTTTAGACGAACTAGTTATTTATAAAATAAAAAAAAATCTTCCATGTATTACAGGTGTAAATTGTTGATTTCGAGCATGTTTTATCATATCCCCTTTATTAATAATAATATTTTACTGACCCAATTCTTACGATTTTAGCCTTTGATAAGCGGCATTTAAATATAAATGCAACTGGCCCGTAATAATCAGGGTATCAAATATCGAATTACAATAACAAAATACGTTAATTAATTCTTATAAATTGGTTTATTTGCATTCAACTTAAGATACCGCATTTATAAATATAACTTTATTTCAATGTAAAAATTAACTTTTTCTACTTTTTAAATACTAAAATTATATACACGTACAGAGGTTCTAGCATAGCAAAACATCTTTCGAAGTGTAGTAAATTGTTAACATTATGTTTAAGATATCCGTTGAATTTTAAATTTATCTATTAGGTTTTGCTTGTCCGCTTAAAAGCAGGGATCCTCTTAATTAACGCAGATATTTAAAAGCCCATCACTACATACGAGTAAAAAAACTAAAAAGTTCAAACAACCGTCAAAATTAACGGGTAAGTAGGGATCAAGTACCTGCAACAGTAACGTTTTGAACTACCTACCTCCCTACTTATGCCCACCTCTTAATTATTTTTACGTCATAAATCCCTCCCTACCTGTCTACCCTTTTGTGGGCGCAAAGAACCGTTATGGTGTTAGTAACATGGCGGATGAAAGCGAATGGTAATTCTATGGAAATTGAGTTGCGATGTCTACATACAGCTGAAAGCATGTAGTTACTTTTCCATAGGCTTATGTTTCATCTTGTGACTTCAAAAACAAGAATCGTAATATTAACTAAACACATCAAATGAAACCGTAAAATAGCTAAACTAAAGTTAGCGAAAGTTAGAAATCTAAACACATCATTCAGATACTTGTCTGGCCGGGAATCGAACCCGGGACCCATTGCGCTTCAGACCGGTATGGATGGTAACCGCTGCGCCACGCGGGTCGTCAAGATCGTCAAAACCGTAAGTAAAACGGTGATATTGCAATGGTACCTCCACAACCATCGATATACATATATTTCTATATCGATTTCCACAACGCTTAATTTATTGTTAGCCAATTATTATAATTTAGCGCTAAGCTTTTCCGTTTCAATGAAAGTTAACTATCGTTGACTTCAGATAAAAGCCTTGTTCTGTATGAAGTTACTTACAAAGTTACTTACAAATGCCCATGGGTGACAGTGACCACTTAGCATCAGGCGGACTACATGCTCGTTTGTTACTTCAGTTTTATAAAAAAAAAACTTAGTACCTCTATAATAGGCTCATGACACGAGTAGGTACTTTGTAGAGAATTGAAAACTCATTTTTATATCTCTTCTATTCACATCACAGAGTACTTGTAGGTGCGCCGTATGCCACACTGCTACATTCTATTCATATTGCACTCGCTCATGAGACGTTCTGAGTTAACCTTTTACTGTATAATTCCTGTATTCCATCTTAGGTAAAATTAATCCTGCGGCCGCCGGCAACGGCGCCTCGTCCCTGTAGCTCCGGGATCAGAATAGGGCTACGGCATCCCCTGCCTGTCGTAAGAGGCGACTAAAAGGGGCTTTCGAGGTTGCAGGCGGCTAGAATGGGAGCTCGAACCGTTCGGTCAGGCAATCACGGGAAGGACGGCAGTATGTGTGGTCGCATACCGTCGTAAAGACTACACGGAGCGGTGGGCCCAGCGGCCCATCTGGGAGGAGCCCAATGGGGCAACGCGCTCGGAGGATTCTGGTTGAAGTCGTTTCGAGATCCCGGAGTTCTCCTTTTCAGCGCCGAGGACGGCCACCGGGGGAGTTTTAGTGCGGTAAAAATCCCACATAACCCTGCGTCGCTCCCACGGCGTCGGGTACCTTTTGAAGGCATCCCCCTCGAAAACACAAAAAAAAAGAATCCTACCTTTTTATTCGATTTAAAAAGGTAAGTACGGTACCGTTGTCACGCATATGTTACATCCAGGTTAAGTTGTATAAATAGTACCAGGTGCCAAAGAAATAGACATATATCATATGTAATCCATACCATGTAATCTATCATTTTACTGTACTGTACAATACTATTATATTTTGAAGTGGACGTATTTGTGTATTATCTAATATAGATGTACTTCTTGGTATAACTACTCGTAGTTAGTATCCAAGCCCTTGCATGTTAAAGTGAACCTCTACAATCAGTTATAAGCGCGAATTTAGATTTATGTAACGGTATTAAACTCTGATGTTATCAAAGACACCGTTTTAATGAGTGATAATGGATATTATCTTGTTTTCGTACTTATCAGCTCTAAATAGAATATTAATACATATACATAGCTCTATATACGAGCGTTTATTATTTTATTTGTGGCATTTCAGCAACGATAACGCTTGTTCTTCCCGTCAACCCATTATTTTCCCACTGCTGAGTCTTCTCACAGAATGAGACAGTTTTAGGCCATAGTCCTCCGCGATGGCCAAGTGCGAATTGGTGGACTTCACACACCTCCGATTACTTTTTTTAAGTACTCTCGGGTATGTAGGTTTCCTCACGATGTTTTCCTTCACCAAAAAGCAGTCATAATTATCTATCTATCTTCTTCTATCTATACTATAATAAATCTGTAAGAGGTCGCTGTCTGTACATGGAATAAATTTAGGTGAAAACCATTTCTAGAGGTCTTTAATACGATATAGAACCCAAAATAATGTTTTTTAGAAATCTTTTCTGTTTGTCTGTTTGTCTGTTTATCTGTTTGTCTGTTTGTCTGTTTGTCTGTTTGTCTGTTTGTCTGTGTGTTTGAAAACGCTAATCTCAGAAACGGCTTATCCAATTTGAATATAATTTTCACCGATGTGTTGTGGGAAACTTCACTTAACATTTAGTGTTTATTTTATGTAAATCGGTTTATAAATAAAAAAATTATGTCAATTCTAAACTACGCAGTATTTATTCTGTGTTCGATAAGTGTTAATAAGATAAGTAACTGCATAGTTGAATTGGTTGAAACTAAACAAGTTATGGTCTGTAAAATGCATTCCTTTGTTATGTAGTTTTTATTGGTTATGTGTGTACCATATTATTTGATACTATACAAATCTAGATCTCTATATATATATACTTATATAAAAACGAAAGGATGCTCTCTCGCTCATCTATTGAATAAACATCGTAGAGCCTAAACTGCTAAAGATACGAATATGATTTTTACTAGGGGTCCTTTTATGACGTAGACGTCAGTTAAGAATGAATTTTCTGACTCCCCCCCCCCCATTTAACCCAAATAGGAGATGTAAGTTTGTATGAAAGTCAGTCAATTTTGAGGCCACCTCAACAAAATTTAGTATTTCGGTTTGATTTTTTGTTAAAACATCGTTTTTAACCGACTTCCAAAAAGGAGGAGGTTATCATTCGTCTGTATTTTTTTATTTTTTTTTTATTTTATATTTGTTACTCGATTTCTCAGCACTGGGTGATCGGATATGGATGATTTTTTTTTCATTTGAAAGATAGTGCGTGTCATCGGGTTCCATTTATTTTTAGTTCACTTTTGACAGTGGCATCCATAAGAAAAGGGCATAAGTCTGATATTTGCATTAACGATGTGCGCGATAAATAGATGAATAACTCAATTTCCCGCCAACCGATTTTGATAATTTTTCTTTTATTTGAAAGAATTTCTTTGAAGCAAATTAACGAAATTAGCGATACTCGGCCAAACCTAAGCTGTAGGAGTCCAATTAGGTTTAATGTAGAATGAGATTACTAAGCAGATATTTCCTAAAAAATTGACCTTCAACTCTTCAATCCTGATGATGCAGGGGTACTGCTAGCCTGAACCGTAGAAGTAAGTCAATTTGTTTTTATGGATATATAATAAGATTGTTAAACAAATTCATGGGACAAAAATTTGATCTTCAACTCCTCAACCCTGATGATGTAAGGGTATTTCAAGACTAAACCGTAAGAGTTGGCTATTTGGTACTTACGGTCATGTAATAAAAACACCAAGCAAAAATACACGGTAAAAATGTTGACCTTCAACTCCTCAACCCTGATGATGCAGGGTTACTTCAAGCCTAAGCCATAGGAGATGGCCATTTGGTGCTTTCGGGTATGTAATATGATTACTAAGCAAAGACACAAATTGAAAATTTCGACCTTCAACTCCTCACCCCTGATGATGCAGGATACTGCTAGCCTAAATTATACGAGATGGGCATTTGGTGCTTTCAGGTATTTAATATAATTACTAAGCAAAGACACATGATGAAAATTTTGACCTTTAACTCCTCAACCCTGATGATGCGGGGGTACTTCAAGCCTAAGCCATAGAAGTTAGCTATTTAGTGCTTTCAGGTATGTAATATAATTACGAAGCAAATACACATGATAAAAATTTTGACCTTTAACTCCTCAACCCTGATGATGCAGGGGTACTTCAAGCCTAAGCCATAGAAGTTAGCTATTTAGTGCTTTCAGGTATGTAGTATAATTACGAAGCAAAGACACATGATGAAAATTTTGACCTTTAACTCCTCAACCCTGATGATGCAGGGGTACTTCAAGCCTAAGCCATAGAAGTTAGCTATTTAGTGCTTTCAGGTATGTAATATAATTACAAAGCAAAGACACATGATGAAAATTTTGACCTTTAACTCCTCAACCCTGATGATGCAGGGGTACTTCAAGCCTAAGCCATAGAAGTTAGCTATTTAGTGCTTTCGGGTATGTAATATAATTACTAAGCAAAGACACAAGATGAAAATTTTGATCTTCAACTCCTCAAGCCTGATGATGCAGGGTACTGCAAGCCTAAGCCATAGGAGTTGGCCATTTAATGCTTTCGGGTATGTAATACAATTACTAAGCAAAGACACATGATGAAAATTTTGACCTGTAACTCCTCAACCCTGATGATGCGGGGGTACTTCAAGCCTAAGCCATAGAAGTTAGCTATTTAGTGCTTTCAGGTATGTAACATAATTACGAAGCAAAGACACATGATGAAAATTTTGACCTTTAACTCCTCAAGCCTGATGATGCAGGGTACTGCAAGCCTAAGCCATAGGAGTTGGCCATTTAATGCTTTCGGGTATGTAATATAACTACTAAGCAAAGACAAATGATGACAATTTCGACCTTAAGCTCCTCAGCCCTGATGATGCAGGGTACTGCAAGCCCAAGCTATAGAAGTTGGCTCGCAAGTGCTTACGTATAAGTAATAAGAATACTAAGAAAAGACACGGGATATTTTTTTACCTTCAACTCCTTCCTGATGATGCGGGATAGTGCAAGCCTAAATTATAAAAGGTAGTCACATAATGACAGCTCATTAAACTGAAATGTGATTAATAAATTAAACTTCAATTCATCAAACCTGATAATCTAAGTACACAACCTACTTAAGCCGTATGAGTTTGGTATTTATTGATTACAATACATTACGACCCGTTCCTGAGAGAACATTATGATGAAAAGTGTCACTTTTAATACTTAAATCCTGAAAATGCAGGAGTATTTTCATGTTATTGTTAAGAGTTGGATTTAGCTGTAGCTTTTTAAACAGGATGGGTTAGGTTAAGTTGGAACATAAAAGAAAACATAAAAAATAAGCGAGCAGGGTGCGCCCTGTTCGTATGAATTGTAAAAGTGTTTTGATTATGTCTTCTGCTTTATAAAGAACAATGCGGGATTTACGCACACAAATTGCCCGATGCACCTCTTAAAAGATCTTATCTTTGGTCACATGAAACAAAATATGAACTTAGAACATATGTCGCTGTTCAGTGATATTCCAATTTTCTAATGATTAACTTCAAGTAGATAATAGTGCTTTGTTACCCGGAAAAGTCTAAATCAATCTTTATATCGATGCGTCTTCGTTTAAATGTGAAGGAGTTGGTTGAAAAAGTATATCCCGATATCTATACTAATATATAAAGCTGAAGAGTTTGTTTGTTTGTTTGAACGGGCTAATCTCAGGAACTACTGGTTCGTATTTAAAAATTCTTTTTGTATTGAATAGACCATTTATCGAGAAAGGCTTTAGGCTATATAACATCACGCTGCAACTATTAGGAACGAAGAAATAATGGAAAATGTGAAAAAACGGGGCAAATTATTCATCCTTGAGGGCTTCCGTTGCGTGCACTGCGAAAACGGTACAAGATACCAAAAATATATGTATGAAAGAATTATTTCTCTTGAAATGATCTAAAAAATGTCCGCGACAGTATATGTCTATCTTTTAAGATTTTTTTTTTTTTTTTACTTATTAACTCACTAGAACCGTTTTCATGGTAATCAAATTCGGTCGAAATTAGTTAAGAGTTGTATCAACGTAATAATTTTAATCTTTGTCCAAATAAATGTGTTGTTGATTAAGAGTATTTAATTGTGAACAAAATTGTCTATGACATCACTTAATTTCAATGAACATCTTAGAAGATATTGATATCTTAGAGATCTTGCGTCGTTTTATCGTCGTGTAATAATACTTTTTAAATACTATTTGATTTTGTTTTAAGGATATTTTGTTTTAGGTTCTAATAATTTCACAATTATTTTTTTATATATGAGCTTTATGAGTTAGCTATGTTCTTTTCAAAACTAAATTGTCTAAAATAATAATAGAAAAGACGGACAAAGTCGTGGGTAACAGCTATAATTTATAAAAATAAATTATGCCCAAAATAACTATTCCACGCAGACGAAGTCGCGGGCACAGCTAGTTTCTAATACGCACATTAATCAGTGGTGTGTGGCGGTGTTTGAATCTCGGATCTCCCGATTGAGAGGGCAAGTTTCAACCATTAGGCAATCACTCCTCTAACAGCTTGTTATAATCACTTGTTAACTGTCCAAAATAGAGAGATTTTTAAGAGACACGCTGTCCATTGCGTGTAAACTAGTGATGTAACGCACCTTATCATTGAGCATTCGCGAATGCGATTGTGAATATTCAGTTTATTTTTAATTCAACGTCAACATGAGCGCCGCTAGATTTGGAGATCGATTTTTGTGGTTGTCAACGCCTGTCATATGCGAATATATATGACGGAGCGACACCGCATATTTATGAAAAACATGTCGCCGAAAATAATTATTTTATTTTATTTATTTTTTTATTTATTTATTTATTTTGATCACCAACATAGTTTACACCAAATAAAATATAAAAATAACACAATTATACTATACGGAAAAGCTAAGTGCAACTACATTTATAGGCGAAGACTGCTTGCAAAAAGGAGCGAGTAACAAGTAAGTCAAATGATAATAACAATAGTAATAAAGAAAAGAAAAGAAACATTTTTTCTGGAATAAAATTCAAATTAAATTAAATTAAAATTAAATAAAATTAAATTTAAATTAAACAGATTTTATATGTCAACATATTTTATGATATATGAATTTATTAATAATATATTTAAACTTGTAAATACTATCATTAAAAATGTCAATATTCACTTGTTTTGTGACTACCCGGAATTCGCGAATAATTCGGTTAAGAGGAGCATTAAGACCAAGATTGATTTTAGTTGGTTTAAAGATCGAAAATTGTTTATTTATTAAATAAGCAATATTTTGTAATTTAGTTTACCCTTCATAAATTTGTTATTGTCACCTCACCAAACATTGTTATAAAAAGGCGAGCGCCTGCCGGGAGAAAAAGATTCTTGTTTAACCGTCGAAGCGATCGGACCTCCTAAACTGTGAATAAATCGAAGAGGTTTACTCTTGTGTTTTACTTGAAATCTTCAAGAATGGACAGCAACGAAGACTCCTGGACTTCCTGACGTCACGTTCACGCCAACTTCGTTATATATATTTGGGAGCAGAATTTTGCACAACGTTCAAGCCTCGCCGTACAATGGTAATGCCGCCAGTGTTTTGGGAACCATGCCTCACACGACCATTTTATTTGTAATAATTCGTTTATTTTTGTTTTCTTTTTTAAATTTATTTATGTATTAATATTTGTTCTGTATTAATCCTTATCGAATTTAGTTAAACACTCGTTTGCAAAGAAGTCACGGATTTGGTATGCAGTGAGTCGACCTTAAGGCCTGGACTAGACAGCGTCAAGAAGTCAAACCTATGAATCTACAACGTCCCATGAAGATGGACAGTAATTTGCAGTCGCATTTAACTGACCTTATGACCTATTTAATATAAACAATATCAGTGTTATTTACAATTTTCCTTATAAACTGCAATTGACTCGTGAATACCATATGTGTCCAATTGTCCATAAGATTTTTTTGACATGGCCTTGTCTAAAACCTAGACATATTTTTGCTAACTCATTTACAATCGTTGCGTTCCTTGTTCCGAATATGGTGTTGTCTATCTGTCTATCAAAGATCTGTTGTTTTCGATTATCATCAAGGTTTTACTAATCTGTCAGTTATACATATTCATCAAACATCGTCATACGATGTCATGTCCTATTATTGATTTGCATAATGTAGAAAATTATATAATTTGATAATTTGTAATATAACAAATGACCTGATTTGATAGAAGATTTGCACAACATACATTTAATATAAGTTTAGAGAAGGAAATTGGAAAACAATAATAAATAATAATAATGGATTATTGCCTCAAACATCGTTACAAATAAAGAGTAACAATTAATTAAGGTTCAATAAATTGGTCAAAGATCAAAAGGAAGTGACTCAGCCAATGCAGAACCAAGATCTAAGTCCTGAGCTCCACTGATTTTCAGCCACCCCAATTTCCCTGAGGTGTAAAGCGGGAATAGCGGGAATTGATAGACAAGGTCCCCCTCCTGCTTCTTCTCGCCAGGTAAGGTAAAGAACAACAAAACTAAATTAAAAATGAAAATAAAAAAGTAACATGGATATCAATAAAAATAATAAAAATGAGTGCATTAAGTGCATATGCACTCAATTAAGCAAACTTAAATTAGTGTGAATAATGATAAATATTTTAACATTCGTATATTTAATATACAATTCATATTATTTAACATACAAGTAATAAGAAAATATAACAATAAAACATCTACTGTTGTGGTTTTGAGGCTCTTCGTGTCTTTTTGTGTGCGTTTGTGTAAAATAAATACAAGAAATAGAGACAAGTAAACCAGCAACTCAGTGCTAAATTTTGGATTGATTAAAATACGTCAAATATAACGCTCAGGTATGCAGGTATTTATTTTTTCAACGGATTTAGATTTAGCAACGATACGTTATATTTTCAAATATTTGCTCCACATTAGCGTGATAATGTGGTTAGGAGCATGACATGAAACTACCCTGTTAAGTTAATGAGCTTAGGTTCGTGCTGTCCGCTGGCAGTAATGAACATGCGTAATCGGAACAACGGAATCAAACCGTGGGTTTATACGTTGACCTATATGTACACTATGTAGATTAATGGAATGAAATGGAAATTAAATGAAATGTCTTTATTTTGGATAGGCCTACGGAGGCACTTACAAATTGTCAGTTATATATATATATTTTTCATTGCCACCGGATCGGAAGGGAACACGACCTGAACTGAGAAGATATGGCAAGAAAATCAATGGGTTTGTCTTTTTTGTAATATTTTTTTTACTGCCATGTTAACTTAACAATGTACAACATATTTTTGAATAGTTAAATCATACTTTGAGCAGTAATATCCGAATGGTCGAAAGTTGCCTTCTAAATCGCGCTGTCCGAGGTTCAAATCCTAGGCACCAATGATTTTTTCTATAATTACGTATAAGAAATTAATTATCACTGTTTTACGGTGAGGGACAACTTCATTAACAAACATTCACAACTGAGAGTTCTTTAAAAAATCCAGTTGTGTGAAGTCTATTAATTCCCAGTTGGCCCGCGTGGTGGACTATGGCCTAATACTTTCTCATTCCGAGAGAAGACGCGTATCCAACAGTGGAACAATAATGGGTTGCCGACGAAATTTTGCTTAATTTTTTCATATCATTGTTCATACTAATATTATAAAGGGAAAGTTTGTGGAGATGTACGTATGTTTATCACTTTTAAGGTTAAAACTGCTGATCCAAATTGGTACAGAAATAATAATTATGACCTGGAAATAGGATACTCTTTGTCGTAGTGAACGATTGAAAATTGATTCAAGCGGAGTCGTGAGTAAATGCTACTGTAATAATTTAAGTCGAAAGTTCGAAATTTCGATTCATAACTCCATTTTTAAATTATGAGCTTATTAAAAATATTATTATTATCACGTACCTTAACGATGACGGTTCGTTAAAAAAATCAGCCTAGGAGATTAAAGGGTAAATCTCTGACATTAAGAGAATCCACGCTCACTATGAGAGTAAGATTTTGCAAACTATTATGAGCGCATTAAAATCGTTGCGATTA
This sequence comes from Spicauda simplicius, assembly GCA_949699795.1. NCBI lineage: Eukaryota > Metazoa > Arthropoda > Insecta > Lepidoptera > Hesperiidae > Spicauda > Spicauda simplicius. The sequence goes on from OX453063.1 coordinate 378,352, forward strand.
TGTTTTGTTTCGTTTGACCAAATCTAGATCTCTAATATTGGTAAAACAGGCATATACTTAAATCTAATTTCAGACACAGGTATGCCCGGGTGATACTGCGTACGCTCTGCGTACGCACGTATACATATATATATATATATATATATATATATACACGTATACGTATATATTCACTAGTAAATAAGTCCTTATCGAACACAATAGTATTAAGCAACACCATAGTTTATTATTACATAGTTACACATCAGAAAAGTCGAAAGTACGGTAGTAGCTCGTATGAAAATAGTAAAAACCTTTTGACTTAATCGTACATTGCAGCACTTTATAAAGAGATAAAGCTGTAAAGCAGAGGCCTTTACATCCGCGTTTACATTCAAGTTCTTTTTCAGGCTATATAACACTTGCCGTATTTACCGTAGAGCCATGAAATATTGTTAAGCCCCGACACGCACTCCACATCACGTGAATCAATAGTTCAGTGACACCACTCGTCTCCTGGCCACCGTCATTAAAAATATGAAACGCTTTTCCATTATGGAATTCAACACCACGCCTGGCTGCCACGGGAATTATAATGAATGGAACCCCCTTTTGTTTTTGCGTTTTGAACTGCACTTCGCGTGCACCATGTCTGGCCATGGAAATTGACTAGAAAATTCGTCTGATGTATCCTGTTTCAATTATTTCGTAATAGATTGAATCAGCGATGAGACCTGCATTTTAAAGCACATTTATTAAGTTGATGTTTTCGGACAGTGATATCTTTTTTATATACTCAGAAAGTCCAGGTTACAAAATCGTAAAAATCGCAACATAAAAATAGATATCTGCTGTAAAACTAAAGACATATATAATAATTAAATTGATAAGTAATCCAAAACTTCAAACATAATTGAGTTTAGTCTTTGGGCAACACGGTGGTCCTAATTTTCCACAACAAAATCACCATCACCACAATCACCATTAGCAAAAACTACAAGTTCAGCTGCTTTACATCCCCTTTGATTTCAAGATTATATCAAAGCTTTCTTTAGTGTTGTAACTTAACGCCAAAATAATCCATTCAAAGTTATTTATGTCCGAACTTGGGTTATCCCCACACGTACATACGACAAAATTAAATATTATCACCTAAACTAGGCGCGTAAATCCCAGGTTAATTATTCCTGTAATATAAAGGATTTATGAATAAGGATAATTCAAAATAGAACATAACATATTAATTGATATTAGTTCCTGCAACACTGAATATTTATAGATGACCCACCATAGGATTTATTATAGCACGTACATAAACATATTATTTATAGAATAACCATTAATACTGTATAAACATGAAGACAAATAAAAAATAAAATTTGAAAAAAAAACAAAACGGGCATAACAAACCTAAAAAAAATTAAAGAAGTCTTATTTAGAAGCCTATTAGAACACCCATAAATATTGATACATCGCATAATACTTCCTTCCTTAGCAATAAGACTACGACCGAAGAGAGATACGCAAGTAGCTATATGTGAGCATTCTAGTTACTAACTGTAATAAATTATATGGGTGCCATAAATGTGGCAATAAATTTAATATTTTTTATTTATTGTCCAGAAGTGCGCACATCAACTATTTTTGACGGCCTTCACCTTGAGACTTCCAGTACTAATACTGGGATATAAGAACCACATGTGTATGAAATGTGATAGACATAGTTATGCAAATTGGACGTCTCATACATCTTTATTCGCTTGTTCCAAACTTGCTTGTTGTTATCCCTAATGTTTCCATGGACACGTGATTAACGTGAATGAACTAATTCGGGATTTAAACTATTTGGTATTTTGCATTACTATTTGTTAAAACTATATAAAGTTCCTTAAAGAATCAATGTCTCTTATGTAAGACTTCTTACTATCTTCTCACATGGCAATATTAGACCAAGATTTCAAAATAAAACTCCAAGATTTTTGTTTTCTTTTGTTCCATTACATAATTTGTGCACTTATCTTTCTAGAATCCAAACCTTTTACTTACCCAGAAGATTAAAGCTTGTATAGTCTTTATATCATACTTTTACTACACATTGTAAACGCATAATTCAAAAATCAATAAAGACCTCATGAATAATCCTTCAGGGCAGACGCGGAACAATAAGGATGCAAATGATAGCACGAAATACTCAAATATTCAAATGAAGAGGCTGAATACGAATAAAAAGTAATTTTGAAAGTGTTAGTAGGTACTTCTTGAATAGTAACTTCCTCTCGAAGTTTAAAATATTCTTCTTACCTCAGATTCAGTTTTATTATGAATTGATAAGTGATAAATCATTCAGATCAATTGATAAATTATTAAGTTTTATTATCAATTGAGAAGTGATAAATTATTCAGATCAACTGATAATTTATTCAGTTTTATTATCAATTAATTTCAGTTTTGTGATCAAATAATAAATGATTTGATTTGAAATATTTAACAAGCTTACAGTCCATCAGATGGTTAGGCATAGCCTGAAATCAAGTATGGTTATATATAGTCTCACCTACATTCGGCATCAAATGCGTTGGTACTGGTGAATACAAAGTCGATGTAACTCATATCTCTCAATGACTACACCCTACAGTCTACAACATGGCAGTTCTAGTGACTTAGTACAAATTTTTGTATTAGTAAAATATTGTCTTAAGTCGACTCATAAGCGAAATCAAGTCATCCCGACAAATTTATGTCAGACTCTTCGGGAAGGCTTGAGTCGTAGTGCGTCGTAGAGATACAACAAAAAATAATTCATTATAAAAATCTTTTTGTCACTATGTACGTTTAAATATCTAAAGAACAGTGTTCTGTCGTCGCTGTGATCGCAGTAAACAAAATTTCAATATAATTGAATTTGTTGCGGTATTACTTCAGAATATTTTGAACGTTGTTATGAAGTGGGTAGATTTTTCAATAATTAGTTTATTGTTAATGAAAAAATCTGTACCGGCGCATTGTTAATTAAATGCAGTAAATTTCAAAATGAAGCAGTAACGTTTTTTTCAAAAAAAAATTAACTACAATACCAATATGGAGAAATAGAGATTAGAAATGAGAAAAAAACACCTAAAACGCGTTTATATCAAAACTTAGGTTTTGCAAATACTGCATTTTCCATTACGACGGCATAATTGCATTACGTGCTCGACTTCGCAAAATAAATTAATAGAAAGACTCAGTTGGGGATATTTTTTTTTATTTACACACTAGGTATTTTAAATCTTAATATTGTTCTAGCTATAATGTTGTAATTATTACATTTTTATGTTATTATATAACTGTGGTTTATACTGTAGGTAATTCTGTTAGTAGCACAAAACAATATTTAACTGACACAGTTAAACTAAACAAACGTTCCTAATTATTAATATGATTATTTGACTTATTTTGATTCGTACCGAATGTTGACATATTTTATTGAAGTAGCAAACGAGCTTGCAATGCACCTGGTGGTAAGTGTTCACTGCTGCCCAAGAACAAGATGCGTTGCGACTCCTGAGATCTAGTATGGTCGCCTCATATAAAAGTGTGCCGGCAACCACACTCTTCCATCTCTCGCAAGAAATACTTCACGCTAGAAATAGGTGTGGCGATGATAATTCCCCGGTCAAACTATACTATAATATAATAACACTGGTTAATTTATATTTACCCAGTTTCGTGACCGCGATCAATGTAACTGGGACGAAACATATCGGTAAAAAAAAATTACCGACCGAATTGAGAACCTTCTCCTTTTTGAAGTCGGTTAAAAAGGAAATTAAACAGGATATCGTGCGTACCGTTACATACTAAAATGTTACTTTGCTTTAGGAATATTTTAACATTTCATATTAGGATTCCGTAGCCAAAGGGTAAAAATGGAACCATATTACTAAGACTCCGCAGTCCGTTTGTCCGTCTGTCTGTCACCTCATGAACCATGATAGCTAGGTAGTTGCAGTGTCCACAGATGATGTGTACAACAAATATTAGAAACGGAATAAAATAAATATTTAAAGGGAATTCCCATACAACCATCTTATGGTACGGAACCCTTTGTGCGCGAGGTTTAATCGCACTTAGCTGGTTTTATTAATTTACATTTGGCGTTGCATGGCCGCCACAATATCAATCAAACATGTAGAGCATTTCGGATTCGATCTCCGGTCAGATCGATATCTTCATGAAAAATTTAGATTTCCGCTGGTCTAGGTGTATATGTTTGTCTTTGTGTGAGCTTTTATCTAGTACACCAAAAAAAAGACAGTTTAGAACGCCTATAATAAGGCGTTCTAAACTGTCTTTTGTTATTTTGATTAAAACAAAATTATTCATTGGAATTATTTAATAATTCATCCCACACGCACCTTTGAAACCTCAAATAATGATTGATTACCTCTTGAATTAATTTCCAATAAATGAATTTATATACGTTCGCAAATCATTTTCTACATCGCAATCATCTTCTTAAAAATATAAGTGCAATTTATGTATTATGTAATCGTAATTATACGCTCCCAAATTTTGTCCGTTATCGGCGTCAAATTCGATGATTCTTTGTGGTTGAGCATGATGGGATGTTGGCCATAAAAGGGGAAAACACGGTTTTGGGCATGACGCATTCATTTATCAAAATAATTAATTTCGGTTCTCGGTAACAGGGATAATGCAGCATGAGTAGATAACCTATATAATTTATACACTGCCATTATTTTCATATTATTTGTTATGGAGTGCGTAATTATTTCGCTACCCACCGCCTGTTCTGTGAACCTAGGACTGCGCTCCGGTAGGTAATAAACTTGCTGTATTAAAGAAAGAAAGAAAGAAATAAAGATGTTTATTTAGTCAATTTTTGGTTTACAATAATATTGATTACATAAGATGTTAAAAAAAAAGAAAAGGGCGCCAAAAATTGAATATGCCGGTTAAGGCGTTCTAAATGTATGGCACTCACATACTCGTATTTATCATTAAAAGACTTACAATTAGACACTATATTACAGCTATATTAAAGGTTTATCCTAGCGTCAGCTTAGTTCTGGATTAACGGTATCCATATAGGTACTAACCGCATGCATAATACACTAAGGTAAGTCTCACATTGGATTGAATCATTAAATACATTTTCAAAAGTCCAGATCAGCTATAGAATTATATGGGAGAAATAGCGATAATACAAAGTTTTCTACCATTTTAAGACCGGCTTATTATTAAGCGATATAATGTAAATGAAATAAATAAATAAGATAAATATGTTCGGTAAATCTTTCTTCAATATTACTGATAAAGATGAGAAGTGATAGATTTATTGGTTGAAACTCACCCTGTTAGTTGGAAGATCCGGGGTTCGAATTCACAGATTTATCTAAATATGATATAAACTTAATATTCCAAATTAATAATAATGGCGATGGAAAAATATCACGGCGAAACCTACCACGTGTGAAAGTTATTAAAAAAAATTCAAAAGTGTTTCTTAAGCCAATTCGGAATTGGCAGGCGCGGTGGGATATTGTATAAAAACCTTCTTACCTTGACAGCTGAGAGAAAATAAAGGGTTGCCAAATGAAAACTAATTATTAACGAATTAAAGTAATGCATTCAGCACTGACACTGACGTCCACCAATTCGCACTTGGCCAGCGCGGTGGACTATGGCCTAAACTCTCTCATTCTGAGAGAAGACCCGTGCCCAGCAGTGGGACAGTAATGGGTTGTACCTCCATTTAGCACTGTGCTTTACACAGCAGCTCTGAAGTGCATGTGCTTTATCCTGTGGTTTTCCTACTGCGTGCAGCCACACGTGACTTGAAACTTATCACTTCAGGAAACAATTACAAGTCTTTACTGAGATTTTTATTTTATACTGCTGTTATGTAAACAATGCGATATCTTCAAACAATATTATTATGAAAATTGCACTTAACGCTATTTTTTGGCATCTTAATAGTAAATTCCTGAAGCTCCCTTCTACCATGGGAAATCTAGACGAACCGCGGGTTACCACCAATATCTAGTTGATGTCCCATTGGGGCGCACAAAGCGCTTCAGTAGTTCCTTCTTGCTGCGAACTGCCAAGGAGTGGAACTTACTTCCGCTTTCGTTGTTCCCCGACACTTATAATTAAAAAGTTTTCAAGACGAGGGTGAATAGGCTTTATCTAGGCAAGCGTGTAACATACTAGGCTACATCTTACCTAACATCAGGTAAGATCGCGGCCAAACGTTGGCCTATAATAAGATAAAAAAGTATACTTTACTTAATAAAAAAGTTTATTATGTTTCTTCGAAGCAGTAATTTTTTGTTACATTGAATAAGAAACGAGCATGCAGTCCACCTGATGGCAGATGGTCACTACCACCCATGGACATCTGTAAGCAACTTACTTGGGATATGCCTGAGGTCTGAAACTGCTTCACTTTTAAAATAGTGGCGGTGGTATCTTCCCGGTCGAACTACATTGGTTATACTGCCTATTTGTAAATTGTTTACGTTTACAGACATTGTTTACGTTTTGACTAAGAACATTGTATGTCCGTACATTGCAATATGTTTATAGAACCCGTGTTTCAGGCCATATCTTGTAATATGCTTTGCAATGATGGTCGAAGCATAAACAATGATCAGATTAAGGTTACGTAATAAGCTGGTACTGAATGCCTTGATGGGTGATGTCATTTGTCCCACGTGTACATCTGTGGGTAATCAACCGTAGGTAAGACCAGATTCTTACCAACGGCAACAATGCCTACAACTACGTAGCTACTCCTGAGAACTAAAGTAAAATATTAGTTAAAAAGGTATGTATCCTTTACCACGCCAATCAGACCAAAACACAGCAACATTGATTAATGCTAATATAAGACAAAAATCGGTGAGGTATTGGACCTCCGAATTGCAATAGGTTCTACCACCTTGACCACCATATTTTCGGACGTAATTTTAGATCAAAATATGTACAATGCATTACATAATAATTAATTATTGTTGATCAAAATATTGTTTTAATTAACTGCGGTCAACCGGAGAACAATAGGTTAGTCAGCAAAACCTGGGTGGGCTTGCATCGCGTAGGAATTAATTAGCGCTTGTTAATTTGTTCCGCTAAATATAGATTTCCCTACCCTATTGTGTTCTATTTATGTGCTAGATGTATTTTCGTATTTCTTAATAGATAAACAAGGCATATTTCGAAATACGAGTATTCGTAAGTTAATCATCTAAACTTGCATCTTCATTTTAGGATTCTGTAAAAAAAAGAAACCCTAGTATTACGTCACATCTGATCTATGTTAAAAAAGTTTTGATACAAACGTCAAATAAAAATCGTGTCAATTGAACACAACCATTAGGGCCGGCACTCATATGACGGAGCGCAGCGCAGCGCATTTTTTGCTGTCAAACTATTATCGTCATTGTCCCTTTAGAAATAATATCCAAAATTAAATAACAGCAATTTATTTCTGAGGAGCATGGAAGCGACCACATGCGAAAGGTAGCGCGGGAGCGCGACCGCGCGCGCAGGAGCGCGACCGCGCGCGCACGACGCGCTACTCCGCGAGCGTCCGCTTTCGGTCGCCGCTGGCCGCTGGGCTCGCCGGAGCGACGCCACGAATTTCATTTTTTCACGAATGTACGTACACGTATGGTCTCTCGAAAAACTGCAAAACGAATGACGACCGTTTGTCGAGTATATTCCAGCGCATGCTCGCGCATCCGCGCGCACCCGCGCGCATCCGCGCGCATTCTCCCAGTAATTAGCGCGAATTTCGGCTAGTGTGTGATTCGTTAAGAAAATTTCGTGGGCATGCGCTGCGCTGCGCTGCGCTGCGCTGCGCTGCGCTGCGCTCCGTCATATGTGCGCCGGCCCTTAGTATGTAATAAGCATCGATATAGAAATAATAAACAAACAAATGGGCTGTAGCAAAAAAAGACATTGGCGTACGTAATAATAATAATAGTAATAGTAAAATATCTGATACTCAACTGTTTTTTAATACAATAAGTTAATAACATTAGTGGAAAAACAACGTGATTTTTCCAGATAATTATTATTCAGCGTTACGTATATCAGCGTTCAGGGAAATTCGCTACCGCTAATCTTAGCGAATTTCTCTGTTCTTGTAACCTTCACTTGGAGATCCAAGTGAAGTGAACAGGTCCTATGCTTTCCGAAACTCAAACACCAGTCTAACATTACCTACCTTTGCGTTACTAGATATAAATCATATGACACTAGTAAGAAAGTTTTACCATCGTTCTTTATGACTAATTAGACACTGCCATTTTATTATTCTGATGCCATGAACCATATAATCATGAATAATTAAACGTAGTGTGTTAAATGATACATAGCCGATTATCCTGGCAAATTTTGAGTGAAATTGCTTCTATTATCCTGCGAGAGCCGTGACTCGTCTGGGGCATTGTGGACACGTAATGAGGCTTAACTGGAGCGCATTTTGAATATAGCCTGCAACGGAATTGGAACACAACAAGAACTTTACGTAATCGGATTTTCAACGAATCGATAAAGCTGATTCGACGAAGTTTAGTCGATCCGAATTCCAGCAAACAGGTAGAACACAAATAAATGAAGAGATCCTTCAGAGTATAAGTAGATTCGACGAACATCAATAAATCTCATAGAAATGTAAGGTAACCAGGTTGTTATTAATTCTTAGAAAAATGTGAAAACTTCCAAGATTTTGTAAATGATTCGTCTGTATTGTATCTGTTATAGTCAGTCAAACTCTTTTTAGAAAACGAGTGTTATTCCGATAGTTTTGTTATTTTTCTAATTAGTTTTCCAAAAATATTTAATTTACAATGACATCATTGTAAAGTTAAATTAACGAACATCTGATTATGTACCTTACACCATACTATAAAAAGGAAGTCCTTAAATAACTTTTACACAGGTTAAAGATCAAAAATAAATCTAATGAAAGTAGAAAGAAGCTATGAAGGTCTATGCAAAAGCACGCCATTACAATAATGCAAGTCGATGCCAATCAACACGTAATGTCTATTCTACTACGCCTATCGCAGGCCCATCTAGCTATTGACAGCTATCCAGACATCCGATGCTCGTAAAAGGCGTCTGCGGACAACTACCGCCGTGCTTCGAGAATACTGAGTGAGCACAGACCATAGCCCAATAGAGATGTTGTACGCAGTTTCCTATAAAAAGTAATGTCAATGCATTCGTCTATCGACTTTAATTGCAATTTGGGATGTGGTTCATAAAAATGTTAGATAACCAAAAACAAATAGATATAATAACAAATAAACAAATAGATATTTGAAGGTGGTAGAACCACTGTAGTTGGACCGGGGAATTCCCACCGCCACATCTATTTCTAGCGTGAAGCATTTCTAGCGTTTCGATGGAAGGGTGTGGTTGCCGGCACGCTTTTATATGAGGCTCCTTTTGCCTAGATGTGGTCGCCACTCGAGAACCTTTCTTTCCCATCGGTTATCGGTCCTACGAGCGATGTGGCCGGCCTATTGCCACTTCAGCTTGCTAATTTTCAGAGCTATTGGTAGGTAATCTTTATTCGTCTATAGTAGGTACATACTAAGTTGTAATTTTGCTATACGTGCAAAATGCTACAACCTAATTTGTTTTCGTTACCTACTTTAATGTAAGTAGTAGTGGAATATTATGTATTATTTCTCAACGAAAAAATATATGAAAATAACGACAATACGACATTTCTATTCGATAACAATACTGCGAAATAAAAACAATTAACACGGTAGATGAAATGCTAATTTATATTAAAACTCTCAGTGCTTACGCTATGTGCACTGAATTATTTTAAATTATTGCATGATACATCCATGTTGTATAATGGCCGAAGTACATACAAAATGTGAAATATAAACGTATGAATCGAATCATTGCCTTTGTCTCATTAATTTTATTGTTTCAATGACATAATAGACACAATAGACATTACACGTTTATTGAATTGTCTACTTCTAAAATGTCTAAATGACATAGGTGAAACGTTGACAAATTTTATTGGGTCAGTGGGAACTAAGATATGTTTATATCCTTTTCGTATTAGACATAGAAGGATAATTTACGGATAAATAGGGGAAACTTATACATATTAAATTTATCATATTAGTAATTTTTAATCGTACGACCTTGGTAAGATTAATATTGTCCATTTTAATTAATGTTGACCAATTCACTGTACTGATACTAAGTTGTCCATCTGACAGTAAGTTATTGCCGCCAGAGGACAGCAAATAAGCCACTTCATACGGAACAAGAGTTCTGTCGAAATTCAATCACAGATGCATTGCCACTCCCGCGGTCCAAGATGGTCGTGTCGGAGTACGACGGCAATCACACCCTTCCCCTGAAATGCAAGAACCGCTTCACGCTAGAGTGTAAATATAGATTTGATCCAGATTTGCACAGAAACCTACATAGCACCTACTCTCCCGTCCTCTCTGTGATCATCTCGTAGACACAAGTTCTTAAAAGCTTACTTCTTTTGTGCTAGTTTCAGCTTTTAACGACTAGCACTGAGTACGTACTTGAATCTGCTCGTTATTTCCAGAAAACTTTTAAAGGCAATGCAAATAAATTTTTGAAGTACTATAATTGTTTATGTGAATAATAAACTCGTCTAACGGCACCATATGTACTTAATGAAGATTATGTAAAGCTTGCTTAAAATAAGTACCTACTTATTTTAGTTTGATAGCTCGACACACTCAATGCCAAAGTAGTTGCACACTACCTTTAGCATGTGCCACTAGGGACGTAAACCTTCCCCAACACTAGAGGAGGTCTTTAGGGTATTCCACTACGCTGCATTGAAGCTTGTTAGCGGAACGGCTTCAGATCAGCAGCAAACTCGTATCGAGTATACAACCCGTCTGCGAGGTAACCGACCAACTTTAACGACTTCTTTAATTACAACAACACCGAAGACGGTTCCTTCGAAGCACAGCTCTTATGTACTACTAGTGATCACCTCTCTAACTTCCGATCACGTGAGATATGGTTATCTTAGTTATGCGCGATTCATGTTAACGTTAAAATACAGTTATCATAGGCCGAATCATAAGTTATGAAAGAAAGAAATAGTTTATTCAAAATTCATAAATACTCACACAGTTAAGGACACAATAATAATATATTAACAACTACCGTCAGATACGTGAGTGGTCTACATCACGTTATATATTTTCTTATCTGATTGAAGTAGCAAACGAGCATGCAGTCCACCTAGATAGTAAGTGGTCACTGCCGCCCATGGTCATCTATAAGCAACTTCATAAAGAACATGGGTTCTATCTGAAGTCAATCAAAGATGCGTTGCTACTCCTGAGGATTATGATGATCACCTCATATAAAAGTGAGCCAGCAACCCCACCCTACCATCGAAACGCAAGAAATGCTTCACGCTAGAAATAGGTGTGTTAAATACTAAAGCGTCTTTAGTGGCTTGCATTTTTCAGCAGACGCAGGCCTAGATTACAGGATTACAGTTTTAATTGCAAGAGCTGTGAGTTTTCCGACGGTCCTAATTAGCTCGCAGACAGAGCACTACAGTATAAAATGAACATCACGGAAGGCTTAAACAGGAAGAAAAGGCTGAATGTTAACCCATTTTGAAAGAATATGAAGTAGTTTCCGACCAAAGCCCGCAATATACAATTTACTGGCAGGCTCGCTGTCGAAAAGTGATATGTACCTAAAGTATGGTAAAGAATATTTTTTTAAATGTTAGAATCATGAGTCTAATGAACCTGTTTTTAGTGGTAGGGTGTTGTTGCCGACTCACTTTCATATGTAATGACCATCCTAATGCTCTGCCTAAAAGTCAAAAATCTAAAATTATCAGTGTTCCTTCACTATATTATGCATTTATTATACATAAAAACCTTCCTCTTGAATTACTCTATGTTTTAAAAAAACTGCAATAACATCCGTGGCGTATTTTTAAAGATTTAAGCATAAGTAGGGGCAGACAACGGGAACCAACTTTGTTTTATACTATGTAGTGATGAAGCATCATGAGTTTATGTCTTACAAACAAATAACATCCTTACAGGTAAATAAGGATTCGGATCTGCGGTCTTGACATAATAATAGCACACAATTAATTAATTATAGTTCCCTATTGTATACTCCAATGTTATTGTTTCAAACGCGGTTTTCATAATTTGCAGTACATATATTCATACCGGAGAGACAAAGATTTATTCCACGAGTAGAAGTTTGATTATTTAGTCTCTAATCGACTTAAAGGCAAACTATGTAACTCTGACGTTAGAACATTATAATATTAAAAGAAATTAAGCCATAAAGTCAAACGTGAAAATCATTTTTAACATAGAAAATGGTAAGTTCACTTCACTTTTGAAATAACACTCAACGACACAGACGTTAACAAATTATGTGGATTTTGATTGAAACAAAGTACCGCTCAATGAAAACCCAAATATAAAAAAAACTTTTTAGGAAAAAAATCTAATAGAATAATGTACAGTAAATGCGTGAATAAAAGTCATGCAAAGAGGCGCATATACGCGTACCTGCACTTTTTTTTTGTTTTCGAGGGGGAAACCTTCAAAAGGTACCTGACGCCGTGGGAGCGACGCAGGGTTATGTGGGATTTTTACCGCACTATAACCCTCCCGGTGGCCGCCTTGGGCGCTATTAAGGGGACTCCGGGAACTCGGTCCGAACGCAACCGAAATTCTCTGAGCGCGTTGCCCCATCGGGCTCCTCCCAGATGGGCGGCTGGGCCCACCGCTCCGTCTAGTCTTTACGACGGTATGCGACCACATATACCGCCATCCTTCCCGGGATCGCCTGACCGAACTCTAGCCGCCTGCAACCCCGGAAGCTCCTTTTAGTCGCCTCTTACGACAGGCAGGGGATGCCGTAGCCCTATTCTGATCCCGAAACTATAGGGACGACGCGTATCTGCATTGAAATTCGTAGAACATATACCAAATAAAGTTTACTGGATAAGTTGAAACCGCAACAATTTGTAGATAAGCCTATTTCCCTGTAAAGCAATTTAAGGGAATTCCTCATCGGTCTCGCTATTTATGCAAACCCGCGTTTTCCTTTATAATGGCTATAAATTTGTGGGAGATTAACAAACGCCATCATTTGTCCTCAGCGATGGGGCAGGCGGTGTAGCGCTCAGCTATCCCTCGGCTCAAGTGGAAGATGAGCAAAGTTGGTAGACGGCACTATGGCTCCAGATGCGGCATACTACGAAGAGGTAATTATTTTTTACAGTTGTACAATTTAATGATTCAAGAAATTGTTTTTAATAGCCAGGTTTATCTTACTTAAAGAATAAACATTTATTTATACAAAAAACGTGGAACGCATTAAAAACGAACAAAGGTAAAAAAACGAAAAAAAAATATCTTAAATGATCAATTCTTGTTTTACAATCTTGGTGGTTTTTTTATTTAATAATTTCAATCTGATATGTATACATTTTTACGCCTCTAGGTGGTTGGGAATGGATTGTAAATTTATTACACAATTCAACTCAAGAACAAATAAAACCCAAAGCGAGGAAATAAATATGTAGCAAAAATATTAAAACTCTATTCTAAGTACATTTCGTAACTTCTATGTTATAAGCTTTTCTTGTCTATTTACATGAGCATATGTTTGTGGAAGTCGCAACATAAAAGAAATTCTTCACAATCTCTTGAAATGTGTTCAATTTTTGATAAAAAGAAACTTTAATTAATTAATTTAATAATATTTCTATTTATCCTCGTAGGTGGAGCAATTGAACGACAAAGATGGCCTACACGTGCCGGTGCATCAAGGAAGAAGGATCCTGCCACACTTGATGCCACCAGCTCACGCGTGGGTGGAGAACGAAGAACTAGAACGCCTAACCGATAGCAGAACAAATAGTCCGGGAGAGAACAGAAGATTACTTAGTCCGAATATCCAGAAACAAACACGAGTTCAAGCCGGGCTCACCTTAGGTGTAAAAGATATAAAGAAACACACAAAATGTCCTCAAATAGCAAAGAAGGTGAAGCCAAAGGAGAAGACGAAATTCCAGAAAAGAAAAGAGAAGCTATTCGAAGTGCTGAGGCCACCGTACTTCATCATCACTATGATTGTGCTCATAGTGAGTATATATAATACTATTAATTATTATTTAAAATTTCACGATAGTAATAATAAAAGTTATAAATAAAAATTATAAAGTTATAATCAGTTAAGGAAAATATAAATTAATAAAACTCGAACTGAGTAATTCGCAGAATCTAGTTTTACCTAATAAATTCAATTACAAACGTTTTGCTAGAAATTATGTTTGCATAAATATAAAATTCTCATTTGCTGTAATTTAAGGTCTAATAATATCATCCATAGTTTTTTGGCATTTACCAATATTATTATTTAATTAAGTTATTTTATTTTAGTCCTTTTGTGTATTTTGTATATCATTTATTATTTTGTTCATCACATTGGTTTCTCTTATTATTGACTAACGTTCGTTAATTCTAATTCAATTGTATTCATCCAGGTATTGATTCACTTATGTCGGCCGGAGTCGCTGCAGGTTCAGTTGGAGTGGTCGCCAGTGGTGTGGTGGCGGGAGCCGTGGAGGCTGTTCACATATGGCTTCATCCACGCTAGCGCCAGCCATCTGGCGTTGAACGCGCTGGTTGCTCTTGCTGTAAGTATTTTTTTTTAAACGCTTGTATTAAACAGTTGAGAGTTTCTTATTTTAATGGTAAATGGTATTATAAAATTCGTAAAAAATATAATAGTGTATCGACACATCGACATTCAAAAATTGACCCCATAAATCTGTACTCAATGCAACCTTTTATTATAAGATTGAAGTAGCAAATGAGCATGCATTCCACCCAATGGTAAGTGGTCACTGCAGTCTATGGGCATCTGTAAGCAACTTCTTTTAAAAAATTGTTTTATCTAACGTCAATTACATATCCGTTGCTGCTCTCGAAGAATATAGTCACTTCATATCAAAGTAAGCTGATGAAAAACCTATTATTGAAGCATTAAGTTACGCGAGTCCAATGACGATTTTTTGGAAATATTTTGGTTTCACTGCGGCAAAGAAGCAGAATTCCTTAGCGTCGCCGTACATGGGCCACCGGCAACCTCAAAACGCCGTCACTGGCATATTTCCTATCTTTCTATACAGTTTATATAGACTCGCTGCATACGGTGAATGCTTCTAGCTTTTGTGGCGGCGTTTGTGACCGCCGCGAATGACACGTGTGCGATGACACTTACATGCGTATTACATAAGTTTTTTGTATTTTCAAGTAGCAATGTTTATTTTTACCCAGGTGGGCTGGCGGCTCGAGCGCGAGCAGGGCTGGGCGCGCGTGGCGGTGGTGTGGGCCGGCGGCGTGGCGGCGGGCGCGCTCGGCGCCGGCGCGCTGCAGCCGCGCGTGCGCGTCGTTGGCGCGTCCGCCGCCGTGTACGCGCTGCTCACTGCGCATCTGCCTAATGTTTGCCTTAGGTACGGTGATATATGTTAATTTTTTATATTTTTACGATAATGAAAAAAATCTGTAATAATATCTGTATAACTGCAATTTTTATCGCAGTAAATAATTTGAATAATCTTTGAACTAACGTGACGTCTTTGCAGGTTCGGCCACGTACCGCTGTGGTGGTTCCGCCCGCTGAGCGTGGTGGTGCTGGGCGTGTCGGAGGCGTGCTGGACGCTCGCGCGGCCGGCGGCGGGCTCGGCGCAGGTGGCCTGGGCGGCGCACGCGCTCGGCGCCGCCGCTGGGCTGCCGCTAGGCTTCCTCGTCTTTACTGGTGAGGATTAACTAGATTACAGACTTCATTAACTGGGTTCTAGGTTTTACAATGCAGTCGAAGTAACGTGAAGTCATGGTTGAGGATTTGAAGATTTTTTAAACACTAAAAAGCG
The DNA here is from genome assembly GCA_949699795.1 of Spicauda simplicius. Classification (NCBI taxonomy): domain Eukaryota; kingdom Metazoa; phylum Arthropoda; class Insecta; order Lepidoptera; family Hesperiidae; genus Spicauda; species Spicauda simplicius. Next base: position 394,307 of record OX453063.1, read on the forward strand.
TATTTACGCGTATCGAGTTAAAATGACTATGGAAGTATCGAACAAAAGAAAAATAATTAGCATGTATTTATGTTAATGTATTATCTATCTATTTAAATTTTAGACGAGTAAAATCAGTAACTGAATTTCTACCTTCCTTCCACTCCGTGGATTAACGTGATTTTCACGTTTGATTGTTCATTGAATGTTCTTCAATATTTTCCTTAACTAATAAAACTTAAGTAATCATTTTATTGTACCTTGCACTTTTCTTTTAAAATCCAACCTGAGGTAAAAAAGGTCAAATTTTAAAACATCATAAGAATAGTCAGTTTGAAAACGAAAGTTAAGATTTACTTTTTCATATTCTGTTCCAGGTGAAAATGTTTCGAACACCTACGTCCGAGCTAGTCGAGTGTTATCAGCAATCCTTCTCACGCTGGGAGTGCTGGGCTCCGCCGCCCACTACACCTTCTGGTACGAGTACGACCCCTATACCTGAAAATTACTCAAAACCTTAACGGGTTTCAAACAATGATGAAGTAGGTCAGGAGATTGTCATATCTTCGGTGTATATTGGATCAGGATCCGACGGTTCGGGAAGATTCATTTATAAAAGTGAAGAAGTTTAATTAAGGGCAGAAACAGTGGCATAGTGTGGCTCGGTGTTTTGGCGGGAGTTAAATTAACAGGGACTATCTATAGGGACATGTCGGCCATAAATAGGTATTTGTATAAAAAAAAAACAAAAGTTCCTTAAACAAGCCGATGTAAAAAAACGATTCTCATGTTTTCAATTTTGCCGCCCTGTCAAGTGCCGACGTAAAACTTGTAAATTTTTAGAGTGATTAATTAGATTGTGCCGTCCCTTAAAAATCTCCGCTCCATCGCACCGCGCGCTACGTCTCTGGTTACTTACAAGTTTGAAATAATGAAAAAGTACTTTTAAAGAGTACTTTATCGTACTTAATGGTGCTTCTATGAAACTAGTCTGCTTCTAACTGAATGTCATTAAATTTAGTGCCATATTACATTTTTCATTGTTAGTATAACGAAAAATTTGTAATATAATTTTACCAAAGGCCTAATTGTAAGTACATATTTACCTTAAAATGAATAAGGCATATCCTAGCATAAGCGTTACCAAATAATTGTTACTTTACTTGTAAGTAAAGATTAAGTACCGAATGAGATTATAGTGAATTTGAGTACAATGTATATTTCATGTGTATACATTAATTTAATGTCAAGAAATGTAAACGACTATTAAAGAGATTTTAAATGTACGATAATAAAAAGTACAAAGAAAAAGGCAATGCAAGCACGAAAAAAAGTATTATCAAACGCACATGTGTCTTTAGCAAAATATTGTTATCGGCTTTTATCGCAAATATTGTAATGTGATAAATAGTTAATTGTTATATTAATATTCGTACTTAAATACGTACAATTTGCAATCGAGTCTTACGAATCACATTAAGTAGTTTTTATTGATAAGATTCGATATTATCAAGCGATCATTGTCAACGCTAGGCAATTGTTATGAAACCAAAGCAATAATAATGTAATATATTATTCCAAAAATATACCCGACTGCTTTAAAAATAATTCGAGAGGGAAAAACGTAGTATTATAAGTTAAAGCAGATCGAACAAACAAAAATTAGGGAAAATTCTACTAACGCACATTTGTATTTGTCGTTGGATTCGGTTGAATTTGTTAGAGCGGCTTAGGGTCACTAACAATTGAGATGAATTCTAGGACACTTGTTTTAAAATCCGTTTTTGGTATTCTTCTTCTTCAATGTTTTTAAAGACCTGACAAAACTCTACCAAAACGGAATTAAAGTAGCGGCGATAATCCATTAATGCCTGATTTTTGCTATCGATGATACAGACTTAATGCATAAAACTAAACATGATGTATAGGCGAAATATTTAAGTTATTACATTTTTTATTAATACGCTATCAATATCAGATTAAAAAAGAAATTCTCATGTAAAAATACTTAAACTTTTTATGGGTTGTGATATTTAGCAGAAATTTACCAACAATTTCTCATATAACACATTTAAGGGAAATATTATACTTACTTCTTACTAATAATGCTAAAGATTACTCTATCTAGTCTACTTCTTAAAAATCTTAAGCATACTTTACTAAGAATTAAGCATTAACTTTCATTTTTATTAAAACTTAAAGGGTCTACAGCTATACCAAATTGTAAATGTACAAAATGTTGTATATTTATAGGCATTTTCTTTATAGCAAAATTATACAATGTAAATTTAACTAATGTAAAATTTATGAAAATTTACAACATGTACAGTTTGTATTATAATTATTGTATTGATTTCTGCGAAATCGCCTTTAGGGTTCATGTTTTGTATCAAAACATTTATCAGTGGATTTTGCTCCATTGACCTGACTGAAATAAAATTCGGTTTATACCTTACTTTGGATATTATTATTTTATCTACCATTTTTATTCAGTCGAGTTACATTTTTATCTATATACCTTTATATTTTTCCTATATCCTAGTTTTTTCGTATATATGTAGTATCAACACATAGAAATCCGAGATTAAAAATCAGCTTTTATATTTGTTAAGATTTTTTGGTTGAATGGTTAAATAAAGGTTCGTCGAATCTAAATCAACAGCAATGTTACCAAAATCTCAAAACATCAATAAGGGCTGGTCAAATAAAATACAATATTATTTTCTCTTTTAATTTATTTAAGTACCCATCGATCTTAAACAACGCCTTATAAAGATAACATCTCCAAAGCAGTTCCGTTTAGTAATTAAGCTAGCAATACTTGTCCCCACATTTAAACTATTCTTATAATTGGGTTACTTATGTCTTTTTATCTTTAAGAAGCAAAAAAATAAGTCATTTTCATTATCAGTATAAGGATGATTCATTTGGGGTGCTCCACCTGACAAGTATAGTCTTGATGCTCATAAATATACACCCTTTTTCATTATTTGCATAAATTTTTGTGTCAACTTTTTTGTATTTTTTAATATACAATTACTACTGTATTACAATAACCAATATGATTACTTATTTATTTATTTCCAGGATATCTGAGGAATTCGAAGATTTATTCCGATATCAATATAGTAAGGTTTTCTTTAGGTATATATTTTTCAACCACAACCAACTTTAAATGCAATGGAAGTACAATCTATACAAATTGGCAAAGAACGATTCCACAAACTCAGTCCGTTCCAAAAAGCATGAGATCAATGCCTGCGGCTGTGTACTGTAACTTTAACTAAATAAATACTTTAGTACTACAAATATCTTAATTAGATCACTAATCTTAACATTAAACAGTCGGAGAAACAAACTCTGTACAATAATTTAGCTTTCTCAATACCAATAGTTTTAAAAGTATGAAGATCGTGTTGTAAAATAAATAGTTCGTTTGTAGAAAAGACATTCTATTCTCAGCAATTCAATGGCCGACACTGAACTCCTATTTCTGTACATCTGCACTCTTGGCAAGGAGTTGAAAGTTCTGCAATGATTCGGCCAACACGGTACATTCTTCCATAAATATTACATCCTGCTAATTTAAGAAGACCTGGTCCAACTCCTAAGGAATTAGCAGCAGGCCGTGGAACCTCATTGATTACTGCATGACCCATTTCTTCTCTTAATTCAACAGGTTTGTTAGACGTGGTTCGTGGTGGTGGTCTGCTAGTAGATACAGATTTTTTTGTCGTTGGAACTGGTGAAGGTTTGAACGTAGTCGTTACAGGGCGAGGAGTCGACCTGATGGCCATCGCTTCTCCAAGCACTAAGTGATCAATTCTGTTAATAGTATTCTGTGGAAGTATTTGCTTAGGTGGATTGTACGGATAATGATGGGTCACGGGAACAAATGAGTCCATCATATGCATTGGTGGACTCTTCGGCGGTGTCACAGGCTTCAACGTTGTTGATACTGGCTTGTGTACTGTAGTGTTGATTACTGATTGGGTGGTCTTCTTTTTATTCGGTGATGCGGTGGTTGCGTCATAATTATCACTTAGTAGCAATTTCAAAACACTGCCAAAGGAAAACCCTTCATCGTCTTCCTCTTCGTCGTAATCCAAAGAATGATTATAGTTTTGGGTTTTCTTCTCTATTTTAGGAGTAGTAGTAGTAATTGTTACTTTTTCAGTAGTTTTAGGAGGTGAAAAAGAAGTAGTGTCAACTATTTCTTTGTCGGAGTAATTTTTGGAAACAGTTACGTTTGGGATTTTGGAGGTCGTTGTGACCACCGTGAGGTTAGTATTCGCAGTCTTCGTTCCTTGAGGTACATTAAGGGCATCTGTATTATTTTCCGATGGAATTATAGTCTCATTTAAAGTTATTTTGAATCTTTGTGTTGTCAAAGGAGCAGGCGTTGTTTTGTTACCTGAAAATATTCACAGGGTATTTTTTTAATCTGGTAAAATATGTTGTATATCTACCTATAAAAATCTTAAAATTAACCAACCTTGATCACAAAGCAATTCCCCACAGCACAGGTCTACAGAGTTTGTGCTAGCCGGTCGACGCTTGCAACCTGGTGGTGTATGACAAGGTCGCGGAGAGCAATGGAGCTCGCCCCATGCGCAAGTGCAAATGGAACATGCGAGGTTCACTGAGTCTCCAGCAGGAACCCTTCGCCCATCACTAGACGTGCATTCACCTGGAAATATGTTAATTCAAATGTATAAATAAAAAAACGTGCGGTACTCGGCGACTGCCTTGGTAAAGCTATTGCATATCATTTTTTTATCATCTTATGCAATTATAATTATTGATTTATTTATCCAGTATTTTTTTTCTATGATATTAATTCAAGTTTTTTTCACCTTTATCAGTATCCAGTTGCATAGAAGTAGTCAAATGTGGTACAACTGGTCCAGATGGAGTACTTGGATAAACTGCATAATACTCGTCAATAATCCCTGGTCCTTTGGGAATAAAACCACCTGAAATCATGAAACGAGTCTGCTTTTAATCGAAAGTCCTCACTTTTACTTCATATAAAGGATATGGCTAGTTTTTTTATAGTTTTCAATGGAGGTGTACACGTAAAGAAGTCTAATCATAAAGTACCTATATACATAAATTACCGTATACTTATTTTACTTTATGTTTAACTGGGTAGAAACATTCTAAGTTAATGAATGAATTTATTTGCGACCGGTTTAATATGCAAATTAATTATCGATTCTTTTATCTACATTTTTCGATTCTCAATAATCATTTGGTTTCAATCATAAAACAAGCAAGTAAATAAATGTTTAAAAGGATTATAAAGGATGTTTCTATTTTAATCGTAATATTTATAATTTTAATATTTTTGTAAAACAGTTTTTAGTGCAGTACATTAATAATAATAATTATACTTTCCACTTGTCTTCTTTTTATTTATTAGCAAAAACTAAACACGACGATGTTGGAGATGAGCTAAAATACCTATACCAGACCTACAAAAATCATCTATTTAGTAGACTTTAAAATCGTTTCATAATTTTTATATACAGCATACCCTAAATCAAAAAAAGAAACAAAAATCCCTGCGTGTACATGAATATAAGATAGGCAGAACTCCATACAAACAACGGCCATGTCATTTTTAAATAAAAAATAAGAATCTCTTATTACCTTCTGTCTCTACTGGAGGGGAAAATAAATTTACTGCTGGCGTTTCAACTTCAAAGTTGGCACTGGTGCTAGGCATTTTGGTTTCAGCCTTGTTGAGCTCAGAGATATGACTACCCAACGAAGCTGTTACTGTATATTCGTGTACAGATGTTGACAAATCATTTGTAACACCAGGATACCCAATATTTGTTAACTCAGCTTCTTGTGTTAGTGGATATTCAGGAGATTCAACTTTTTTGGATATGAATACAGGATATTGAGTTGGTTGATAAACGTCTTCTCTCCTTTTTGGAAATGTGGTATCCTTAGATTCAATACTAGGGTAATAAACGGGGAATTTATCTTCTCTGCCTAAAGCAGGATATGATAGACTTTCTTTGGACGATATATCATCTTCAACAACAGCGTCAGCTGCTACAAAAGGAATGATCCTGAAAATTATTAAATCATCATATTTTTACAATGTACAATTGTTCATTAATATATTTGTTAATAAAAATAGAAATACAATAATTACTTCAAATTAGGTAATGATGGCGGTAAAGTAGGTTCTGTGTAGTCGTAGTCATAGTCTTCTTTTGTTTTTTTAGAAATGTTTAGAGAATCCATTAAAGCAGTTGGTATTGCTTTTGTCGGGGTTATCGTAGTCGTAGAAGTAGTTGTAGAATGAGAGGAATTCGTTCTTAAGGAGCTCGTCACATTAATTGTGAAAGTTTCATTTTCATCAAAGCCTCCATTTCTGTCAGTGATAATGTCGACTGGTGAAAATGTTTGTGCTTCTAAAATACTTGTATCGATATATGGCACACGTGGTTCACTCTCAAGTTTTATTTTCTCCGTATCATTTCCGTTTGTTATGTTAAGAGACATTGACGTTGACGATAACTCTGTCGTACAATTAATTGTTCCGTTTATCATAATTTTAACTGTAGCTTCTGGAAGTTCTGTGGTTGGTTTTTCAGTTACAGTATGAGAAATGACAATTTCAGTTACAGCAGGAGACTTTTTTGTTGTTGTATCATTTATGTTTGGAGTAGTTTGGGTTGTAGTGGAATTTTCTTCTTGAGCTGTTTTGTAAGTAGAGCTTACAGATGAGAGATCATCAGTTTTCCTTTTAACTTTAGTTGTAGTCACGGAATTTTTCTTTGTCGGTACCGTTATTGTTGCCTTGTCGGTCACAGCACTGGATTCTTTGATAGTTGTTTCACGCTTAGTAGATTTGGAAGAATGAAACGAGCGATCTTCATTTTTTATCGATACTAATGAGTTGTGCCATAACTTTTGCAAGTTTGTATCTGCACTATCTGTAATTAACAAAATAATAATTAAAATAAATAACAGCGACTCGATAATATAAATAGTAATTAAAAATATAAGATACGTACTATTTCTGGTGTGATCACATTGATACTGATGTGGGCAGCACTGCCCTGGTTGCACTAAAGGTGTACAGCCCAAGAGTGGTGGAGCACACGAAAGGTGCTGGCAGCGTACTGAGCCCCGCAGACAGAAACACTGTGTGCATTTCGATCCTGTCTCTGATATAACCCTTTCTCCTTCCAAGATCCTTACGCCGTTAGAATCTTCACAATCTGAAAAATGTAGACCAAACGAGTAGTTATATAAAATTCTGTATTCGAAATTTAATACCGTCGATGATCACTGCATAGTATAAAAGAAAGTTGCATCCCGCTGTCTGTCCCTATGTATGCTTAGATCTTTAAAACTACGCTACGCTATTCAAAAGGAAGGTTTTTATATATAAAACTTGCATAATATAGAGGAGAAACACTGATGATATTAGATTTTTGACTTTAACATTGGATAAAATAAGATATAAATGTTTGTAGAATTTAGTCAATGCTACCATGAGGATATACTTACCATGAGGATTTCTGGGATCAGGCGGCCGAGTGCTAACATGTTCACAATAATACCGTTGGGGACAACAGGCACCTGGTGCTGGTCGTGCTTTGCAGCCGGATGGAGGTGGAAGACATCGAGGTCGAACGCACCGTCTAGCACCTCCAAGGCAGAAGCACTGTTCGCAAGCTACATTGGAGCTCATCGCTGACCCTGCTGCATACACCGTTCCTCCTTCCACACACGCTGGAAACACTTTAAAGGTTCACTTGCTTGTTAAACTCATGTAATACAATTATAAATTTGAAACGGCATACCATGTCTAATTGATGCAGGTGTCGCAATGATAGAAAAGTCGTCATCTTCAAATCTCGCAGATGCCCCATGTTCCAATAACATGATTCTATCTGAAACGACAATGGTCATGGGTAAGGCCAGGTAAGGTGACAGTATCTTGTAGCACGGCTATAACTATAATAACTACTATATATAACTACAATCGTACACATTTTTTCACTACAATTTTGTATCTGTTTAAACTTTCTCATAATAATATCTCCTGACAACAAATATGCATTAGCTGCGAATCTCATTATCCCTGTAGTTTCGAGATTAGAATATTTTTTTTTTAAGGCTACGAAGAGGTGGTGGCAGATTGTTCCAGCATTCGGTGGCGCTGTACATGAAAAACGTCTTTCATTTTCACCTTAAAAACGAAATGACTTTCCGAACAACCCAATATATGATTATACAATAATTGTTGTGATTGTGATAACCGCTACAATACCTATAAATATCAGTTCGTTTGTGAAAAACGGTTCATTTTTATACTGGCATTCTGCGAAAAAAACTTATTATTTTCGGTGCGCATATTCATTGTGATGGACTCTAACCCCTTGAGTAACGCCGACATGTATTTTACCTTACTCTTTACACGCACTTTTTTGTGACTAACCTGGGCAGTGCAGCTCCGGGCAGCATTCGCCTCTTCTATGCAACACGTGGCAGCGCGGAGGTGGCTCTGGCAGCGGTGCGCATGCGCGGCGCCTGCATGATAGAGCGCCCCGGGAGCATATACATAGAAGACACGCTTCCCGGGTCCTGACGGTCGCACCGTCCGCGAACCAGCGGCCTTCGTACATGCAACCCTGTGGTAGCTCCAAGGTGCCTGGAATATTGGGAGGAAGTTACAAGGCATGAGTATATATAGTGTTTTTGCAATTCGATTTATTGATCACTACAGGAAAGTAAATTCTAAAATATAAATTAATAACACTATTTTTAAAAATAATATAGAGACAACCCTATTGCTTCAACAGAGTGTAGGTAGTTATTTTATCAACTAGGCTTAGTTTCCATACTGTACATATTTGTACTGTGTCTATATATCCGATTTCCCCCACACTCCCCTACTCATATATTTTGAATTATAGTAAGTTTTTCAATCATGAGTAGTATTTTATTTAACATCCATTTATTTTACGTTTATACAAAAAGTTCAGTTTATTTTCAGGTAATCAAACAATTAAACTTAAATTAAACGTTTAAACAATGTATGTCTTACCAATTGCTCTTAAGTGTCGACTTCTTATGGCTGGGACTCCTACATCTTCATTATAAATTTCTGTTAACATAAAAAGTTTGAGTTTTGTTATACAGCCGAGAAGCAAGAATTATTTCAATGCCCAGTGATATATGCGATATTTGGAGTACTGTTTATTTCTGAGTTTCGACAATATAAAATTATTAGCCGTTACCGTAAAATTGTTAATGAGTAGAGAATGATGGGTATTTATTTAATTCCAGTGGTACTTTATTGTTTATATATCTCGTTGGTCACATCGTATGTTATGATAAAAACGATTTACATAGACTTTCATGTCATTATTATAATTATCTTCTCTTAACTCTCACATTTAATTTAATATGTTTAAGGCGCGAGAAGGTTTATTACAAAAACAATATGTGTTGACTATCTACACAAATAAATAAAACTGAACTATGATTTAAATAACAAAACTTTCTACCTGCAACATACTAAAATAAATATAATTATCCAAAAAGTGGTTACCGCGCCACAATTTATTATTTTGTTTGATTTTTTGTTTTTATTATCATAGCAAGAATAGGAGCACATCTTTTGTGAAAGGTAATACGAGACGAAATATATCATACTTTTTTATATTTAATATTGTGGTTTATAACAGCCATAGTGATTCACACTCCATATGAATATCGAGTGTCTGTCTACTTATATTTTGATTCAAGAAATACAGACCTGCGACGTTTGATATAAGTTTAAATACTGCACACTATTTTAACATAATTTGATTATAGCAAGAACTAGGGTGACTTTAATGAAGGCAAATTACACGCGAAGGAGATTAGGATCTCAACGCATAAATCTACATAGCTTTGACACTAATCCGACGTATGCACGGTTGTGGCTTCAATCCCCGACCAATTGAACTAAATATACCCAAATTATTAACTTAAACGCCTTATTGTCTTGCTGTTTATAGAATCAACAGAACGAAGACTCGTAGTTAAGTTATGGTATTGCTTATATGTTAGTAGTTGGATTTTTATTTTGTTTTTTTCTTGTAATAAAATGAGACGTAAATAAAGCTGATTTAATATTAAGCAAAAAATACTCAAATTTATATAATGCCAATGGAAACTCATCGATAAATCTTTGAAAACTTCCGACAGAGTCAAAATAGAACCATATTTAGTAAGTGATAGATTTGTACCAGAGATTATATTTGATGTGATGAAGCGCTATGATTAAAGCACCCAACTATGCGTTGACACAAGTTCGCGTTTCTACTGAAACCTTTAAAAATACACTCTTTCTAATAAAAATGGATTATTTGACGCTATCTAGTATATAACAAAATATCATTTTTATATACTTAATCGATCGATCGATCGATCGATCATAAACAAGTGCCCTGTTATTCAATCCAATAAAATAAATCAAATGCGCCTTCCACTTTCTTCTATATTCAACGTAAAACAAGCGCTGAGATCTCTTTTAAGACCAATTTTGAAACGCTGTGAGAACAATAACTTGTCCATCATACAGATTTGATAGAATAGCCATCAGTGCCAGGTACACGCCAATTCCAATCTAGATTATGAAAGGTATCGAGAGGCCTCGTGGGAACGTGCACGGACCGCCCACGGCACTAACAGTACTGTAGGATAACTGCCCACTGCCCATTGGCCCATTGACCATTGAACTTTGTTGACTCACTTAGTAACAGTGCATATAAATTGTGTAAAAGGATTACACGGAAATTATGCGTGCAGCAAGATTTTATTTCGCCATTTGTATATTATCATAAGTCAAAGGACTATAAATAAAGATCAACGAACTTTTAAGATTACGGAGAATATATTTTTCGTCATTCAAAAGCCTTCCGCTTTATATTATAAACGCGTAATCGGTTAAACGGTTTTCAAAATTGGCTCGTTTCTTAAAACTGCAAAAAACAAGTTTATGCAAATAACCGAATGAGCTTAACGGTCAAAACACTAATCATTGATTACCTACATCAATGTAGGTAAAAGAAATGGTTGAAAAAACATAAGTCGTGACACGGGAGATCGTGACAGGGGCTTAATCGCATAAGCTCACTAGACTAGTCGCAATATTTGCCATTTCTCTGGAGCACGTCACCGGGACCACCCAGCGCGATCTGATGTTCCGCGAGATACCCAGCGCTAAGTGAACTTTAATTGGTACCCACCCGTACAGTTTATTACAGCGTAAAGGGTTATTGATATGATGGAAAGTATAAGCAAGCCCGCTAAGATTGTAATTAGATTGATGTTATTTGTTAGAACTTCAGTTTAAATAAAAAACTATTATAAATAATCATTATGTCCATTGCAACAAGTCACTCTATCTCCATCACTCCAAAATTGGAAGGTTAAATAATCAGTTCAAAACAAAATAACAAAATGACAAATTAAAGAATTTCAGGCCACGGAACAACATTTTAAATATAAAAAAATAGAAAATATAAGACAGAAAGTAATTGTAATTTCAATCTTCACAACACAAATATTGTAATGCGAAGATTTTCCTGAAGATACGTCGCACACGTATGCGAAATCTCATACTACAAAATACAGGTATTATTTTTTAAGAAAGTTAAGAAAATTGTTTTATGTTTTATACAAGTACACTATTCACCAATTAAAATAACACTAAATAACATTTTAATGTATATTTTTTTGCTTTTGATATGTATAAAATAATTTTAGTCCGTGAGCACCAACATTTTATTATAATGCGGATTTTAATTTACTTTCCAAGCGAAAGTGAACTTACGTACATTAAACGCATTAAAACCACGTTATTATCGCATCGATGCCCAGCGATTTACTGATATAAAATTGTCTATGATAGTACATATAATTAGAAATGAGAAAACTTTCGCAACTGAAAGTTCTCTAAAAAAGCTCTCAAAACTTTTGTGAAGTCTACCAATACCACTTGGCTTGTGGCAGTGGGACATTAATAGGTTGACGACACGCATTTGCTATAATCGGATATTTTAAAACGATTGAATTTAACCACAAAAAATATATCGCTCAATGCCTGTAGATATAAACGGGGTTTAAACGTGCCATACATGAGTTGTGGCAAATAAAACATTTTTTTTAATGTTTTGCCAAAAATGGACCATGCCTACGTGAAAACTACCCTACTTCATATATTAACTTGTGTATGTTAACCAAGCCTTATGGTTACTATATAGTAAATGTAAAAGTGCGTTTAACAAAAATTTCTCTACTATCAAGAAAAAAATGTTCACAATATAACTTAAATACTTGAATTTTCTTTCACTTTCTTATAAGTGCACACTAGTATTTTAAAATTGTGAACAAAAACTCTGTAACATCAGTAAAATATTAAGATTCATCGTGTTTACATTTTATGTAACTTTGAATGGCGATTAAAGTTATCCTATCCATAATAGTTCTCCAAAATTTTCAGTAATCACTGATAACTTGCTGTACGACAGAATATGGCCATAATCTTTTCATTCCGTATGTGCATTATGTGAAAAAAAACACTAATTAAAATATTTAAATAGGGGAGCTAAAGAAAAAAACCTTGCTGGGTTATTTTAGGTGACGTCAATTGGATCTACTCATGCATTACAGAATCAACCCACACATCGACAGTTTTGAGAAAAAGCCATTTTTGTCAAAAATTTGTACACTGTATAATTTTAGGTTATTTTTAATAAAATCTATTTACACTATTGCACAAAATAACTTGTTCTATGTATACAAATATAATATTATTGAAAATCATCAACATCTTTAATAATAATTGGAGGAAAACTAGGTTCCTTTTAGCAAAAGTAGGTCCAATTTTCGGCCCGGGGGTAGTGTCACAAAACATAACTGATAATTCCTCGCTTGTTTAGAATAAATCTGTTAACATATATCATAAATAACTCAAATGCCGTGTGTTCTCAGGCGAGTGATGAAAATATAATCCGACAAGCTCATTCTCCCATGATGAGCTTGAGATCAAATAACCTCGCTTATGTTTATAATTAAACTACTAATTATGTGGTCTATGTAGAAAATATCTATACAGTCATCCTATTAATTCAATATACACTTATACGAGTTATTATCTATATATGAAAGGGAAAACTGACTTAATTATTGACATATCAACGTACAGCCAAAACTACTGTACCTAGAAAATTTGAAATTTAGTATAGGGGTTCCTTTCATGTCGTATGTGAGCACTAAGAAAGGATTTTTGGAAATTCGCCCCCTAAGGGAAAAAGGGGGCCAAGTTGGTATGGGATAACGTGATTTCTTGGTCCAATCTAGTTCATATATATGTAAAATCATTAACACATTTGTCCTGAGGTTGTCCTGTGACAGAAAAATAATATCACAATGTAATTTACAATTAAAGTGCAATAGTTGAAATATGGGAATATCATTCATCTCATGCATTCTCGTCTTAACATCAAGTTAGGACTATGAAAACAGTTTAGGCAAGAAGACATAATTGAAGGCAAGGAAAACATAATTGTTTATCTACATTGTTTCAAAAAAATACCAGAACACAAATATGACTGGACTTCAATATAGATATTAATTTGATGTCCTTGGTTCAATTTAAAATTTTAATCAAAACTGTAGGAAGACTCTATTGTTGTTTTTTTTTTTCATTGTTGTTTTTCTTTTATATTTCTGTTACTTTTTATAAATAATATTAGATGCTTTTATATTATTATTTATTAATGCTATGTTTTTTTTCTGTTTACAAAGTTATTTTACTATAGCTAGCAATGTTCACCTGTAAGTGATTATTCATTTATTGTTAAGGTACTATGTTCTACGTTTCTATGTCAAATTTAAATGTTATAATCGTTGGTGAATTAAATAAATAAAATAAAAAAATAGATCTATTATTTGTCCGTCTGGCCAGGGTCCGGTCCCAATACGCCTTTCATATCAAATACAATCATTATCTAATGATAATCAAATACTAACCGCTGTGGCACATAAGTTGCCTAAAGCTCACGTGTGATATTAATGTAAAATTCGTAAAAATATTTAATTTAGATATTTACATCGAGTAATTATTGCGATTAGATGACAACTTTGCCGTCTTGCAAAGTCATCGACATGCTAAAAATGGGTGTAATTATTAAAATGTATTTTTAATTAGGGTCCAGCTTACGAGAAACAATGGTGGGTTCCCACCCACCATGGGAACAGACGGACTTCCGCTCCGTCTCGCCCGGGAGTCGAACTGATGACCCCCGGTGGGAACCGTAACATTTCGACCATTGTCTTTGAGTATAATTTAGAAACCGTATTAAACTGAACAATTGTAATAACTGTATTTTTTCTAAAGAAATCTGCAGATGTACGTAGTTTTTATGATACTGTGGATATATAATTATAATTAATATTGTGAAGATTTGACTAGTCTCATTAACTACTGACCCAAATTGTAAATATTATGCTTTTATTTATCTATGACATGTAGGTCCTAGTAATTTCTTCTTTTATTTTTTTTAGCGCCGAGGACGGCCACCGGGGGGGGTTTTAGTGCGGTAAAAATCCCACATAACCCTGCCTCGCTCCCAGGGCGTCGGGTACCTTTTGAAGGTTTCCCCCTCGACAACAAAAAAAAAGGTCCTAGTAATTTAATAAACATAACCAATATATAAAACAAATAAAGTACAACCCAACAATTAAGATTCGATTCGATAATTGTTGATGTAATAAAAAATATTGTAAGTAGGATGGGACTGGCAATTTGTAAGTAAGATGTACTTACAAATTGCCAGTTACAGTTACAGGCTTGTACAAATTAAATATAATTAATTTTATTTCAATTAAAAATGTATAGGTATAAATGACTTGATTTATCGAACGATACGAGAACCTTTCGCTACTAGTGCTATAGGTGTTATAATGCTACTTTATATTACATTTATGAGCATTTCTAATACTTTTTCGAAACCAACAGACCGGAACCGCATAACTAAACCAACATTGCAATACTTTGTACTTAATTTTACTAACCGCATCGTACATGCGGGTGTCGCCGCAAAAATAATTTATCGCCATTTATGAAACCCGCAGTTTTGTTTCCCTATTATCACATAAATATATAAATAACAACTTCACAGAAAGCACGTATACTTGCTTTTTAAATTTGAAATGTTCCATAAAACAGGCGCAAAAATTTATTACCTCGTGAAACTGAGGACTATTTTTAAGACTGGGTTATAATTAAGTGTATAAAAGTGTGTTCCAATTTTAAAAATATAATCTTCTTATTTAATTAAATAAATATTCAATTGTTTCAAATTACTATTTTAAAACAACAAAAAGAACGTTAATGTTTTTTTTGACAATTTGTTTTTGACAATATATCGAATAATCCAAATGTTTCAAAGTTTTATGTCTGACCGTAACAGTGGCCAGAGAACGTAGCCTACGTTTCTCTCTGAAAATGCATTTCGAGAGACGCAGATGGATTGTGGTCTAATAAGAGTACATATAGAAAACGTCTTTAGTTTTTCAAAATAAGATTATCAATCACCATAGTTACCTACAATTATAAAAGTATAATAAGTTTGTAAAATATATGTCTCAGTTGTGTTTTAGAGAATTATTCTTTTATGAACGTGCATGCATTTGCAGAAGGCAATAACAACTTTGTACTTAATTTTACTAACCGCATCGTACATGCATACACCGTACATAACGTACGTAATAAAGTACAATTTCTACTCGTCATTACATTTCTTAAGTATACAAACAGACCACAAAACGGCACCTGCATTAAGTATTCCGGTTGGAGCTACGCACAGACAAACATTTGTACCGGAGTTCATTCACAAACCATATGTGACCACCAAACCTGCGACTACAACCACTGAGGCTTATGGTAAGGAGATACAAAACATTTTTCACTAACAAACACTTTGTCAACTGTGAGCTTGAATAGCGGACCTAATCATTTGCATACATTATCACCGTGGGTGGACGCAAAGAAATAAAATATGAAATTCCTTATAGAATTATCTTTGACGTAATTTTATATCCGATTTGATAGTAAAATTTGTCTATATTACTCGAGATTATTTATGACTTTATATTGCCGTTTGACTGCTTTATTATTTTATTTCATACTAATCATTCCAGGTTTCTGGAAATCACTAAACAAAATGGCTGGAAATAACTAAACAAAAGTGGTTCATTCATTCTTTACGATAACGTTCTTATTAAGAAAATTTTATTATTATTATTTTATTTCATGATTTTATTTTAATTTAAGGAAGTCAGCCTACCAATTCGCACTTGGCTAGAGCGGTGCACTATGGCTTAAAGCTCTCTCATTCTGAGAGAAGACCTGTGCTCAGCAGTAGGACAAAAGTGGGTTGACGACAAGAAGAATCAGCAATATTTCTTCAAATAACTGCATTGTACGGCAATGTCTATCTAGAATCGGAGTACAATACTAATGCACTAACCACGACGCTTACTTTATGTCAGATTTAATTCATGCTAAAAATATTATCAAAATATTGACACACATATGATAACCTTCTCGTGCTTGAGTGAGAAAGGAGAGTAGCCCATAAGCGGTAAGCTACTTTTGTCATGGAAATGAATGAATATAACAATGCAAACTAAGTCACGGCACAGTTACTGTGAGTCACCCAGTGGATATGCCATTGACATGCCCAGTACGGATCACGCTTTGAATAATTTGTGAACCACAATCAAGTTACAAATGTAGACACAAACACGAAATCGATTTACTATTTTGTAGCATTTGAATTTTAGTCCGTTTGGGTATTGGTCGCAGTATCCTTTGCTATCCCACAGCTGGACATGGGTCTCTTCATAGAAAAAGGACTAAGTGACATTCTACCATCAACCAACATCGCACACCCTTAAGAACTATTTCTAAGTATATGGCAAGTACGTACGGTTGTGAATTTTCTCATAATATTGTCGTTTACCATTAAATAATGTGACAGGTTCTAATTTCCTAATAATAATCATAATAATATCCATACGTAACCTTAAAAATCAGAGTTGGGATTTGAAATCCAGTCAGACAGTAGGTATCATGTTATTAGGTTATACAGAATATTTAGCAGTGATAGCCTAATGGTTGAAACATGCCCTCTCAATCGGGAGATCCGAGGTTCAAACCCAGGCACGCATCACTGATTTATGTGCGTATTATACATTAATTATCACTGCTTTTCGGTGAAGGAAAACATCGTGAGGAAACCTGCACATCCGAGAGTTCTTTATAAAAAAAAAAGTTCTCGGAGGTGTGTGAAGTCCACCAATTCGCATTTGGCCAGCGCGGTGGACTATGGCCTAAATTCTCTCATTCTGAGAGAAGATCCGTGCCCAGCAGTGGGACAATAATGGGTTGACGACGACTAAATATTTTATGTATAAAACAAAGATTCTATTTCCGTAAAGGATCGTTATGAATTTCCGTGACAAATTTATATATTTTTTTGGCAAATATAAGCTTCTAGCCTTACTTAATAGCATACCGATTTAATCAAATCAACGAATTACTAATCTCTATCGTTTTAATTTTTTGTCATTCAAATTAGATTAATGGCTAAGAGAAAAGTGCACAACAAAAGACCTTCATTTTATGGAGATAATCGGCGCAGTACTCATCGAACGAAGATTTATTTATTTATTTATTTACTCATAACTTACATCTCACATTACAGGTTAACCTAATACGTTAGCGTAGTGAAATAGAATATAATTAAAATATTGATATTAAATTAAAAATAAGTTGAAAATTGTAATTACATAAAAAAAACAAATCAGTTAATTCGTCAAATATTATTAAAATAAACAACAGTGCATAAATAATAACAATTTAAAAGTCAAATAAAATACCAAAAATCAATCAATAGAATGTCCATAATAATCAAAATAAAAATTGCAATAATATCATATAACATATTTCAATTAAATTAATCAATAAATACCCATAATTCGAATATAAAAATAAAAATAATAAAAAAAACATGTCCAAAATAATAATAAGAATCATAATTTAGAGTAGAATTTTAGACGATGTCAATTAATTAATACCATAAGATGTTTATCTACAGCATAACAAAAACAAAAATAACAGTCGTAGCTTCTTCCAACCAGATACCAAGAACTAGATTTATAAGTTCCTAGAATACGAAAGGGAAACTAAGATGCAAAATTTTATTATAAGTGTGCAATAAATTTTATTATGGTCGGCGTACTTTACTAATGGCTGGAACCCATTAAAGTGCTGTAAAGCCCTTTCCGCCAGCCAAAGGAGAGTAATATTATTTCACCACGTATACTGGAAACTTGTGCTTGAGCATAAGCTGTTAAATAATATAAAGTAGATATTGAGGCCTTATAACTAAAACAATATAAATGAAAATGTAATATGCAGTGTGAATTGAGATGATAACGAAGATAAACTTATTAATATCAACTGTATAAAATAAAGGATCAACAACTATTAACTGAATGTTTAGCGTGTGAGACTAGAATTATAATATCCTCAATTAACCTATTATATTATATCTGTAATTTAATCCTAGACAAACCACGCATAAAACAGATTATTTAAATTCAGTCTACAAATCGAAGTATCGTCTACAAATCGAATCTTTGATTGCCATCATGACTTTATAGTCATATGTCATAGTCATATGTACCTATGTCATATTTGATGGATTCTAATTAACCAAAGACTATACGTTACACTATTTATAAGTACTATGTATAAATATGATTGTAACTATTTAAGTGAAGTGGTTTAGTTTTTGTTTGATTAGTTCAAACACACTGATAACCGAACCAAATAGACTTTTAATCATTTGAAATTATAAAATGTTCTGTTTTTGATCATTTTTTCCTCATCCTCCTCATTTTATTAATATATGCGACCACCAAGCACGCGATTTTTTTATATTTTTATATTTAAAATTATGTTAACATAAGAAAGACACAGTTTGCTATAACTACGGTTAAGTATGTAATGTTTTACCAATTAATTAAATTTATTTTTATGAATACTTCGAATGAGGCTAAGTATACCTAACTGTACTACTCATACTAGGTGCGTAATTTTATTACAGTTCGTATATCCTCATGGAAATTGGTGAGTGATTTATTTGAACGATAAAACTGCGTGATCTGTAGAACCGCCAGCTTTCCGTGCTTCATTGGTAAGTTAACATTGCATATAAAATATTTAACAAGAAACATGTGTTATGGTGTTTCTTATTCCGATTTTGCTCCATAGAAAACACGTTACACAACTTTAGAGGGTTATCAATCTAATTCAGCCAAGAATCTACTTTAAATAAATTATTTTTGACTGTAATTTTTTTATTAAGTAAAACGACTGATGTATGAAATTATAAATATTTTTAAAAGCTCTAATATTACTCATGTATACTATTTCATTCCCATTTATGTATAATTAAATCTACATTTTTATTATATTCTAAATAAATTATTGTTCAGAGGTTAGGTACAAGGAAATATTAATAGACCTGTCTTATATCTCCAATAATGATAGAGTCACTACAAGGAAAATGTGCAAAAGCTGCTTTAGTTAAATGTTCCACTTGTAAATCATAGCTGTTGGTCTCTACATCGGTCTATGACAGTATACAAGAGGCTGTAATGTGAAACCAAAATAAACAAACCAGCTCCTCGCAACGATATCAATTACGCATTATGCTCATCAGAATGTCAATAATGAGAATCTCGCACTCGAGCGCGCGTTGAACTCTTGTTTAAGAAACATTCGCAGCCGGCTTTACTCTACGTAGAGTCACGCTACATGTCACTAATTAATTTTTATCCTTGCTTTTAGTTTGTTTTTTTCTTAATAAGTAATCTAATAATAAACTAAAATATGATTAAGTTATTTGATACAGTAGAGAAGTTTATCTGAGGCTTTGTATTGTACGGTTTGTAATTAGTTGAACAAATTCAATTTAAAATATTACAATTAGGTTCAAAACTACTAAATTTGGTACTCAATAACAAACATTCCCACATTATACTGACTATAAATAATTATATTTTTTACGCAGAACAGATTAAGGCAATAAATAAGGCGGATAGCAGATCTAATCTTCCTCTAGTTAGCTACATAAAAACACATAATATCATTATACTTGCCTACATGTGACCACTAATTATGCAACCGCAAAAACAATAAATACATACATACCAACAGCACTTAACTATAACTTTGGGTAACAAAATCAAAAAATATGCAAGAGGCGAATATAAATCACGCAACGGCCGCAAAACACGTTCCTTTTGTATCCCAGGAATTGAACCCGGGCCGAAAAAGGTTCTCAAGGACAACCGGGGAACAGGGAACAGTCGAAATCGCAGGACCGCAAAGGTAAAAAAAGGTACGGGTATGATACAAGGCGCGGTTATCCTTCGCATATATCACTGGGGTCGTTGACCGGCGGATTTGCGTCGAGCAGACCTGCTGCGCACGCGCAGGCGAGCAGCGCGACGAGCTGCGCAGGCGTCATGGCGTGCGTCCTTCACGACACTCGGTACTACACTGAGGCTCCAGAGCCCGAGCCTCATGGCTATGGACAGTGACACCCAATGTCGCGTAATTGTACGGATGCTGCAATTAAAGCGATTGCTCCGCGCTCGACAAAAACGCATCGCGTAAAATGTAAGCTGGATCCTAGCGCATAAGCTCAGACGACGAGTCTGGCATTCTACCTAGCTGCCGTGCGTAGGACACCTTGACCAAGGGCGTTAGGTTTAACAGCTAAGATTTATAAAACTGTTTGATTTGCGATCGCAAATATCTTTAGTACTTATATATACCGAATACTTTTAAGCTTACTTAAGAACAATAATCGCTATATACATATTTCCAAATAATATGTATTGTTACAAATATACGATTTGTGATAAACGATGCGACCGAACGCCAATGTCTGAAAATGTGTCAATGAAATGCTTAAAATGTGCTTTTCAGAATCTTCAAATTCATGAAAATTAATTGAGCCTACGATGCTTTGCGTGCTTATCTACGTTAAGAGTTTTACAGAAAAATTGTATGAAATAATGAAGCTTAATAGTATTTGAGTTATCGGGTTTGGATATAATGCAAAATTTTTTTCACCATTTTCAAAAAAAATACTAAAATAGCTGTAGAAAGTTCTTTCGGAAATCCACTAAATTTAGCTTAATCAGATTTTATGTTTGGATTTGAGGTTCAATATATTGGCGTCTGTTGACAAAACGGGAGAGGAGGAGGAGGGGGTGGGGTATTAAGCACAGCATTGGATCTTTTAAGTCTAATGGATGGACTTTGGTATGGTTCGCGCGAACGAGTTCCGCTAGTATAATGTTTGTTAATTCAAGACAAACTATGTGTCAAATTTTATCCAATTCGTTTTTCATGACTTTCCTTTCAAAATGTTGCTTCTATAACACTTTAGCCATAAGTAATAGAAGTCTCTTAGTTCTCCCTATTAAGAAATTTTCCTTGTCCTATGTCCTTTGTTCGACACAGTTATACAATTTTAACCTGCACCCCAGGCCAATCAACTTCATGCCGTAGCATGTCTTTCAAATACGCTGGCGTAAACATCAGACGAATTTTAAAATTTTCATAAGATAATATGGATACGTCAACTAAATAAAAATATTTATATTTCGAAATAAAGTTAAACAGGTTAACATATATCAAATTGGCAAACATTCAGTAAAATTTGTCTGTTTCTTGGAATATAACAAAACATATTTAATAATTAGTTAAAGAGAATTAAAGAATTATTTCTTAATTTTATTGTTAGCGTCACCATTAAAACATAATGCCCTTAAACTAGCCAAGTGTTTATTAGTTTATAGAAGTGATTTTGAAATAATTACTCGGTAAGAATACCGCTAATAGACGCTTTCATTAGGGTTGCCAACTCGCACGTTCCCGCAACTTAACGAATATATTTTTTTGTTGTATAGTTAAATTACTCTCTAATGTATATAATGGTAATCATTTAAATACGAATTTATATTGTTCGGTAATTATTAAAATAAGCTACGTTTTGTTTCTTTCATACCGTATTCTGCTTGCAATTTAAAGTATCTTGGTATAACACAAGTCAGAGGCGTACATCAACCTGTATGGAATATTTGAATACACTGCATATAAATTAAATAGTTATATTGTTTTTCAGTGTCTACTGTTTAAATTTTTCCTTTACTTGTTAGATACAAAATAAGTGCTTGATATGTAGTTACATTAAATTATTCACCAGACATAATTTATAGTGCCCCAATTTTATTTCAACTTTAAATCATTTGTAACTTTATCACTGTTTTAACTATTATTTTTCTGCATAATTGACGACCTACGTCATGAAGGCATCTGGTTCTTACAAATGACCTTAGTATATGTTAATTACCTTTCCTCGAAACAATCATTGATTTCGTTTTCGTTTCCAGCCATACCTTGCAATGTACTTTGTAATGATGGGTGAAAATCGTTATATGAATTTATCAATATATATGATTTTTTGAAAGTGGTAGAACCAGTGTAGTTTGACCGGGGAAGTACCACCGCCACACCTATTTCTAGCGTTAAGCATTTCTTGCGTTTCGATGGAAGGGTGTGTTGCCGGCACTTTTATATGAGGCGACCATCATAGTCCTCGGGAGTAGCAACGCACCTGTGATTGACTTCAGATGAAACCCAAGTTCTGCATGTAGTTGATTACAGATGTCTATGAGCGGCATTGACCACTTACCATCAGGTAGACTGCATGCTCGTTTGTTCAGCCAGGTAAAAAAAATATATTACATTAATTACATTATACATTTCTTAACATAATAAAAGCCAACCTACCCTTACCGATATTTATTTTAATGCACTGCGTTGACTTTTTGTTGAGACTTTACAGACAGCTTTTGTTGAGACTTTTAATAGTAAAAGTCTCAACAAAAGCTTGTACAGAATGAACAGCGCGATGTTGACAGCCCTATGACGTGCCGCGCAGCCTTCAAGTGGCATCCATTTTTCATCATCAAAAGCATGCGGCGAGATATCCCCAACGACACTAAATTGTTGGCAAACTCCGTAATAAAATGTACTCAGCTTTTTGCCACTTAATTTTAATGATTAACTCGCACCCGCCTACGACTTCGTCTATAAGTATTTAAAAGGAATAATGTCGGAAACTGGTATCGTTAGTTTATCTCCAACAGTCACAATCTATGTAATCCAATATATATAACTACAACTATTAAATTCTAATGTTAGGCAAAAAAAAACCTAAAGAAAATTGGCTATTAGCGAGCATATAGCGAAAAGGATAGCATAGCCTCTCAAAATTTAAACAAGGCGGTCGAATTTGATGGGTGAGAGCTGCAAATACTAAATTATATCATTCTTTAAAGGCGCTATCATTCTTCGACAACTACTTTGGGCTCTTGTTAGATATCTAACTGATTAATTAACATTTAAACCATATCGGTGATCTTTTGAAAACATGTAAACCTGACACCTATCTTCAATAACAAGTATTTGAGCAGCGTGTTGTGGGGATCCGTTTATACCAGCACGAAAGAGTACCAAGAGCCAGTACCATATTGCTTAAAGTTCTCTTTCTTTTCCGTATTCTACGATAACCACAAACCACAGCCATGCACAATGACTATGGCATTTTTTTCTTGCAAAAGTCTGTGTTGAACAGTATTTGACGTGTATCCGATAGATCACCTGTGGCTTTAAAGATATCATTTGTGTATTACAAACATGTGTAGGTAAACACTTTTTACTGACTGGTAAAGCCATTGGTTCAAAATTTTTGAATAAAACCAAATATAGAAATAATTTAGTCCAACGACGATTGCAACAAGAGTCTCTTCACCAATAATTAAAAGACAGAACTTCAAAATAATACTTTCAATATTCGTGTCCGTTAGTTACAGACAGTCTCTACTTATGTAACATCGACACCCACTACGATGACGCGCGGCGTCAATTAGCAAAAGCTCTAATTAGGGTCTATCAACAGACTTCAAAGAGCGAATGGACAAATGGAAACACAAAAGACAATACTCTAATTATCCATATTACTAATTATCATTTAAAATTCGGTCTCATGTTACATTACTGCCATATTTATTTCAGTCGTCTAAAAGTCGTAGAGCGCTGATGTATTCTTGATTTGGCATATTAAGGGAGACCCACTTATCCTAGGCTTCCGATTCAACTCAGCCCTCACGGATAGCTTTGCATCTGTGGCCTAGGTGGACTCATAGGACTATCATTTTATCTAGAGTTAGTTACAGATGTCCATAGGAGACGGCATCAACTCACCACCAGATGGGCCGAATGCCGTTTACTACTTCTATAATACAAAATAGCCACCGAATTGTTGCACGTTTGATTATGAATTAATAATCAATTTAATACACAGACATGTCCATCGTCAATTTTATTATATCACCATAGGTTAGAACGGATGCATGGTGTCTCGGAATCTAACGGGTCTGGCGGCGTGTGTGTCCTGCCTTAATGGCGGCCCTAATTAGCACAAAAAGCATTGTTTAATTGAGTCTCACGTACCGCCGCGCCGGAATGAGAGTAGATGTCAGAGACACCGCCGGTGTCCGCTGCGGCTCCTGGCGACCGCTCTACACTCTCGCGGGTTACATTGTTATATGGTAATAGGGAATTCAATTTGTTTTATGTTTCTTTTACTGAACTGTAAGGCAATACTGGAGCTAACTTTCATTACCATGTAAAAAAACATGATTGGAATTATATTTAAAAAAAATTGATATAAATAAGAAAAAAGACAAACCCGCTGAGTTTCTTGCCGGATCTTCTCAGTTGAGGTCGTATTACGATCCGGTGGTAGTGTAAGAAAATAATGTAACTGATAATTTGTAAGTGCCCTCGTAGGCCTATACAAAATAAAGACATATCATTTCATTTCATTTCTTTTACGATAATCTTTACGGTCTATTTTGGTAGAACTTGTTAGAAACTTTGGTGAACGATATTTCAAACAAAATTATAATGAGATAAAAATAACAGTAAATCCTCAAGCTGCGCACGAATTAAGCAAATAGTTAAGATCGTAAATTCGTCAATAGTCAAGTCAAAAATGGCTAATAGCTTTTTGAAGAATACCTGTTCTTAAAGAAAATTATGCACGAATAAGCTCGTTCCTGCTTCTTAATTTGAATAAATAATCAATTGGGAATTTAAAGTTAAATAAACTCATTTAGAATGAGCTCTGAATAGTGACAACTTAATTTATTGTAGAGCAAAGACCTGCTACGTTAAAGGGTTTTCTAAGCACGTCAGATGAAGGCATGACATAAGTTACTAATAATACATCTCACAGTAAAGCCACGAAGTTCAGAAAGCTTTTGTACAGAGCTTTTCAATAAGTAATTAAAAATACTTATTGAAAACCTATTTTTAGCTTGAAGCATTTTCTGCGTTTTGTTGAAAGAGTATGGTTGCCGGGACACATTGATATGACGCGACCATTTCAGTTCTCGGGAACAACAACGCAACGGGAATGACTGCAGAACCTATGTTCTATATAAAGTTGCTTACAGAGATTGATGGGCGGCAGTGACCACTTTCCATCAGGTGGACTGAATCCTCGTTCGCTACTTCAATCAGATAATAAAAACGTAAAGGGTTCTTACTAAAAGGTATTTTTCAATTTATTTATGATATATAAGAAAACAACATATCGTCGTCACATATTAAAATGTATATGTTACGGTGATATGTTACGGTAACTTCACGTAACCTAATTCATCTATGTATATATCCATAGCTAACTCCAAAAAATTTCTCATCCGATGCTAATTGAAAAAACTACTTTTAAAATTTTAAACAAAACAAAAGTACAATACGAGTATGATTTCTAAAATTCTTATTTAACTCATTATAGAAATAATAGTTTAGAAGACATAATTAGTCTATCAAAAGAAAAAAATGCATATCTGTATCCCTTACATCCCAGACTGATATCGAGTATGTGAAGACGAGCTTACAATATTTTTTTCATTCCCAGCGCGATTTGCGTTCTTGGCAGTTCTAACTGGCCGGCAATTATCGCGGCAGAAGTGTGCGCCCGACAACCCACAGATATTCTCCCCGATACTCCGCTCCGGGGATCCGCAGAGATAATTAACAGAGCCTTTAAATTCCCCACCTTCCTCTATTTTTAACCATAAAAAAACTAGCTGAGAAATACAATATTTAAACAAAACGGTAAATCTTTAGTAAAACCTGATCCATAACATATGATTTAATGGATTGGATTTGTACCGATTTTGAAAATTCTTATTGCTTGCTTATTGCCAGTTGCTCTTACAACTTTAGCATTATATAATTTTAGAGATTTTTCAAATACGTATTCATAAAACGAATAACATGAAACCAAACATTTATAATAAGTCTTAAGGGCTTGTAATTCTAAAAAGTATTTATAGTTTCTTCAAAGCATTATAAGGTACTAAAATATGTACTTAATCCCCAATTAAGTACCTCCTTTATTACTTAACCCATTTTTTTCATAACGTATTATTATATCTTATCCCATATATTTACTATAATAATTATTTTAAGTGGATGATCGTTACTCTACCACGGCTAAACGGATCTAGATCATATTACAAAGTTCATCCCGGGAAAAAATGGTTTTTTGTGATAAAACAAAGAGCAGCCAAACTATTAAGGTGAAGCATACCTCTTATATTATATCTTAAACCAAATAATGGCAATATTAGATCAAATAATAAATGGTACAAATTCTAAATAAGTCAATTCAAACATCAAACCCCATCTATGTTCTAAATTAAAAAACCAGCCAGCCCAATAATAATGTTACTACCTAGCCATGCCACTTTCAATGGATACAACCTATGTCACTGCGCAGGTTTCAAACAAGCTTATACGATTTAGTTCCATTCATTCTCAAAAGATGGCGTGGCGCGTACGCTGAAATGTTTGTAACGGATCTAACAAATATAAAATTATGCACATACATTACTAGGTAAGTATTACATTTACTAATGATAGCGAAGAGACTGCACATGACCTGCAATTTAATATTTCATTGTTTCTATTATGTAACAAGAAGGCTTGCAATATGCGGTAATGTAATTGCTATTTGGCTTCTAGAGCTTAGTTTATACCCAATTGCGATCATAACTGTGATAAGACTTAGGTCGCATCAACCTATTATTATTATTATTTTTTTTTTTTCATAATCTACTTATGAGTATAGGATCCTCGCTAAAGTCTACGAGCGATCGAATACTTTCTTGGTGTAACTTTTAGGCATTATTAGGTTTTGATAGATTAATGTATAGAGTAAGATAGATCATTATCATATTTCTATATATATATTATATATATATATATTATATATTTTATATTTATATACAATTTCATGTTATTCTATATATAAATATATATATATATATATATATATATATATATATATATATATATATATATATATATATATATATATATATATATATATATATATATATATATATATATATATATATATATATATATATATATATATATATATATATATATATATATATATATATATATATATATATATATATATATATATATATATATATATATATATATATATATATATATATATATATATACAATTTTTGCAGATACATAGTATACATTAATTTTATGGGACGTCTTTGTTAAATTGTTTTAATGTTGTTATTATTTGATTTATATGTTTCATAAAAGTTTCTGTACATGGTTTGCTGTCAAATATTTCGTCAAAATTGAATGGACTTATGTTTGTGTTGTTACAATTGATTTCGTGATCCAGTCTGGTTGAGTTGTATCTGGGGCATTCTTCAAGGAGATGTCTAATTGTTTGAGGGGTGAGAGAGTCACATGGACATAGATATGATGTTTTTATTTTAATACGGTATAGGTAACTCAAGTTATACCCGTGGCCCGTCATTATTTGGGTCAGCTCAAAAGTGGGGTCTATGGCTGCGAAGATCTTGTGGATTTTCTCTAAGGTGGGGCAAAGTTCTTTGGTGTGAGCTCCAGTTTGCGCAGAAGTATAAATATCATTCGAATAAGTTTTGTTGAGCGATTTCATAGTGTGTTTGATGATGCTGATTGGAAATTTGCAGTATTGGAAGGGCACGTGAGATGTCGCGGCAGCTTTAGCTGCGGCATCCGCTTCCTCGTTTCCTTTAAGGCCCACGTGTGATCTGACCCAAATGAACCTAGCCTTATGATTACTATCATTCATGTTCTTAATGAGTTTATGTATGGAAACAACCGCGGGATTTGTGCTGTCCCTGTTGCTCATTTCCTTTAGACTTGAAAGGGAGTCAGTCAGGACAGCGAGATCTGATATGTTGCTCTGTACAGCCGCCCAGCAGCAAGCTTTTTGGATAGCGAGGAGCTCTGCTTGGTATACAGAGCAACAATTGTGTAGTTTAAATTTTTTCAGCACCTTCACTTCCTCCCGCTCGTACGCCACAAAGGCAGCTCCAACTTTACCATCGTCGTGTTTGCTCCCATCGGTGTAGACTTGGGTGCATTCTGTCGGGCAGAGTTGGGATATTTCTTCCTGTGTGGTGGCAGAGAAATATTCGACGCATATCCTGTCAGCTGGATGTAATTCAATCTATTATTGGCCCACTGCTGGGCACGGGTCTTCTCCCAGAATGAGAGAGTTTAGGCCATAGTCCACCGCGCTGGCCAAGTGCGAATTGGTGGACTTCACACACCTCCGAGAACTTTTTTAATTTCTAATACGCACATAAATCATTGGTGCGTGCCTGGGTTTGAACCTCGGACCTCCCGATTGAGAGGGTAAGTTTCAACCATTAGGCTATCACTGCTCTAGGTATTATAGTATTAGGTATTATAGACGAATTGGAAGCTTACGAAGAATAGATTAGTTTGCGGTTTGCTTTTGGGGATCACGCTGAAATTCAGAGTATGATATACCGCTTAAGCCACAAGAAGTAATAAAATTTACAAAATGATTGCTATTTAAAATATGTTTATGTATGGATATTCCTAATACATATAGATATAAATAAAACTTTGTAACTTTTCCACGGTGGTAGTACCTATCTATTTATATGGTTCTATCCATCATCCATCATCATCCATCTAACCATCACCTCACCTATTTCTAATTTGAAGTAGTTCTTACGCTTCGGTGTCAGGTTATGGTTACCGGCCCACTTTTATATGCTAACCTAGTGCTCAAAAGTAGCAACGCGTCTATAACTGACTTCAGATATAGACGCTTATTTTTCTTCATAAAGTTACTTACTAAGTTATCCATGGGTAGCAGTGACCACATACAGAAAAACTGCAGACTCGTTTGCTATTTACTAAAAAATACATAAGCAGATGTTACAAAATCGACAATTTATTTAATTCAATGAAATAATAAGTAACTTAAATTATGACATTGTCAAAATAAAGCAGTTTAAACAACAAATCCAAACACCGAACAGTGTAGTGACAAAACGCATTCAACTTCGAGAGATTTTTGAAAACACTTGAACTATGAACCAGGAACTATCTTAACGGCTCCATAAGTTTCGACACCGAAACACATACTTTCATCAAGGCCCACGAAGCTTGGCATTTCTGGCAAATGCCTAAACGTTACTTTCTCCTTTCGACTATAAATTGATTATTATTCGAGCGTCACCGGATGGCGCAACAGATCTCGTAACTGTGGCGCATACGTGAGCCACGACGAGCCAAATATTATAGGCAATGACCGCGCTTTAGTGTCAATGCGTGCTATCGCACTGTCAATCGCGGCTCATAATCCAATGAAATGGGATTATATCGGTGAATGGATCGTAAGCATTACTGGATTACTGGATTTTTTATCTGGATTGCTTCTGAGCTCACAGTGATCCCATGTCTATTAAAGTATCTATAATATTCTCTGCAGAAAACGGTACGTTAACTCCAGCAATTCTTTATCGTCGCATAAAAGTTTTGTCAAAATCCGATCACCTATTTCATATAGTACTCCACACGAAGGCAGCCAGATATAGTAGAGATTCTACGGTTTTTGGCAATATTAAAGTAATATAATTTAGTAACTGATGCTAGTAAGTGATCTATTAACAAAAGTCACTCATGTTGTTTATGTCAAAAAACAAATCTAATTTTCTGTATAACGTAAATTTGATTACTTAATCGATATATTACAAACTATTAATACCTACTCATTATAGATATATCGTTACATTTAAAGCTTACAACTTTATTCGTTAAAAATACAAAAATATAGCATTGTGCGTCCTGATATTTTCTAATACGTTTTTTACGAAATAAGAAATATCATCTTAAAATATTAATTGTATACTCAAAGTAAAATTTAAAGAGCTGATCAATTGTAAGAAATAGTAGCATTGACTAACATAGTTTCATTAAATTTAATGATTGAAGATCATATGTCAAAATGTCGAGAATCATTAGGTTAATGAGTGTCTAACGATCATCTCTTACTTTCAAATTATAGAGATGCTTATTCAATAATAGGTGACGTAAAAGGCTACGTGTTTGAACTGAACTGAACTTTTGGCTTCATACTTTAACATATGATATAACTTAAATTATGTTTTTCTTTCGAGAAAATAATATGGGAGCTGATGAAAGTGCTAGAACTAGATTCAATTCGACCGGAATTTAATCAGCGTTTAGAATAAATTAATTTCAAAACATAAACAATAAAATAATATTTATTTAAAAAAAACAATAAGTACTAATGGTGTGGATTATGTACTAAAAGCTACAAATTAATTTAATACATCTTAGGTGCCAATCATCACGACACTCTCCTCATTAACAAAAGTATCAGTTGGACAAAAATTCAATCTTTGATATTCATAAATGCACTCACTTTCGCATGAACTAGATTTAATGCTAGGATGTCGTGGATACACATTTTTTTAATAATAATGAAGTAGCAAACGAGCATGCAGTCCACCTGATGGTAAGTGGTCACCGCCGCCCACAGACATCTGTAGTCAACTTCATATAGAACATAGGTTCTATCTGAAGTCAATCACAGATGCGTTGCTGCTCCCGAGGACTAGGATGGTCGCCTCATATAAAAGTGTGCCGGCAACCACACCCCTTCATCGAAACGCAATTAATGCTTCACGTTAGAAATAGTTATGGCGGTGGTAACTCCCCGGTCGAACTACACTGGTTCTCCATGCAATTACCCGGAATTGAAGAGATACCTAAATTCATCATTAATATTTGACTCGAATTCCTCTGCGTCGGCATAGAATCGTCATTAAAATTGTATCGTCTAATTTAGTCAAATAATCAGTTGACGCCTCTATAAAGACAAACGAAATTGACGGATATTGAAAAAGATACAATTTTAAGTTAAATACAAAGAATCAGTCTCACTAATGATAGAATGACTGCATAGATTGCGACATAGACGTATGAAAAGGAACATATAACAATACAAAATAGTTGTATATGCTTATTGCCTTCAAAGGTACTAGTAAGGTACGGGAGTAAATAATACCATTGCCGCAGAAGTTCTGTTTTTCTGAGAAATGGCGTGGACACCCGGTGATTTAGGTATGAATCAAGCATTTTAATCCAAAGGATGCCAAAGGTAGCTATGCATTTGCAATCGCCTTAAGACTAAATTTTCTGTACGGACATTTTTACATATTTCCATCGACGACAGTGACCAACAACCAACAAAAAAGTGGACCTCATACTCGTTTGCCACGTCTTACAAAAAGAGCTTGTACAATGATAATGACGTCACAACGATATACTGAAGAACTATTCTTGGATTTCAAGGGCGCGTCGCGGTATTAAGGTTGTGTACACACTCAACAAGTTAGGCCTTCGTTACTCAACCCACAACAACATGGGCTACGTGACCTTCAAAGTGGTTTTTAATGATGTGTGCATACTAATGATATTGACACCTATGTGTGATGTCGTAATTATATTTTCCGAGACTTCATTTTTGTGGTTTGACAGTGTCTATAAGATACGATATAATACTAAAATATGCTGTAAAGCTTTTTAATCCATAAAAATATCGATCATAACTTGATTACGTAATGCGAAACACAGCGGCCGGCTGAGTTCGGTGGTTTATTCGACACCGTAACCGAACCTTTGCCTCCTATCCTAGTTTGGACTGAAACTCAGACCGAAACTTTATAAGGCTTATAAATAGGGAAGTGTCAATTTCCAATATAGGAAGACTAAACATCTAACGTGTAACTTAGTTCTAACTTAGTATATATCTAACTATATATATTGTCGGACTCGACTCGACCAGCGTATTGAAGATTAGATGAACAAGAAACGTCTACAGTGCAAACGCCTACGAGTACAGTCGAACTCAACATGAGTGTTCTCGATCGTATATCGAATGGTTCTGTTGATTTTTAACCTAAACTGAAACGCCGGCCAAACCTTTTTATAATAAACTTGGCCAAAACCGAGCTACGGCCTATAACAGTGATACCTCATGATGCCTCACACATTTGTGTGTGCATTGTAGCAATAACTTCCTTTGTTATTTCCAGTTAAAGAGAATTGCAGGAACTGCAAACGAGCTTGCAGTCCACCTGATAACACTAACTTTACCTAGACATCTGTAATCAATCGAAACGTCAGTGGTCACTTACATCAGGTAGATTGCATTTTCCACCGTGACCGGAGATGTACCGGGGATGAAGCAATTTTTGCGTTTCGATTATTCTATTATGTAGTCGCTTACCCATGTCCATGGGCGGCAGTGGCCACTTACCATCAGATGGACTGCATGCTCGTTTGCTACTTCAATTTTATAAAAAAAATATTGTTTACTACTTCAGAAAAATGTAACTAGATATTATTGCGAAAATAAAAACCTAATTGCTTAATCTAAACATGACAATCAAGTATTTCCCTTTTCATAATTTATTCAACTTAATCCTTTAAGAAATTTGTTTCAAAATAGCAACTCAAAAAGCAAAAGTGTTGCAATAAATATTTTTAGAATGGTCTATTAACTAGTTTTTACTTAATACCCATATTGTTGCTATAATAAAAACAATCGTCCTCGTCCCTAGTCCCCTCCCGCCCTTTTTATCTGACCGCAGCAGTCATATTTGAAAATATATAAATATATATTGCAAACCGATACTTTTCATTACTTATTACTGATGAATGATAAGTCTTAAACCTATTGCAAACCGTCAAGCCGTTTGGACTGTGGCGCATGCTATAGAAATGGATATATCTAATTATATACACTCGAAAATCATTATCATCCTTCTGACGCAGTCGGGTCAAGACAAATGAGATATGTTTCTAGTGATATGCCTTAGCTATAGTCGAAATGGTCAAACCAACTAGACTTAAAATTGGAGTTATGTTCTAGCAGTGGTAGCCTAATGGTTTAAACTTGCCCTCTCGATCGGGAGGTCAGAGGTTCAAACCCAGTGACGCCCCACTGATTTTTCTAACACTATGTGCGTATTAGAAATTAATTATCACTGCTTTTCGGTGTAAACACCTACACACCCGAGAGTTCCTTAAAAAAAAGAAAGTTCTCTGAGGTGTGTGAAGTCCACCAATTCGCACTTGGCCAGCGCGGTGGGCTATGGCCTAAAACTCTCTCATTCGAGAAGACCCGTACCCAGCAGTGGGACATTAATGGGTTGACGAGAATGATGTATATATAAGATTCATCGCTTCCCTCAGATCAAATAAAGATGACTTTTTTTATTAGCTTTTTATTAGCTTCACCTGAATGTTTGTTTGTATGTTTGTAACCGACTTCTTTGGGCGCGATTTTGACCCACTTTAAACGGCCAGATTTCGTTCAAACTTTGTAGATTTATTGAGGACCGATGACAATACACTAATTTGATAAAATTATTCCATTTCTTAATTTGACTAAAAAGTAGAAAATAAGTAATAGTTTAAAAAAACTAAAAAACACGCTTTTTATAGAAAACCGAACTAAAAAATAGAAAATAATTTTAAATGAATTTAAATTGAGAAAATAGTGTTAAAAATTTCAATGAATATAAATTAATAATAGTGTGAATAAAAAAAAATATTTTATTTAAAAAAAAGCGTGGGGTGCTTTTTAAGATATTATCGAAATGATAATCACTCTACTCATATCTGTCAATAAAATATATATATAATCATTGACACCATGCACCCCACGCTTTCTCTAAAATAAAATATATTTTTTTTATTCACACTATTATTAATTTATATTCATTGAAATTTTTAACACTATTTTCTCAATTTAAATTCATTTAAATTTATTTTCTATTTTTTAGTTCGGTTTTCTATAAAAAGCGTGTTTTTTAGTTTTTTTAAACTATTATTTATTCTTCTTTCGCCTCTTAACATCTTTTGGAGAAACATAGAATGTAATTAAAAAGTAGATACTGATTTGGTATTGTTTACTATGTATTAGGTAATACATATCCATTTGTTGGCAACTTTAAAAAGTTGATCGTAAGTCAAAAGTTCCCACTCTCCCAAATTTTACAAGCAGTTCCTTCGTTTTAAGGCTTTGGAAGCGTTCATAAATATTTAGCGCAATCAGAGTTGAAATTATGATGGCACTCAAAGAAACGATATTCGTCTGTA
This sequence comes from Spicauda simplicius, assembly GCA_949699795.1. Taxonomy (NCBI): domain Eukaryota; kingdom Metazoa; phylum Arthropoda; class Insecta; order Lepidoptera; family Hesperiidae; genus Spicauda; species Spicauda simplicius. The sequence goes on from OX453063.1 coordinate 429,084, forward strand.
TGCAAATGTGATACTGTTTATAATTGCATAACAGTGGGCGATTGTATCACCTGCGGCTCGGAGCCAGCTACAGGCAATCTGCGGGCGGCTTTACGGAAAATTTGAATATTTTGAGTTTAATGGCATACGCACTAAATTACTAAAAACAATATAGCCAAGTATTGTCCATTTGTTTAAAAAATGATATTTTAGTCAATCTGGTAACCCATTATGGTACCAATGGGCATGGATCTCTTTTTAAAAAGACAGGGGTTCACGTCATATTCCACCACGCTAGCCAAGTGCGAATTGGTAGACTTCACACACATTTTTTTAAGAATTTCTAGAAGTCCTCGCGATGTTTTCCTTTTCCGTGAAACAGTGACAATTAACTTCGAATTATTTAATTCATTCATAAGAAAATACAGTGTTCAGCTTAAATATGTTCTATATTTAAGCTGAACACTGTATTTTCCTATATTCCCCTTCAACACGATGATTCTGTACGGTGAACTATGACTCGTATGAAACATTCATACAGCGTCCGGACACCAAAATCGATACCAAAAATATTCATTATATGATCACTACATAATTTATTATTTCATCACTGGTGCGGTAGACATCGAATGATGAATTAAGATTTTAATCATGGGTCTACCTTTTTTGTATTTTTTATCTATAGCACCCACAAAACAGGAGTAAGTCCACCAAGTAATCCCACAAAGTCTAGCAGTAAATCATATTTTAATGATAAATGTAACTTCAACATATTGAATTTCATTTAATTTTATGTACCTACTTCAATGCCATTACAAGTAATTGAAATGTTATTTCAAAATGTGCACTTATGTCCTAATAATTGGTATTGAACTTTTAGATAGATTGCTGATGCTGCTCTACATCTGATGAAAGACGAACAAAATTCTCACCATACGTTAAGTACAATAATATAACAATATAAAAATGTGCAGACAACAAATAATTGCGGCCCACGAATCTAGAAGCTTGAGCACCTCAGGCGAAGCTCGCGGTTACGTAAAACAAAACGAGTGTGTTGGACGCATCGGCCATTTTATTTTTATAATAAAATTTATGTACAAACATATAAGAGATTTTATAATATCACATTCACTGTCTTGTACTTGCGACACCAATAAATTAAAAATACTCAACAGTTGGGTGTTAGCCCGTTGGGAATCAGTAACAGCTCTGGTTCTTCATCAAGTTGTCTTAATCTGGGATACATCTTGGAGTGTTATTTGGTTTATTTGAAGATCCCATATTCACATATTATTAGAAACTTGAGCACTTCTTTGTTTTGGTCTTTGGCCATTTTATTTTAATGAATGATCTTCAGTTCGTTTTCATCAGTCCATCTTTCAAATGTATTCTTTTAATTGTTGTCTGGTCTCATATTTTCAATGATCGTACAGATCTGTTACTGATTTCTAACAATATCTTCATCCTAATTAATTTAATTGGATCCAACGCCATCAATCTGGGACTGTAGGTTGTTGATGACCTCGTAGGGCAGCTGGTCTCCGAGGATCTCGAACAGGTTGATCTTCTGGTTGCCGGGGATCGACTCGTAGGCTGCTAGCTCCACGCCTTCTTGCACCTGTTCAACAATTATAGTTTAAAGATTTGTATTTATGGGAAACATTTTATTTAGCAACAGTTGATAAAGTTATTGATAAACGGTGAAAAAATTGCTGGATTTTTTTTTAAATCGACATAGGTTGTTCATGTTAGTCTATGTTGAAATGTTGCCTGAGAAAAATGTCACAAAGTGATTCCATAACTCCGCAGTTCCACACTACAACACAATTACTTTTACTACTACAAGATAGAACTGACAATTGAACTTTACTTTAAATTACTCCGTGTAATACTTTTCTATCGTTAGCTTTTTGTTTATTGACATGACTAAATGTAGTCAAAGTAACAAGTGATAACTCGAAGGCAACGACAATGAACGAAAGTCATCAACATGTCACATAAATAAAATATTCTTAAACACTATTTATAAATTAGAACGAACATATATATGTTTGTAGTCTTCGTGCAGACCTTTAAATTTGCGACTGCAAAAAACCTTAACCTCGGATCCTTGTAAACCTTGGTTCTGATTAGCATTATTAAATAAAGTGAACTATCTAAATACAAAAGCAAAAGTAGAAAGTATTTGCAGGCTGAAAGTATTGCTGTAATATGTAGGTAAATATGGTTACATATGATTTCTCAAACCTCAAGGTGAGTATACAAAAATATTGTACGATAATTAAATTTACCAGCCAGCGGTATTTGTAATATTGAAAGTGATAAAAAATATGATATTAGCAAGTACGTCAAGGTACACAAGTAATGTTAGAATATAAAAAAATAATGTCAAGTTGACGCATCTTTTGAAAGTAACAAGTTGCAAAGAGTGTCGATTTCAAAACTTAATCTTTTGAATGGAGTAACTGAAGCTTAGTACGATGAGGCATTTGCTCATAACATACTGCTACTATATTGCACTTATACATCTCCTTAATGGCGTAAAGTTAAAATTTTGACAACACTGAATAGATAAATGTTATAAATTGCATGTTTTGTTACAACACGCAGCTAATCGTTTTTCATTATTTATAATAATAATAATATTTTTTTATTTCAGACTGGTGTCCATAAAATTTGTTAGTAATAAAAATCTTATATGATATGTTAGTTGATGCCAAAAAATAATACATTATTAAAAACAATTGAAATAAAATTTAAATCAAGTCCTAATTTTAAGTATCACCACAAAAGTTTTAACTACAAAAAATATTATTTCAGGTTATTCGAACTTGATCCTAAGCTCTGAAATTTGATGAATTTTAATTCGATTTTGCATTCTAGAATGCATTTTTTTTAATTTATCCAAAACATTTAGAAACATTATATTAATTTAATAGTATTAAAAATTATCTACTACCACATTTAAAATATTACATTAAATCAAAAAGCTCATAAAACATTCATAGCCCTAATGATGTCCTTTCGAAGTTTTGCACTTCCCAATACCTTTCTAGTTATGCAACTATTTCCTGGCTTTCCTCTCAGACATGAATGAAATAAATATAATTTGCATCTGAGTGGAGAAAATCAGTGTCCCACCACTTAACATATATTACGTTCATTTACAAATACATGTTACCACTTACATGCTTTTGTGAATTTAAATTTTGGAAAGCTTAATTTATATGTAACAATAAAATGAAAGTTAACATGTAATAATAATTCTCCTAACTTTGTCACATTATATATCAAAGTCCTTACGTTGATATTCCGACGATGATGATAGTCTCATAATGATGATAAAAATTCCGAAAAACATATTATTACAGATGCGAAAAAAAAATGTCATTATCATGTCCGTATCCTTACTCAACTTCGTAAGTGTTTCGTATAATGTACATTTATATACTTAAACAAATACCTTCTGGATAACAGCATCCTTGGGGATGAGGTGGGTGCTCTGGGCCTGCTTGATGGCCTCGTTGCTGAAGACCGCGCCCTCGCGCTGCGGCGCCGCCGCCGCCACCGCCGCCACCGCCACCAACAGGCACACGAAGAAAGTCTTCATCTTGGATAGATACTTCACCACTGGGGAGACACGGATTACATAGATAAATAGACACAAAGATTTTGATACTTAAATAAAAATACATTCATAGAAAATAGGCACCAAAAAGTTTAATAATCACGTTCGTAGTCCTTGAAAGCTCAAAAATTCTTAGGGTATTAATTTTAATTAAGTAATTGTTCTAACATCAAAGAGTAACGCATACATCTCAGGAACTTAGCTTATAAAAAAATGTTTTCTTAATACTTCCAGATTTTTTTTCTAGAATTAACACTTATGTGATCAATTTTGGTTCTATGTTTAATTTACTCCAAATTTCGAACAAACAGAAGAAGACTAACTCAAAAACGATAAGCACACGTCGTAATTAAATTTATAAGTTATATAAACGTTCTAGATGCATATCACGCTCCTCGGGAAAGTGACGGTAACCACCTTCAAGTCTACCACTAGCACTTGTCACACGCTTACCTGCAAGGTCGCGATGGAGTGCGGCGCGCGCGCACGCATCCCATTCATATAGCCACCCCTCTCCCCTCTCGACGCGTCACTTTCACCAGCGCCTGCGCAACACTCCTGACCATCGGGCTACAAAAAAAACATCTTCCCATAACATTTTTTATGGTGCTTAGTAGGTACAGCAATAAAGCTTATATTGTCTCTAAGACAGTGATGTCTACTCAAAGTCTCTTAAAGCCTTTTAAAATTTCCTCAAATGATACCTAATCCAAGTTTTACTAAGTTAGAATAAAACATGAATACCAAATCTTTATATTAGTTTTCCTGTGTGATATACACTCTTATCTAAATAGGTCTTTTTTCAACTTTATATTTTCTATATCACGACCATTCCTATCAGAATAAGAATTTTAGGCCATAGTCCACCGTTGGCTAAGAGCGAAATGTTAGACTTCACATTTCTCTAAGAACTTTTTTTTAGGAATTCTCGGGTTAGTAGGTTTCCTGGCGATTTTTATTCGCCATAAAGCAGTGATATATATTTCTGATATACACATCATTTTTTTTAAGTCATTGGTGCATCCGTCGGATTTTAATCTCGGTCCCTCATTTAAAAGGCTAAGTTTCAACCATTAGGCTTTCACTTACTTTTTTTAGATCCATCCATCCCTTGTGCTTTTTGAGGTCGACTGTTAGATGTAGGCCTCCCCTAAATGGCGTCGCTCCGGTCTTGTGCCCTCTAAATCCCATTCATCTGAATCTATTTACTAAATCGCTTGTGTTCAATCCTTTGATCACCAATGTTTTGAAATTTGCAATATACGTTATTACGTCTTTTACTCAGATCTAACAACGCAAAAACAAATAGCGATGTAGTTTTAAATCTAGGTAATTCTATCACTTTCCTTATTTTACAATTTTAATATCTTGGTAAACTTGTTCTTACACCCACGTACCCACTATCTTTGATCAACAAGGTTCTTTAAACACCTATAGAACAGTGCCAGATTAAGCCAGCGCGGGGCCTGTAGCAAATTCTGACCGGAGGCCCATAGTTTGTCATAAGTAAGAGTATTAAATAAAACAAAACTGTTACAAGTTATCTTTTCTGGACTTAATGTGGGAAAATTTAGAGATGACACTTTCTATATCTATTTCTTTCAGTTTAAGATTTTCAGGATAGCAAAGATAGTAAAATATAAATAGTAGGTGTTGGGCCGCGGGGCCCTTCTAGTCGCCCGGGTCCCGTAGCATTTGCTACTCTTGCTATGTGGCTAATCCGGCACTGCTATAGAATAACTTTCTGTGACAGTGCAACAAACCGATAAATATATAACGCCTATTTAATGGCCCGCATCTGAAAAAGGATTAAGTCCAATTACCGCGATGCGCGAGCGCGGCCAACGCACCAAAAGCGGCCCTCTAAATACATAATTTAAGACCAATACCCCTAAAAGGTCGTGTCAATCCGCCTCGACATTAATTGGAATCTTTAGCGTGTTTACTCATCGGATGAGTAAGTGCTATCCATTGCAATCGAACTCAATTAGGTACCCACCACAACGAAATGATGTAAGAGTTACGGAAGGCACTCGAAAATAAAGTATTCCTACGATGTCGTCAAGTGCAGCAAAGGGCAACACTGTTTATCACGAAATTACCTCGATTCATATAGATTCTTCGTCAGATAGTGAATATTGTTAATGTTAACTAACTGAAATTGGAGTAGATTGTTCAGAAATGTATGATATCGTTGATAGTGTTGATACTCAATCGTTTACTTAGGTGATCTCTCGTATAAACATCGATCGATGTAGTTTGATAAAGTTTTTTTATAATATAGAAATATTAAACGAGTTGTGATGTAATGTAAGTCCTCCTAATGATACTGGCCACTGCTGCCCCATCGACATTTATAATCAACCCTGGGTAAGATAAGAGTTTTATGTAATGTTAGTTACAGATCGCATTGGATAAGTATGTCTTTTAACCATATAAATGAATTTTATAATATAAATGAATTCCTAAATGACAACAGTTGAATATGTTACATGCTATAATTAGTATTAAAAATAACGTGTATTTGAATAGAATATATGATAATGTAAATTAATTAATATAATAGGCCATATATAGTTTAATAGTTTAATTAATAATGATTTAATTGATGTGATATAAGATAAGATGTAATTTGATATATGTATGTGACAATTTTGCATACCCCAATGCGTTAGAATAATTATATCTTACATGTTTCCTGTTCATGTATATCCTGTTATTCTGCAAATAAATGAATATGAACCACGCCATTAAAACGGAGCAGTACTTTGATTTGAAAAATAACCAAACTCTCTCCGGTGTAGTACAGAACTTTAAAAAAAATGGTTCACTAAATGTGATCGATGTGGGCAAATAATGTGGCACTAAGAGACCTATATTTAGCCTAACTGAAAAAAATATTGTCAGGTTTAAGAAATTAACGTATGTCATTTAGTTTAATCGTGGCAGGTTATTTGCAAATATAACAACAGCTTACTGGCTATTTGATAATTCAATTTACCAGATCATATATCACTTGCTCCTGCTTACGTACGTATAATTTCTTGAATTTGTACCACATTTTATTGCGACTCTACCCTGTGATTAGCTAAAGTGTTCCGATTACAGAAAGCCTTAAAAGCCTGTAGAGATCCTCTTCACCGTTAATAGCAGTCTAGCGTGTAGCAATGCCCACTTTGACATTTTTACCTCGCAGATGTTACTTAGTCTTATCTATTTGATGTCACAACCATGCATTTGAATAGAAACATGCAAGATGTTGTCATTAATCACCTAGTCATTCAATACTTCAACATAGCCATCACTGGATAATAGACAGACGAATTAATTAACTAAACTAAAAACTAAATTACTATGCTCAACTACAGAGAGAATTAAAGAAAATTCAGAAGGCCTTTACTCGTTGAAAAGTACTGATTGAATAAAGTACTGCATATGTTTCGTGATTAACTTCTTTTAACCTTTTAAATTTAAGGCTAAAATGAAATTAAAACATGACTTTAAAATATAATAATAATAACTTTCATTTAAGTTATAAACGCATTCTTAAATCATTAAGATAGACTGTGCTGGATGACCAGCGTAGCGGAGCATTCACCACACCGGTATGACGCAGACGGAAAACTGAATTATGAATTGAGATTTCTGTTCTAACCCTGAGTCTTTGTGTATCTTATTAGTTAATGGTAACAACAACACGTAGTGTTCGACCGAAGCTTCGACTTCGGCCACTTTTGCTCAAAAATACACCTTCGACAAAACTTTCGGCTGTAGCCATAATCCTCCGAAGTTTTATCGCCCGAAGGCGAATTTTTTAGCAGGCGTGAAAATTTAACTTACTGGACTGAATGTGCGACACCGCGATGGATAAAGCGCTGCGATAAGAGCACACTCCGTTATAGCACAGTATTAATATCATACAGTAGTCTAACTCTGCCGTGTCCTTGAATTTTATACCTACATACGTGCTGGACGAGAGGTCGCGTTAGGGCTACCCGCCTAAAGTATTTTAATACATCTGTATACTTGACTTTCTTTCTTACTTATTATGTATTTTATTCAATAGATTAAGGTAAAAAACAACGCGTTCTTTTAATATTTATAAGACTTAATAATAAATCGTACACAAATAATAGTTATAAATTTCACACTGAATAATATTTTATCAACCAAAATAAAAATTATTAACACTGGACGTGTTTATGCACAATTAAAGCAATAAAAAACAGCCTAATATAGTTTACAACTGCTCTTCGCTACATTATTATTTAAATAAAAAGATCCACTGCTTAAAAAACGTCACATCGCCCGCTCGCCACTACGGCACATTCGCTAGCTGTTGGGTACCGAGTGCATACCGAAATCGTGGCGCGTAGGTACTACTTGCGTTTCGTGCGTTTGTAATAAGTTAGAATACTGTAGATACTAGTACTGTGGTTATAGGCTTGCTTCGACAGGAGGTAATGTTGAAATTCACGTTATTTGGAAATTTTACTATTTTGACAAGTTGCAAAAAGTTATAGAAGTTTGTTTATATACAATCAATATTAAGTTTTGTTTCCTTTTTTTCAAAGTGTTGTAACATTTACTTTAAGCCAATTTGAAACTGATCTTCTTATATTTTTTTATCCGACTGCGTAAGGAGGGTTTTTATCTATTATACTACTATATATTAGTAAAAACTATTAAGATAATTTTGTAGTATCTTTGAAACGTGCTAAATATCTATTAATTATTTGTTTATGTCCCAATAAATGCAATTTCCAACCTATGGTTCACGAGACTAAGGTGCGCTCTAGATGTTCATATTAAAATTATGTTATATTTAAAACAATTCACCTTCTAAGCAGCCACATGTTTATCCCAATAGTATGTATGTATAAAATATCGATAAACCTACCGTTAATTTATTCCAAAATACCGTATAAGAGGTGATTATAATAGAAAGGACAATGCTCCACTATAAACGAAAACATTAAGTTTTCACTAGTCAGGCAACTTTGTTGATGTAGGTATTTAGTAATATTTACACGAATAAAAGCAGAAGCAAATATACTTTGTAGAAGGAGTCGACTAGTGGTAAGTGGTGCCAAAAAGCATAGACGAGAGGGCCGTTGCAATGTAACAGATTATTTTTGAAGAAGGAAAAACGAATTGAACAATACTATCTGTATTGTTCAATTATCTTAATAGTCTAAACGGAACTTATGACACAGATAAAAAACATAACTGTTACAGATAAACTAACATTGAGTCCTTTTTTCACACAGATTACAAATATACTGATATACATTATAAACTGTCTATTAGTCACATTAGTCACGCCGCAATACTAGAGTTTCGTGTTTCATTTATTTAACGATATATTCTCCATCATACCGTTTGAACGAGAACACATCAAAGCATAGGTGTTATAGCACTGAGGACATTAAGATGAAGCGTAATCTATATCTCGAAAGGATGCAACGAATCCACTATCGACCTCAGGTAGGACTCGTATCCGATTTAGAATAGATGTTGTGGGCGATAGTGACCACACGTCATCAGTAGGTACCTACCAGGGATGTAACGGAGCTCCGATTCCGGTTCCGATAAGTTGGAACTTCCGACTGTAACTGCACCTTCGGTTCCGATTCCGGTTCCGAAATATTTATATCGGAGATTTATATCGGAGGTCGTCTGAAGCGAATTTGATTTAGGTAATTTGTTAACTGTTTATGGGAAAATGTTAATAGGAAACATGCCAATTCCTGTTGTCGTCGTGTTTTTTACACACACTTTTTTACTTTGTAATTAAAGTTGAAAAGGTCTACTGTCTCACGTTGTTACTAGCAGTTCAATGATTTATCATTGAAATCGTCTCAGTTTACGGAATGAAATAAGCTATAATTTTTAAATATGAAGAGAAAATGGTGGATTAATTTAAAAAAAACGTTCCTTCCTCACCTTTCTTATTAAACTGCGTTAGAAAGAGGGGACTGTTCTTCTAGCTTAAGAATGTACCAGCAGAACCCGCAACTTCATTTGCACAGAGCACAATATGGTTCATCCATTACCATTTCATCAATAGTCAACAATATATTGAACCACAAAGCCAAATACTAAAATTGATGAACTTTTATACAAACTTTCCTCTCCATTTTTATTCGAATAAGGAGTAATTTACAAAAATTCTTTCCTGGTGCTCACCTACACTATTAAAGGAAACAGTGCAAATTTCTAATTACATTCGTTTGGGCTGTGCGTTGATATGACAGTATTTAAGTCAGTTTTTTTTTCACATGTACAAATTTGCCCGAATAAAACACCTTTTTTGCCGTAAATGAAATGAAATGAAATGAAATGTCTTTATTTTGTATAGGCCTACGGGGGCACTTACAAATTGTCAGTTACATTTTTTTTCTTACACTACCACCGGATCGGAATACGACCTCAACTGAGAAGATCAAGCAAGAAACTCAGTGGGTTTGTCTTTTTTTCTTATTTATATCCATTTTTTTTATATAATTACAATAATGTTTATTGACTGATACAACCTCCGATTCCGATTCCGGTTCCGATTCCGATAAAACGAATTTAAAAACTCCGATTCCGACTTCGGTTCCGATAAGTGACCTCCGTTACATCCCTAGTACCTACTGCATACTAATTTACTTGTTCCATCTGAAGAAAACACAGTAAGTATAAAGAACTCCATTCGTAATTTAATGTGTTATGACATTTCTACCATGAGCATATCCCATGTTGATTTTCTCTGTGGTCGCATGGTCAAATGCCTAGGACCGGTTTGCAAAATCAAGCCGTTGACAAGTTTTACCAATCGAAGTCTATAATAGGATGTTCAAATATTTGCCCATGCTCACATTCTATAAAAACCTTGGATTATTCTACAGGTAAATTTCAACATATCTATTTTCTGTGCAGCTTTGAGAGATTTTAATAATTTATAAGGTAACATCAAGGTGTAAAACTCATAGTGGTCGTTAAATGAGTGTTGTCTCATTATGATTTTATTATCGTTGCAGATGTTTAGCATCGCAGTAAATGTCATCAAAAATATCTGTTTAGAAAGGCCCAGATACACATACATACCATACACATAGACATTTATAGTCTTTTTATTCTATGAGTTGGTGTCTAATATAAATAAACATTATTATTACTATTATTATTATCTTATGACCTATAAACTTTTACCGTGTGTAAGTAATTAATACCAAAGTTATAAAGCCACGAAATAATATCGCAACCATCACGGAAGCGGCGAACCTCGACGGGAACATCGATTGTTAGAAAGGCAACACAGTTCTCGAGTTTACACTCTCGATGTTTCATATTTGGCGAGCTTTTATCTGATTCATGTACTTTGCTCTTGAGGCGCGGTGTACAATGAGGCTCTTTGTACACAGTTTTGCTATCTGAATATATTACAAAGGATACGGGTTTCTTCTAAAAGAAATTGGGTTATAGTCCGTCGCTCTGAACAAGCTCGGATTGGTCACTCCATACCATTTTTTACTCACTAAACTTTTTTTACGAGCTTTTCTAAGTTTTCTCGTAACTTTTATCAACTTTTAAGCAAGTGTTTATTCATTAGTAAAACGAACGTTAGTGAAAGATCTTTGATTTGAACCTCCGACTCCTGATTGAGTAGTCCAATATGTATACTAATAATACTACTACCTAATACTTTTACTACTTTTTGAAACTTAACCACATATATCGTTTCTAACAGTTAAATCGGTACCAACAAATCATCTGTGTCTTATGGAACTGATGGAAGAACTGATGGTATTTGTTCTATAAGACACAGATGAAAAGGTACCAGACTAACCTGTAAACTATTATCGTATTACCGAGTAATTGTGTAGTTTGTAATTCTATATATTATCTCATCATACGATCGTGTCACGGAAGCGACGGCTGCCAGCGAGTGGAACGTCGCGCTTAGAAAGGCATGGCGCATCTAGCTGGCTGCTGCACACTCTGTCTCTCACGGTGTTCGTATTTTTTACCCGACTGCGTGAGGACGGTATTGTTTTTCGTGCGAATGCATGCATGTATATATTTATGTCCACTTCTTCAGCACGCGCTACGCCAGACGGATTGTAACATATAATATGTGAGTTGAAACGAGTCAGTTGTAGAGTGACATAGGCTATTTTTAATTTAGAAATATGGCGCCTAAAGGTGAGAGAAAAAGGAAAGGAGAGTTGCTTTTTTTCATTACATTAACACTATGGGTATCAAATAAAAGCTAGGAAGTAGACTATTACAAATATGTGTCCAGTATAACACTTTTATTATTTTATTTATTTTATTTTTATTTTATTTTATTTGCCTGAAGTAGCAAACGAGCATGCAGTCCACCTGGTGGTAAGTGGTCACTGCCGCCCATGGTCATCTGTAACCAACTTCATACAGAACATGGGTTCTATCTAAAGTCGAACGCAGATGCGTTGCTACTCCCGAGGACTAGTGACGGTCGCCTCATGTAAAAGTGTGCCGGCAACCACACCCTTCTATCGAAACGCAAGAAATGCTTCACGCTAGAAATAGGTGTAGCGGTGGTACTTCCCCGGTCGAACTACACTGGTTCTACCACCTTCGAAATTATTAGTTGACGCAAAATCTTAAAAGCGTTTAATAAAAAAATTATTACAAAATCTATAAAAGTAGTTTGTTCATGCTGAAGCAGTCGATTTTTATCACACTTGTCAAACCAGAACGCAGCGCTAACACTGCTGTTTTTGGGCACAAATAGTTGTGACGAAGGCGATTCCGGAGTCAAACCACAAATAGCTCTACTACCTTACTTTGTCAACCCATTATAGTCCCACTGCTGGGAACGGGTCTTCTCTAAGAATGAGAGGTACTAGGCCAAAGGCCACCGCGCTGGCCAAGTACGAATTGGTGGACTTCACACACCTCCGAGAACGTTTTTTTTTTAAAGAACTCTCGGGTGTATAGGTTTCCTCACGATGTTTTCCTTCACCGAAAAGCAGTGCTATTAATTTCTAATACGCACATAATTTTAGAAAAATCAGTGGTGCGTGCCTGGGTTTGAACCTCGGACCTGCCCATCGTCATCACCATACCACCTTAGATATTATAATATACCTATGTTGCAGGAAGTAACATAAAATATAAATGTTTCTTATTGCCAGCAACACTGACGAAAATTTTTATATTCCTTTTTTAACTTAAGTTAAAAACGGAATATAAAAAATAGATATTAGCGGACGATAAAAGGTGTTTTTCTCTATAAATTAAACACATCGCGAACAGTGGTAATTGGCGTTGAAAATGTATCTACCAATTTGTGATATTTATTATTTACATAATTTAATACATTGTTACGAATTCTGCTTCCTTCTTCGAGTACAGATTATTTTGTAATAGTTTCTTTAACCCAATGAACAATTGAACCTATGTAGAATAATCTGGCTTTAATTACAAAGATCTTATAACCACAACCACAAAACACGGCAGTGACAAAATGTTTAGAAGCAATAGTTACTTTGTGATGGCCTTATAGCTGTATAGTGGGACAGCCATGTAGCTGATAATTTATTTGGATGGCAAAATGTGGTGTCAATATGACTATACATTTTCATAATAATTGGACCTGCCTACGTAGTTGTGGTGTGTCTGTGGCTTCGTCTGAAATGCAGCTATCATCCTAGGTACTTACCTTAATATGTTTTTTTTATATAAGGGTAGCTGTACCCTGCGCGCGTTACTACGCCATCACAAAAAAATACACCAGAAACCTTCGCGAGTTCATGAATAACAACTTTGCTAAAGATCATCACATGATCTAATGAATAGTTTACGATTCTTTAGAGGACATACAGACAAACATTCATTTTTATAAAGAATAAAGATTGAAGTAGCCAACGAGCGTGCAGTCCATTTCCACCAATGTCCACCAATTCGCACTTGGCCAGCGTGGTGGACTATGGCCTAAAACTCTCTCACTCTGAGAGAAGACCCGTGCCCAGCAGTGGGACAATAATGGGTTCTACCCATGCAGCCCATTTGATGATGAGTGGTCATAGCTGCCCATGGACATCCGTAACGACTACATACAGAAATTGTTCTGTGATTGATATCAGGACACCAGGTAGAACCATTGGGTTCTACCTGACGTTAATATATCACATTATTATCATCAGATGATTATCATTCAGATTGGATACGTTACCAAAAATAACTCATCTCACAACAAGACTGTGCGTTTGTCATTATAATTTTGACATAAATCTATTTGGCTATCTCGTATATTTTTAAGTACCTGAACGTAACATATTGCACATTTAGCACTATAGTATTTGCAGAACATCTTAAAGTAGAATCACTTGATGTTAATTTTATCGTCTGACTTTCTTGCAGCTTCTCCTTTGAATATTGAACAGATACGTTGTACCGGAGAAAGGTAGGTAGAGTGTAGTGCTTACATTTAATAAATTAAAAAAGCGGCTAAGTGCGTGTCGGAACACAGTAAAGAGTTCCGTGGTCGATATGAAACAGGTAATGATATTTCTGTGGGTGGGTTATCCGACCACAGAAATAGTAAATAGTAGAAAAATTCAGGAATCTGAAATGCACCATATCATATTTAAACTCATTTTGTTGAAGGCATAAAAACCTACCTATAATTCCAATTCCAAGTCTAACTGAATTTTATAGGCAGAGAGAAGCATTTTCAGAAATCAATTAAATATTGACTATAGAGAAAATAATCACCATAAGTCTTTAACATGCGAATACAAAATACAGGCTTTGGGTTTTACAATTTAGCCATCGAACCCTGAAAGCGGGTGAAAGGACATTCTACTTCTTTTGTTTGTTGAGACATTAAGTGTTATTTATTGGGACACATTCAAATAAAATATATTCATTTTAATTCACTACGACCCATGCATCCACTTAGTTATATACAGAGTTGGATTTATCTTTTTAAATTGGTATTTCTAGAGTAATTTATAATCGCAGAAAGATACAAATCATTACATTATTTTATCTGGGAATAAAATTTCCATCTTTTTTGGCGACATCAGTTGTTGTACCTAATTTGTCTGAAAAACGTTTAATGCAAAGTAATATACAAATTGAGTCTATTTTATGTTTTGTCGTATGTATATTGTAGTCTCATGGGACGATGTGGTCGCCAAGCGACAAATTCCTTTATTTAATAAATGAAAAAAAGTTAATATACGAAAAATAAACTTGTTAATGACGTGTATGATAGAAAAACTATCAAACACTGCATAAAGAAGCATTGCAATGCAACTTTATTGTGCACTCGCTTAGTTATATTTATCTGACTAATGTATCATGATATCTGTCAGTCATCTCGGTGACCTGCAGCGAGCAGAGGATGCGAGGAGGTCATCAGGGCGCTGGCGTAACCCCGGCCGCAACGTTATGTTGTGCAATCGCCTAACTGCCTAGTCAGTGTAGCGCATTAAGTTTACTGGGGTTTTTCACCTTTTTTTGCATATTTTTAATAATGATTAATTTTTTCTTTGTTATAAACTAGCAGAATCGACGCGACTTCGTTCGCGCAGACTATAATGTAATCCAACTTTTGCAACCATTATATATTTACCACTCTTGGACACATGTCCCTCTCCCCATCCGTAATGTGGGATTTGGTCAATGGTCATAGTCAGCAGTGTGTATTGATGCTAATTCGATAGTGCTCCCAAAAAATTTTGCGACGACTGTTTTGCGTAAGGGTACACTGATCACTGTGCGGCGGCGGTGTCCAAGTCTTTCATAGATATTGATATGTTCTCTTATATTGTAGAACATTTTTTTTGTTCTATTATCAATAGGTATCGCAGTGTATGCAATGTAAAAAAAAATGAGCCAAATTTTTACACTTTGAATCACATTATTCTAATTTTAGCAAAGATACCTTATACAGTCTAGTACTAAAAATAGCTATGTTTCTCAGGGATAATGTAGCATTCTAATGGTGAAAGAATTTTTAAAATCGGTTTAGTAGTTTTTAAGTAAATTCATGACAAACATATAAAAATACAAAGTTTTTCTCTTAGTAGCCTAATATACTGTGTTACTATACTGTACTCTATATATTTTATTTATATTCGTTGTGTGGTAGGGTAGACTCGATTACACAAGTTGTTCCGATTCAGACTTAGGAATGACATCTATGACTGACTTTTTGTAGGACCACGGTCTTATCTGGAGGTAATGATGTCCATGGACTGCAGCAGCTACTAGCTACATTTATAGTCATGTGGTTAAATCTGTAGTAACTACTTATATGCACAATTTCGTTTTATAATCTTGAAGTTAATTTGTGCTATTTATTATTTGTGTAATTGATAAAAATCGCTTGAGATTTTTTTTTATCTCAGTGATTAATATAGTAAATGTGTGTAAAAGGGAATTAGAAATAAACAACAATTTCAGTCTAAATTTGTTTTATTTGTAAAAAACAATAGTCATTAAATAATACAGTGAGCACATGCGCTTATTGCTCGGGAAAAGATACGGTCTTCCGGAGCAAGGAGCAGGGTTCAAACTCGACTTAGTGAGACAGAGCAGGATGACCGGCGAACGAAAACTCGGAAATAAGTGGTTTACACGAAAAACGATAGTAATCTCCAATATTATATAAGTCACATCAAAAGCAACGCTTACTGAGGACGTCGAATACCATATCAAATATAGCATAATTTGGCAAGTTTTGAGACTGCTTACAATATAATAATCCGTAAGTAGAATAACAAATTAAAATGTCCTCAGTACGCGTTGAGCTACGAGTATATCTCAAAGCTTAAATTACCAACTTGTGCAAAATCGAAAACTAAGTGCAATCACATTTAAACTATCCCAACTACATAGAATTACTTCATAAGTCTGAATATTAATAATATCAAATCACTTTGTACCAAATGTTTTCATCTCCGCTCACGAACGGACTCTTACGCGATTACATGTTGTTTAAGTTGGTTGTTACTTGATGTCAGAGGAACTAAACTATGTGAGGGATGATCTCGGGCAACGCGTCGTCATGTTCTCGATAGAGGTACGTAGCTAGTGGAAATGGCAACGTGGCGTCGAGGTGCCGGGCGGGCGCCCGCCTAGTGTCACATGTTGACTAGCTTGATTGCTTAATTATCAATCTTTCTACTCACGTTTCTCACTAAAATAAATAACTTATCATCTAACACGAAAAGCTACCGATAATTCGTTTTACAAATTGACATCGCCCTCGGCGCTGCTCGCGCCCAAACCTTCTCGCGTTCCGCTAATCTAGAATAACTATAAATAATTTGTCCAGCTAATACAATTAATAAATTCAACCAGTCAACTGGCGTCTACTTACATCGAAGTTATTAATATTTCCCTCGTCGTGGAATTTAATCACACAGGGAAACTCAAATGCGGATACGATGCATCGTTTTCATTGGGTTTACATTCTATATCCTAATAGTCTCTACATTAACTTATAGTTTCAAGAACGAAACTTATTCGCTACAAAATGCTGATAAGCTGAGGTTCCGTCGACGCTTTTAAAACGGCTTTCACTGTGCCACAGTGGTTGTATCTTCGATTTCCTCCACTATCCTCTCTTCAGCTTCCGAGGAGGAAGTGTTGAAGACTGGTGCCACCGTAGTTTCAGTAAACAAGTTAACATTATTCTCTGTAGAAATTTCAGAAGGTACTATGACACCTTCAGTCACGGCTTCTTCGGATAAAGGCTTTTCATTACTCTTCTTCATGATGAATTTGGTTGGTCTTCTGTTAATCGTTGGCACATAAGATTGCGTTATGATTTCAATATCTTTTTTACCACTTATTTCGGTTTTATTTGCAGACATGTCGTCTGACACATTATCTATGATGGGCCGTCGTGTTGTCGGTTCTATTTTATCATGTGGAGGAGGGGAGTCTGTAATGCTATCAGTATCATCGTCTTCGATTTCTACAATTTTTTGTTTGTTTGTTACTGGAGCTTTATTTTTAAATGGCACTTCTGTAATGGAATTCTGATTCCAATTATTGTTTTTGCTCTTATAACCAGTATTTACCGGGAGTAGTTCTTCGGAATCTGAAATCGTTGTCCGACCAGTTGTAGGGTGTTCCAATTCTGAACTTTCGGTGTGTTTACTTATTGATGCAACATCACCAACCAGGTTAATAAGATCTGTCAGCACATTGTTATTTCTTCCATCTGAAGACTCAATAATAGGTGAACTCTTCTCAGTGTCCGATGAAATCTTAATCAATTCTACGGGTTCTGTTACACTTTCAGATGAACCATATGATGAAAGTATAAACTCTGTAGTCTCCGCGTTCTCAAAAGAGTGGTCATCGTTTTCAGATGGATTTGTCTTAGACACAGGAATTATTTCTGAACTAACTGGTAACAATTTTGTTGTACTGGCATCTAATAATGCAGGGTCAGCAGTTGAACTAGATACCTTATCTTTGGCAATTTTTTCAGAAGCATCATGGGGATTTTGATCGCTTGTTTCAATTGGAATAGAACTTAGTTCGGTCTGTGAAGTTATTTCAGTAGCAACATTAGACTTGGATATATAGTTAGTCGTCTTTTCTTGCGAAGCATGAGAAGTAGTTGCATGATCGACTTCATCTTCTGGAATGTAAGGGGAATCAGAATAGGGAATATCTGTTTCGGTTGAACTCATAATATCTTTTTCAGTGTTTAGTTCCGAGACATTACTGTTCTCGTCGTTGGTCTCGGCAGTTTCAGTTCCAACAATAATTTCTGGTGAAGCATCAATTAAGTCGATTTCTGTAACAGGAATACCAGTTGACTCTTCTGCTTCTTCAGTGATGTCTTCAGCTACAAATGATGGGACATTAAGAATTTCAGTTGGAATAGCAGATCTTAAATTTATCATAGAATTTTCCCTCGAACTTGTTTTATCCGATGGTTCAGTCGTGAATGAACTCTCCTTAGATGTGCTTAATTCTGAAGATAGATCTTGGGACGTTAAAGATACAGAATCGGTTATATAATGCAATGTGGTTGTTAGTATTTCTTTCGCTGCCGCCGCTTCCGTCGAGGTCGGTGGACTAGATACACTGACTATTTCATGTACATCCAGAACATGGTCAGCATCTAAATTTTGTTCCTGTTGAACTATTTCATCCTCATGGTTACTTGATACCGTTAAATCGTCAGGAATCGGCGGAAATAGTGGATTATGATCAATGGCAGATAAGTCTTCTTCTTCGATAACGGGAGCTTTTGTAGTTAACACTACGGGAACAATATCAGCTCCAACTGATGGAGATCCCATAGTAGCAATACTAGCAATGTTTGATGGATACATCTCACTGTTTATTGAATCTTGAGTAGAAAGACTAATTTTAGAAGGATCGTTCGAGCTTTTTATTTCGGCAAGATTAGCGTTTGACAAAGCAGATAATTCAGAAGATGCAGACGATGATAACGAGGACTCCATGAAAGACGGAGCTTCTGTTTTAAGACTTGCTTCATTCACGTTCTTTTCCGATGTAGCTTCTCGAGTAATAAGTGGGGACTTGGAAGACGAATACTCAGCTACCTCCATTGTAGGTGAAGGCAAAATTTCCTTTATCTTGACGCCAGGGATCACTGGAATTTCAGAAACCGGCGTGATTTCCTTTATAGTGATTTCTTGATTAATAAGTTTGTTTGGTGGCGAGGGAAGGGCACTGCTTTCAATATTTTCAGCCGCAGATGTACTTGGAATAGATGGTGATTTGCCAGGAAGAGTTGTGACTCCTGCAAATAAAAATTTAAAGGATTCTTGAAATGGGAAATATTCACCGATTAGCGACAAACAAAAACTACTAAAAAACTGTTAATTTCTTATATTTGGTAAAATACTTGTCATGAATCGTTATTAAGTACGAGTATTTAGAATAGCATCTAAATTTATTCACTCTAATATTATCCTTATACGTACATACCCTTATATCTATCCCCAATTGTAGACGACAATTCGGGATAGAAATGGACGTGGACCAAAAAAAAATCTTACATTAAACCATTCCTAATATTTTTTATACGTAAAATATTTAATTATGATATACTTAATTGAGAGTACTTGCCTCTAAGAGGGCAGTTGTCGTATTCCGGGCAGCACCGCCCGGGGACCACTCGGGGCGTGCAGTCGTCCCGGACGAAGCACGCGATGCGCCGGCACACCACCTCCCCGCCCTGGCAGTAGCACACCTTGCAGGGGTCCTGCGGGTCCACCAGCTTCTCGCCGTTGTCGTACACACGACCTTCTTGCTCGCATTCTGGAAATTAGGTATGACATCGATTAACAGAGTGAAAATTACTACTACGCTAATATTTAAATTGCAATTATTTGCAATCGTTTAAAAATTTTTAGCTTGTTGAGTATTTAATAGTAACAAAAAATAGTACATTACTGAAATACTAGTAGGTATTAGCTAAATGTGTTAAGGGAGATTCATAATAAATCATGCATAAATTAAATTAATAAATTTTGCATATGAATAACTAAATAATATTTTACTAACGACACTCTCTAATCTTGTAGCCATACACTAGTATTTTCGTTCCGAGTGCTATGGACACAAACAAAGGCTTATAAAGGAACACCCAGAACCAGATCAACCAATCGAACCTTGTAACATAAGGATAAGATAACCACTGTACTCACGGGATCAGAATAGGTATACAGTATCCCCTGCCTGTCGTAAGAGGCGACTAAAAGGGGCTTTCAGGGTTGCGGGCGGGCTAAAATAGGAGCTCGAACCGTCCAGGCTAGCGACCCCGGCAAGAACGCATGCCACCGTAATAAAAGAAGGTGCGGTGAGGGTATTCACTCACCAATGAGGAGCCTGAAATAGGCATCGCGCTCTGAGGACTTCGGTTGTATTCCTTTGAAAATGCCAGAAACCCTACACAGCGCTCAGGACGGCCCCCGGGGGGGTTTTAGTGTAGTAAGAATCCCACATAACCTACGTCGCTCACACGGCGTCGGGTACTTCAGAAGGTTTCCCCCTTGTAAAAAATAGGTAACCACATCGCCACGCAGGTCGACAATACTAACGTTTTAAAGTTTAAACATACGAGTATAATTACATAAAGAATTAACTAACTAATTGGTATAACCTAAACGTCGATCCATCTGAGTGTCCTTTATTATAACGTTTATGCATTGGTGAAATAAACATTAGACAACAATATTCATATGGAAATATTAAGGAAAATACGTAGTATTATGAGGGGTTTTACGCTTGCTATGTTGTATATAAAGAAAACATTGATCAATACATCAATACACAGCGGAAGTTCTATAACATTCCTCCAGCCAATATCGATTTTTAAATCAATTTCGGGAATAGGAGTGCAAATGACACTCGCCGTATCCTATGCTTTACTTAATTATAAATCTTTATTTAAATCCCAGAGTATATAAATCTGAACTATCTTAATAGAGTACACATTGTTATAAAATAATTTTGAAGCTCATAGGTATTGCTATGACGGCATCAATCTGTCCGGGCCGTTAAAAATATAAATTTTTATTCGTTTCGTTATGTGTAAGTAGAGTTGTATCTTAATACTTGTTTATGTTTATTATGTTTCGTCAAAACAACCACCGTTTACGTTTATAAATATAGGTTTGGAATACTTTATAAAGAAACTCGACAAGAAGCTACCACACCTATTTCTAGCGTGAAACGTTCAGCGTGAAGGGTGGGATTACCGCCACACTTTTATATGAGGCGATCATCATAGTCCTCGGGAGTAGCAATGCATCGGTGACTGACTTCAGATAGAAACCATGTTCTATTTAAAGTTGCTTACAGATGTTCATGGGCGGCAGTGAAGCAACCATCAGGTTGACTGCATGCTCGTTTGCTACTTCAATCAGATAAAAAATGTAGTACTAACCACACTGATAGGTAGGACAGCAGTGGTCCGGGCGGTGCACGGCCTTGCACCCGGGGCGCGGCTCGCAGCGCTGCTTCGCGCACTGCACGCTGCCGGCGGCGCAGCTGCAGCGCTCGCACGGGCCCGCGCCGGGGAACTCGTCCCCCGGCATGTACACCACGTCGCCCAGCGCGCAGCTGCCTGGAAATCGAAGGTGATGGTGGTTATGAAATGGACATTTATATAATTTTATGGATACACACACGCACGCACGCACACACGCACGCACGCACACACGCCTGCACGCACGGACGTACACACAAACAGACACATTTCATGTACGATATTTTTTCAAGACTATCATCTCAAACAACAATTTATAAACACTAATGTTTAGCATACTTAATAAGTCATGTTTAAAACAATCTAACGCTTTTTAAGCCATATTGCTGTTTTTCAGCGACTTATGTATGCTGCATTACAGAAAAATAACTAGAAATCTATGCCCGGCAATTACAATAATATAAGTAAGATGTGCGCTAAAATCCTGCACCATATCCACGAAAGCACGGTCTGTTAAATTTGTAACAACTAGTGATGCATTGGCAATTCCTCTGGTGTTATGAGTATCCATAAGTTACTTATGGGTGGAGATTGGTAATCACTGGTAATCACTGATTATAATCTTTTACCATCGCTGGGTCATATACATACAATATTAGCCAAGGTTTCTTAAAAAAATATGAATTATTTCTTTGGATCTAAACGGTTATTCACTTTTATAACTCTAACATAAAACAGATTTAAAAACATATGTCAAGGAAAGTACGAAGAAAAGAAAAGTTGATTTACCTTCTTTTAACCCCAAGTCGAAACTTGTAATATTCGGCAGCGGACCCAAGGGACCTGAAAAGAACAAAACAGTATTGTTAACACTTTATATATTATGAATTTCTGTGGATATTTATTTATACATTAAAATATAGAATAAATAAAGTTTCACTATATCTTCGACTATCTTAGTCCTCAGGAGTAGCGACGCATCTGTGATTGACTTCAGATAGAACCCCATGTTCTGTATGTAGTTGATTACAGATGTCCATGGGCGTCAGTGACCACTTACCATCAGGTGGACTGCATGATTGTTTGCTACTTCAATCGCATAAAAAAGATATATATATTTGACATACAAGAATTCGTAACAAAAACAAATCAATGTTAAATATATAAAAGAATTTTCGATTTAGGATTCAATCGGGAAATTCAACCAACTTTCGGGTCAAACCGTAGTGAAGTTTGCAAAGTGACAATGAATAATATTTTTGTTTTCAATATTTTGTATGAAATAAGTAGATTATCATTGAATATTATTGAGAATATATCGTTTCAAATAATATGTTATAACGAATTTATTCATCACTATAAAGACAGATTTCGACATAATTATATGTATAGTTTAAACACCGCTGTTATCTTATTACCATTTCTAAGTTTTATATAAATTCAGTGTTTGTGAGATAAGAGTACCTACATCGAAGGTATCAAATACCCTGAATTATGTAAGAATATTTAAATACTTTAGGATTTTTATTTCAGTCAAAATAACGGAAGCCTTCAACAAAAAGTGATCAAAGAAAAAGCAAAGATTAATTTGTAAAATGACTCTCCATCCCCTTCTTGAGTAAACAAACGATCGTCGCCCTCAAAGCAAGTGCCATTATTAAAAAGTTGATCCCTTCCAATATTGTGAACACGGACATTGGATTCTTCCGGCGTCCCTTATTTTATTCAAGCATTTCCAAACTTATTTTATATTCCGTATTCAAGGTTCCGACAAAAATATAAAACAATGTGATTTACGTGGTAATGAGATTTATGATTCCTTATTAAAAAATCTCTCGTTAAGTTTGATTTAATAACTTCAATGAAATGTACATAAATTTGTGGCAACATGTAAATAAAATCAGCTTTGAATTTTTAGAGCTAATTTTAATTAGGCTTACTACGGTGATTTATCTTAATTTTTACGTGGATAAAATTGCTCGCTAAATAAATGGTTTGCTAATGTGTAGGTAATGATCGTTATTCGAGTACCACAGATAATCATCTATAAGTAATTATTTTTAAAACCATATACTTTCTTACATTAATTTCATTATTCCATTTTTTATTTATTTATTTATTTATTTATAGTTTTGAAACACCTTAATCTAAGGGTTACAAGGGTAAACATAATGCCTAATGGCATTCTCTGCCAGTCAACCCTGGGCGACAGCGATAATCTGTGGTAGGTATATAAAAGTAAACAAGTTATCAATTATTGAAATAATAAATATTGCTTAAATTAAATACATACACAAAATATTAATATATACTTATATAAACAAATAATTTTATGATAGTAACATATAATTATAATAATATATAATATACATATAATACAGTAAATAAAATAAGGATTGAAATGTCGCTAGACTCATGACAGTTGTAGATAATGTTCCCGTAAAAGCGTCTTGAATGTGCTCCTGCATGTGGCTTTTCTGATGTTTTCGGGTAAGGCGTTCCAGAGTAGTATCGACTGTACAGTGAAGGAATACCGATAAAAACTGCTACATTTTGTTACATACCTACGAGTATATCACGTATTGCAAACAATTTTGTCACTTTTAAGGTATTTTCCGTTAACACTGGCACTTGGCAGGTTGCCGAACCTCCAGAGCCCTCTGCAGTACACAGAGGGAATCCCAGAGGCCCAGTACTAAACCTGAATAAGTTATGACAACATGTTTTCCTCTAGCGCCTTTCTAAAGTCGCATCGCGAGAAATGATGCCTTTTACGTTTTCTGTACACAATATATATAAATTCTGTAAGAACTGTCTCTTTTGCTAAACAGTAAATTGAATTAAATTGCAGGACTATTTATATAATTACGTTATTATACGCCTGATCGTTTGCTTGTATTAATATAAAAAATCACAATTTCTATTATTTTAACATTATCTTAATTTAGCTCAAAATAGTCAAACTGTGTTACTATGTGGCTATATTTAACAAAATATAACATAATTAATTATTCATATTTTCCACAACTATTTTTTATTTTTAATAGAGCACTAGCAGTCCCGACAAACGTTGTTTTGCCATATAAAAAATAAAAATAAATGTTAAGGGTGGACAACCCTTAAGGGGTATGAAAAATAGATGTTGGCCGATTCTCAGATCTACTGAATAAGCATATAAAATTTGGTAAAAATCGGTCAAGCCGTGTCGGAGGAGTATGGCAAGAAAAACTGTGACACGAGAATTTCATATGTAAGATTAAACGAGCATGCAGTCGTTCCAGAGATCTAAGTTTTTACGCTTTGAATAAGTATGTCTTCAATACCATACCAAAAAAGCAGTACTTATATACAACATATTGAGCCTTTGTATATGTATGGACAATTACAGTTAAATTCTCAGTCGTAATTGTAAGAGAAAATTTTAGATGTCTAAAAGCAAAATTTCTGCATGAACGGTAAAGAGAGTAAGTGCTCTAAATACCGACCCTACAGTAAGGGTTGGCATGTAGGCATTACGAGGAGCAATCTGTAATTTCTTAAATACTTGTCTGTGGGGGTGCTTGTATTGTTTGCTCTTAATGGTATTAAATGTCGTTCTCTACACAAGATCTTAGGTTAAATAAAATAGATTTACTTTATGTATTTTGTTTTGCATTAGGTACGTAAATATCTTACGTGTGTAGATAACAACACTTTAAATACGTGTCAATTTCTAATATGGAACCTCCACAATTGTTTCGTAACCGTTGTTTAAAATCAAATTAGCTTTATTTCAATCGAATGATTTTAAACTTGCTGTCGGGTTTGGATTCTTCAACCAATAGCAGAGCATTATTTACAATGCTCATACGGTCCGTCCAATCAGAGGGTAGTATCCCTCACCATGCGCCGGAAAGCAATATGGCGGCGTAAGCGTTGTTGAAGCGACCGCTGCTAACCTGCTCGGACAAAATACGTATGTGTGGAACTTAATACCTTTAATATTTCGTGTGTATTGTGAAGATATAAACTATTTGTGTACTCTAAGCGTGTGGACTAAATCGAAGCCTTCAACTTCAACGCTGGTGTGTGGGCACGTGCTGTGTGTGCCGCGTGGAGCCTTGCCAGGATCCTGGAAGAAAGAGGAGTCACGCGCGGACCGTACGTGGCTAATCGTAAGTAGAATCCGTATTCCGACAGCTAGTTACGTAGCCCCAAAATGTTGTGGAACTGCCTATGACCACCCGAGGTCTCGTTTGAGCGTCTTTTAATTCCCCGGTACTTACGAAGGCGGTTCTCGCACAACAATTAAAAAGCGTAGTAACGATCGTAGTAGCAGAGTGAATACTACACTACCGCTCAATGATGTGTGACCCAAAGGTAGTTTAGGTACCGAGGTGCGAGGACTAGGTTCTAGGCTCAAGTGCGCTTCCTGAAGCGTGGCGGTGTCGCGTATCGGCCTCGCCCTCGGCAATGGGCGGGCGGCAATGCCGTAAAACCGTACTTCGTCGGGAAATGAACCGTTCAGATGAGTTGAGATCTAAAGATATACTAAAGTGCAGAGCCCGGACTTAAAAGTTACGGTTAGGTAATGATAACTATAAACTTAGCATATACTTGCCCCTGTGTTAATATAGTTACTGACAGTCAAAGAAATGTATTTCTATATAGATAATGAAAACTGGTGATTAATTAATTAATTATTTATCATTAATCTTTATGATCTCATGATTTTAGATTTTTCACCAACGTCATTGTGACTGACTTTTAGAAGCACTCCTGTGCTTTTTGGCATCAATTATAATTATTTATTTTTCAATGTAGATTTCCATTTTGTGGTGGCAGAAAGCTCATGTACTGCTTTAATAACATGAAAATCGTAAAATTCAAAAAGCATAAAGTTCATAACGCTACAAAAATATTATTATAAAGCTGCGTAAAATAAATATAAATATACGAGCGGCGTCCTTAAACTAGAGCATTGCTCTTCCCATGAAATGGTTAATGATATAGATTATGAACCTGAAGTTAACAGTTGAAGTTTATGTACCTTCTTCTATTACTAGGTCTGTGTCAATGCTGAAACTTTAATAAGTCCATCAATAATTTTAATAAGAATGTCTATCGGTAATTTATTTTGAAGTCATTTTAATCCTGTATAGGTATGTGTTAATCACCTTCTAGTAGAGCGATAACTATTTTTTTTTTCAATTACAATATTTTTTCAATGAAATTACATTACATTGTCATCATTTATTATTTAACCATGTAAAACGAACAATAGAGAATGCGAATTTATCTATTTCCCCACGTCTGACCTAGTTTTGCCCTATACCGAATAGCTAATGCTTGCTGAGTATTGGATTGTGGGACACCAGTGGCATGAAACATCAAAAAATAGTTAACAGAGATAACAACGGATTACGTACGTATAATTTTATTTCAGGAAAGTGCAGATTTTTTTATCTATCTATTAAAAACTACATTAAAATCTGTAGCGTGGTTTTAAAGATCTAAGTATTCATAGGGACAGATAGCGAGAAGCGACTTTGTTTTATACTATATAGTGATAACTGATCACCGCCGCCCTTAGACATCACCCTCAAATAATTCATTATTAGTTATATTTTCTATGAAGTGTTTATACTTAACATCATTTTTAACATAAAAATCAAATCCTGCCTACAGTAAAAAGTAGCCTATATGTTAATCCGTGTCCGTGTAGTGTCAGCTAACTCCCTACCAAATTTTATGAAAATGGCTCCAGTCGTTTAGACGTGAACAAACATACACACAAACTTTCGCCTTTATAAAATTAGTATGAAGTATGATTAGTATGATAAGCATGTAATGTACATTGAAATGTTTCGGCGAAAACATATTTACGATTATTTCTAGAAACATGATAAATTCGTACCAAAGATACCTCCTAATTTGACCTCACGTGCTACAATCTTACTTTAAAAGCCTAGTTAAGTAAAAAATGGTTACCATCAACGTGAAATACCAGAGGAGTGATTCAAAGAGCGCGTTACGACAATGTCACATGAATCATCCGATGTTTTCATTCACGCAATCGACAACATTGATCCAGCGGGCGTAAGGTATAAGAGCGAAGCGATTAAACGACTTCTTATTATTAAACTTAAAGTAAGTACCGTAAACTTTAAGAATAAAATGAGCTAAGTTAAGGTTAGTGGTATGAAATTAATACATAGGTGTATGCACTAAAAACGCTATTCCTAATTTAGACCCCAATTTGAAAACAAAACAAAATAATGTTTCATAATATGTTATCAAGAATAATAAAAATATTGTTACGTGGCATTATATTTTTTAGCTACTCTAGTGGTTTAAAAATATTTTATTCCAAATCATCCCATATCTCGTGTATTAAAATCTTCAGTAGTTATAATATTCTTTACCAAGCTTTCCTGAAATAATCATTAAACACCTGTGCGGTTCTTCGTTTAAGAAGTCCTTGAATTTGATTACGACTATGTCATTAGACATTTATATTATAAGTATCGCATCAGACAAATAGTTGCGAAAAACATAAATTATATTTTTGGACAAATTAAGTGTAGCAGGTAAACAGTTAAAATTGATGGAATCGTTATACGAATACAAGTAAGCAAAAATATTATAACTAACAAAAATAAAGAGGCCTAACCCAAAAATAATGACCTCATTACAAAACTATTTTCAGTGGAGCCCTGAACCGTCTCTAGTACCTCTCGACTTGCCCACCAGTCCCTTAAGGGTACAGCTGAGCGAAAAGGTCAAGACGAGGCTCAAACATAAATAAACTCAAATGACTGTGAGACACCACTTTAGTTCACAATCATCACTAATTTGTACAAACAGACAAATCAATATATCAATTATTAATGATTGGACATTAAGAATTCGGTATGCAGCTGGTGCATTGTGAGTTGATTGTGTTGACGGCACAATTTGTTTCAATTCAGCTGAATTCTACTCAAGTGATTCGACTTTGAGCAATATTTCCAAATGATAAAACATTCATCACAATTTATAAGGTTTTGGAGGTTAAGTATTCCGATTTTTGATTATCGTTTCATAACGACGTCAGTGGATGTAATATAGCTGCACAAAATGAATAATAGTACCGCTGTGACTAAAAAAAAACATGAAGAAATAGTGTTTATGTAACATCGAAGCTCCGTGGCTTGTGCTCGACTTACATAGACTTTTTACAGCAAACTTAATATAAGGTTTAGGAATGTCTGTGCAACAGAAACGGTACCGACTCATATGACCTCTGAAACATGGATACGCGCAAGAATTCTAGCCGCTAGCGATCACTCATCCAACTCCGGACAGCGTTGCTTAACTTTGTAGATCAGTCACGATCTACACAAGCCCTACGGCCTAAGCACGCTTCGGTACCAAAATCAAATACGTACTTTGGATAAGGATGGACTATCACACGTCTAGAGAGCATTGTTTTTTGTTATTATACGTAAAACTTAACTTATTAATCCAATATGAAGTTACATTATTAAGAGTTCATAGAAACAGGGAACAGCATACCCAAGATGATAGAACATTATACACATAGTTCGACAAGCGCAACACCGATATACCATTTTAACGTGTAATTGTTCTTGCGTTTTTAGTGAAAGAGTGTGGTTGTCATTTTACACTCATATGAATACGAATATGTCTGCTAAGTTTCAGACGCGTCGCTACACCTACTAACTAGCAGAAATAGGGACGCATCTATTAGTAAGAACCCTTGTTTTATATGGAGTTGCTTACAGATGTCACAGGCAGAAACCACTTACCATCAGAAGAACTGCATGCACATTTGCTACTTCAATCACTTATCAACCTCAGCAAGTTGAAACTGTACATCTGGAGCCAGTCCACCGACGTAGACACAAGTTAAAATCCATTAAATATAACAAATAAATCTGCCAACACAACATAAAAAACGTCGCCGTGCGTCTTACATCCGCTAATCGCCCCGGTCACGTTCCGCTCGTGTTTACTTAGCGTTCTCGTGCGTTCCCGCGCCATTCCTACCCAGTTAATCATGCTTGATAATGCTAATAAAATACCACGTTTTAACCTGCTGTCGTTGTCGTTAATCGAACTATATATTTATACATAGGTAAAAACCTCTATTAGTCGATCGACCGATTGTCGCAGCTGACATATCTCACACGATACAATAGGATTATTTAATTTGAACAGATTGCTAATTAACTCATGATCATTGAGAAAAACTGAATCTATAAAGAGAGGCTAAGAAGACTGCAAGGGCATAGAATCAAATAAGGTGCAGTAATCTATATGTTAATACATGAAGCAAAAACTTATGATTTCGGACGAATTTCGACCTTTGCGTTGAGTAAGACTAGAGTAGGACAAGTAAGAAATAACATAAAAGTGACTAACAGTAGACCAAAAAGATCAAGGCGAGATTGCATGAACTGAGCTAATACTACATACTTGCAGCTTCAATTAAGAAGAAAGTCAAAACCTACGCAAAATATCTTTCAAAAAGTTGCGAACAACCACCTCGTGCCTGAGACTTGCGAGTCAAATCTCGAATATATTACGTTACGAGTGGTAGGCGTTTAATATAAAGATCTTTCTTTTCTTACTAAGCGTACATCATGTATTATGTATTCCGAAGACGTCTCCGGCAATTCCCGGGGTATTATACTAAGGAGGAAGATGTATGGAGCAATATATTTTAATTAGAAGCCGACGTTAATGAAGGTCGGGAGTGACTCGGCTAATGAACTCGATACGCCAGTGTAAGGGATGTTCTACACATTACGATATTTGCTTATTTATAAGGTGATAAAACCTCATATTCTTTTTACAGCGCATTTATATTATAATTAATTACTTATTATAAACACATAGTGTGCTTGCTCGTATTTATTTGCGAATTTCCTTATAGACAGTTTACGGTATTTTAAATCTTGGCCCGTGTGATCGAAAGTATATACAATTTTTTTTATGAATATTAGTTCACCTCCTAGGTTGTCTACTACTGCCCTTGGATATTTATACTCTACTTATAGGATTACATCTTGAAATTGGTCAATTTCTTTGCCATCTATACTTATAATAAAGTTGTAGAGAGGTCAATTCTGTACATGAAATATTTTTTCAAAATAACTATCAGGGCGTGATTAGGGATCGATACTGATGCCAAAAATGCAATCAGTATAATTTTTGTCTGTCTGTCTGTCTGTCTGTCTGTCTGTCTGTCTGTCTGTCTGTCTGTCTGTCTGTATAACCGTTATAGAAACAAAAACTACTCAGTGGATTTTAACGAAACTTGGTACGATTATTCTTTATACTCCTGGGCTGGTTATAGTATACTTTTCATCCCGCTACAATCAATAGGAGCAGAGCAGTAAAGGGAAATGTTGGGAAAACGGGAGAAGTTACTTTTTTAAGCTTCTGTCGCGTGTGCAACCTTAATGGTTAAAGCTACGCAGAAATCATGTATGAGGGAAATATTTTCCTTAAAATTATCTAAAAAATATCCTACGACAGCATATGTCTATCTTTTATGGTTGACTCACAATAACACGTGTAACTCCCGATAGCTTAGCAGTTCAAAGCTTTCTGATTATATTTGTCTACTCTTACGTTTATAACTCAGTCATCTATCTGTACGAAAATGAAAATGAAAAATGAAAAATGAAAAATGAAAAATGAAAAATGAAAAATGAAAAATGAAAAATGAAAAATGAAAAATGAAAAATGAAAAATGAAAAATGAAAAATGAAAAATGAAAAATGAAAAATGAAAAATGAAAAATGAAAAATGAAAAATGAAAAATGAAAAATGAAAAATGAAAAATGAAAAATGAAAAATGAAAAATGAAAAATGAAAAATGAAAAATGAAAAATGAAACATGAAAAATGAAAAATGAAAAATGAAAAATGAAAAATGAAAAATGAAAAATGAAAAATGAAAAATGAAACATGAAAAATGAAAATGAAAAAAGATAAATGAAAAATGAAAAATGAAAAATGAAAAACGAAAAATGAAAAATGAAAAACGAAAAACGAAAAATGAAAAATGAAAAATGAAAAATGAAAAAGAAAAAGAAAATGAAAAATGAAAAATGAAAAATGAAAAATGAAAAATGAAAAATGAAAAATGAACAGTGAACAGTGAACAGTGAACAGTGAACAGTGAACAGTGAACAGTGAACAGTGAAGTTCTTATTTGTGGCGTGATATACAATCGGTGCATTTAACTATAAACATGCGAGTGAGAACTGGAGATAACCCGGATGATCGTCAATTTTCTGATACACTGTTAAAGATTGGCGAAGGTACCTATCCACAACTACACCAAGGAAAAGTTATTCTGACGCCTGAGTTATGTTGTATAGTGCAATCCCTACTACATCTTATATCGTCGGTTTACGGTGACGTAACAAATATATTAAATAGGGACAATTCTTGGCTATGCGAAAGATCCATCTTAACTCCTCGCAATGACCAGGCATTTGAGATTAATAATAAAATACTGTCGAATATACAAGGGGAAAGCAAAGTTTATAGTTCAATAAATAGAATGGTCGATGAACAAGACGCCACTAACTACCCGATAGAATTTTTAAATTCTTTAAATATGCCCGGACTTCCTTCTCATGAAATTTGTTTAAAAATTGGCATTCCGATTATTCTGCTCCGAAATTTAAGACCACTACAACTTTGCAATGGAACTCGGCTAAAAGTAACCCGGTTGCAACAAAATATAATCGAGGCTCAAATTTTAACAGGTTGCGGTGCAGGAGAAACCGTCTTTATTCCCAGAATTCCCTTAGTACCTAATAATTTTCCATTCCAATTTAAAAGAACGCAATTCCCAGTATCGGTGTGTTATGCAATGACAATTAATAAGGCTCAAGGGCAGACTTTTCGTGTTGCTGGAGTAGATCTCGGTGTCAGTTGTTTCTCGCATGGTCAGTTGTACGTCGCTCTTTCCCGGGTCAGTAGTTCCAAAAATCTTTACGTTCACGTGCCGGATGGATCAACATTCAACATAGTTTACCCGGAAGCTTTGCATTGAAGTATTTTCGTTATATAAGTACTTAAGCCTTCGGCAGGATCAGAATAGGGCTACGGTATCCCTGCCTGTCGTAAGAGGCGACTAAAAGGGGCTTCCGGGGTTGCGGGCGGCTAGAGTGGGAGCTTGAACCGTCCAGCCAGGCGATACCGGGAAGGTGGCGATATGTGTGGTCGCATACCGCCGTAAAGACTAGATTGGGTGGTGGGCCCATCCGCCCATCTGGGAGGAGCCCGAGTCCTCTTTATAGCACCGAAGACGGCCACCGGGGGGGTTTTAGTGCGGTAAAAATTCCACATAACTCTGCGTCGCTCCCACGGCGTCGGGTACCTTTTGAAGGTTTCCCCCTCGAAAACAAAAATAAAAAAGGTTCTTAAGCCTCATGTGAACGTGATCTAAACAATATTACCAATACATTAACTCAATAACACACAAGGAGTTACTCGCTGGCGGAGTCGCGGGCAAAGCTATTAACAATAATATTGTGCGGTTCCGTATTGCGATATTTTTCAACAGTATTGTAGATATGACATATTATATTTCCCTACTTACATTTATTTTTCCGTTACATCAAAACCACTGAACCGTGAGGAAGGACATAGGCTACTTTTTTTTTACGAAAAACAACGGAAACGCGGACGAAGTCGCGGGCAACAGCTAGTCCTTAAATAATCATATGAAATATCCCATATCTTCCTAATCTCAATTTCAAACCAGAACTCACCAGTTCTGTTCTGTTTTAGGGAAGTAATAGGTAATAGTGGCGTACACTGCAAAAGGCTCTATTACCTTTCGAAATCTTCGATTTGTTCTAAATTTGTACGTCGCTGGCCATTGAGCATGGCAGATGGTATGACAGTCGATATAAGGTTCAGTGGTTTAGCCATAACTTTCCACGCTTGCTCAGTTGGCGACGTTCATGAACATATATACTTAATAAATCCATTAAGTTACAACACTATCAGCTTTACCTATATCTCCGGGTAATTCAGGACAATACATAGAGGCTACCTGTCATGTACGCGTGCGGCCGGCGAGCGACCGCTTGATTATTGCGAACAATGCTTCTAATCAACGGGCCACTGTACCGAGTGATGGTACAAATTTGGTTCCGTCGGATCTAGGCCGGGCAAATGAGGTACAACTCTAAACAATGAACCGTATGTATGCTAATAGATCACAAGTACTCGTATTATTATAATGTTTTAAATATATACTTTTACGTTTAATTTATAACTACTCTCGGATTTGGTACAGTCACTGGCATCTGATCAATGAATATCAGTTAGGTACCATTTTACTATAGAACAAGGTACCTATCTAGAGTATATGAGTTATAAGTTGTCACGCTTCAATACTATAATGATACATGGCAAAGAACTGAATCAGCCATATGACCTTTGAAACCATGTCATCACATCGAAGTAGTTCTGTTGAAATAAACAGATTTTATACAAAGTCCCCGTATCGCATAGTTATTAATGGTTTTTGGTTGTTCTATCGATTAAATGAAGTAAAATTTTTTTTTTTTATCTGACTGAAGTGGCAATCGAGCATGCAGTCCACCTGATGGTAAGTGGTCACTGCCGCCCATGGACATCTGTAATCAACTACATACAGAACAAGGGTTCCATCTGAAGTCAATCACAGATGCGTTGCTACTCCCGAGAACTATGATGGACGCCTCATGTGAAAGTGTGCCGGCAACCACACCCTTCTATCGAAACGCAAGAAATGCTTCATGCTAGAAATAGGTGTGGCGGTGGTACTTCCCCGGTCGAACTACACTGGTTCTACCACCTTGGACATAAATAACACAGTATGTGTATCCGTGGTACCCCCGCATATAGATCGAGGGTAAAGAGATCTAAAGTGTATATCCCGGTGTATCTATATGAAATAAAGTAGGCACAGTCCTGGTACACCCTGAATGTTCATTTATTAGTCTTGATCAAAAGATAGTAGTCACATTAAACTGTCGCTCAGCGTCATGTTATGATAATAATCACTAAACTGTCAGGAGCCATCAATCAACAAAACCATTCTGCGGATTGGTCAACCGCTAAGTCCATTAAGCCTGAAAGAATATATTCCAAACGAAGAAATGGCTCAGTTATCAATGGTATATTTTATGTTAGAAAGTCAATACCCTCATTACGGTTTATACATGAAATCGAGTATTTTAAGAATCTCAGGCCAGAAAAGTGAACACATTCAAATGTTAACTAAATATCGAACCCAGAACCCACCTCGTGTCACACTAATAAAATCGACGCGTCTACCTGGGTTGGTTTTCGCGTTATTGTCGCACCAAAAAGACAAAAAATACAATATAGAGTTATTTTTAAATTTCAAACATGTGTATTGTTTTAAATACTAATCCAATAGAGACAAAAGACGCGACGTAAAGTAGTATATGTTTAATGCTTTATTTAATTTAGTTCACAGCCGCTTATAATGAGGTATTGTAGTGCTGACAGCACAAACACGATGCGAAAGTAAATTTTATGAAATTCAATTATTTATTATCAATCGCAGGCAGAAATATAAAAAATGTCATGGTGTTATTTAATAGTCATAGTAAGTAACATAAATGATTGAAGCTACAGGTGTTGATTAAGCTGATGCCATAATTCCATGACAAAATATTGAATAAAATAATGCAATGCTTACACGAAAATGCCAAATTATGCGACTTTCGATAACTATAGCTCAGTTAAATTAGCTGAATATTTAAATAAATTTTATTTAGAGGCGTTATTTATTTATTCTATATATATAATGAAAAAGTAAGGCTTTATGCATGCAAGTAAGCATACTTATCCTTTGTAAAATAATTTAGGTACAAATACGCATAAACAGACTATTTTATGTTAAGTCGTCATTTTAGACTAATAGCTGTCTTACAAGTATTGAACAGCAAATTGTTCATTATACCTAAAAAGGTACAAACAAACCCTCTAGTTTGGACCCTGTTAAATTAGAGGTAAATTTCAACAGTTAATTGCCGTTTATAAGTGTGTGTGTACACTTCCTGATATATATCGTTACAGCAAAATGGTTCTTGTATTAAAAAATAAATGAACTATTGCAAATTTGCCTTAAAATAACAGATAGTAAAATTCCAGGATGTGCCCAAAAGGAAAACAGATGGAATGGTCGCGTGCACGGCGAGGGCGCGCCCTTATCGATCGTCCGTGACAGCCCGCCACCACCACCCCGCGACCAGCGGCACACATCCCACACACCACATACATTGCACAATTACTAAGCAAGTCACTGTTACCCGTCAATCCAGCACGAAGAAAGCGCGCAATGAATGACTAACACAAGGTAGAGTCGTTCATAATGCCAATGTTTAATGTTTTTGGTGTGTTACGGTTGTCATTGTTTTGATAATTCGTTTCGGAGTATTGGCGGTGTTTGATTTTAATATCGGGGTCATCGCTGCAGTTTTAACAAAGGAAAGAGTTCACCGGAGGAGCGACCTCAAAATTTAGATTATAACCCTAATAAAGTTATGAGGTCTCATGTGGGTATATATTAGTTTTATAGTTTCATATTTTAATTAAATATTCGAGTAGATATTTCGTTTTAGTACATAATAAATAAGCGTCATCCTAGAAAAATAAAACCTACAATAACGTTTATTATTTTAGGTTTTATTTTAATAATGTATTTGCCATATTTATATCACATATTTGTGGTACATATTCAGTTATGTCTTGATATACAAAGTAAAAAAGAGTTACATTCAAATAGACACATATTTGTAGGTAACTCTCCTTTATTTTGTCTTATTGCAAACACTATTTTTATTACAAAAAGCATTTACAATATTCAATATTTTTTGAAAAATTGCAAATTATATTTCAAATATTTAAAAAATTTAAAAATTTGCGGTAGAGACAAAACTTTAAAATATCTTAAGCCAGTAAAATTATATTCCATGACGAAGAAAGGTAGGAAGCATTTATCAGCATTAACTTGACGTTTCTTGATTAAAATATTAAAGTATTTTACAACTATAGAGGTATAATTTATTCCCATTTAAAATTATATTTTGTTACCTTCCGTTTTCTTGAAGGTAACTGTATTTATACAAAAGAACTATAACTAATAATTATATATTTTAAGTAAAAAACTGCTTTTAGTATTTGAAAATATAATGCAGTATTCATATTTTTATGAAGTTAAATAACGCATCAATTAAACTTATTACTTTTTCAAAGTCTAAAATTAAATTAACTGAACCTCAGAGTTAGATTTCATTACTTTGATTGAAAACCAATTTCTCATAAAAATATTATACTTAGTATCTTTCACAATTAAATACAATGATTTATGCTAAATTATGATTTCCTTTTTATTCCCTTTAGGCTGCAATAGCAATATTATGTACATCTTTTCTATTAAAAATTTGGTTGATCCCCATATTTCAATTAAATATACAAGATACGACTTTACTACTAAGCTTTACGTACCTAATACATCTTACCATGTAAATATTGCCTACGAAAGCTTAGTAAAGTTCTATATTTAATTAAAAAGTAGTCCTTTTACAAACGATTTATTATCAAAATATTATCCAGTTCAAAATGTTACAAGCACCCATACGTGGACTTATTTAAAATACATAATTTAAATACAGCCATGAACTATATTGTTCGTGTTTGTATTCACAATCTCGCAAATTCTCAATAAGCATTACATTTGTATATGGAATATATGTATATGAAACCAATGCTTGTTGTCCGTTTTAACGCACGTGCCCGTACGGTATTTGGACATGTGTATTGTCGAGACATGACATGTCTCGGTTTCATTGTTTTACAATATTCCTTAATGGGCACATCCTGTTAACACAAATACTCGTATATAAGGTATATACGATAATAAATAGATGTCGCTCAGTGAGAACCTGAGAACCAATGTTTGGTACAAAAATCGGAGCTGCGTTAATTAATTACGTATATGTATGTATTATGTTTAGTGTAGGAACGGGAAAAAAGTAAAAAAGTCGATTACTGTATATCAAAGTCCTTAACTTGAATGATCGGGGCTTTCCTTTCTGCCACAAAAACGTACTTTCCTTGCCATCAATAATTATAAATAAAAACATTTTAACAAAAAATATCTACGGACTTCCATGTCACAAAAAAGTAAAAAATAATTTTGGTTTAGAACATACTCAGTACTTAGCACATAGTCCCGAAGTCAGCATTCAACATATTTCGCCGGATGATAGTGACAAAATTACGTCCTATATGAGCGCCGACATCATCATCATCTAAATCGGTTCACCCAGCCCGAAGTAATCAGGTCACAAATAAGAAAAATATAGTCGAATTGAGAACCTCTTCCTTTTTGGAAGTCGGTTAATAAGAAAATTAATCATTACATGTATCAGTATCAGTCGTGCATGTTATTCAAATATACTATTAATACGAACTACTAAAGAAACTTCTAAAGATCTATAGTGCAAGTTCTAGATTAGTGAACGTCTAACATACTCCACCACCATCCCTCAATGCAGATTGATGATACAGGTTACGATGTTTAAAGCCTCCCATCGCCTCCGAACAATGTTTATCGACTGCTACCCAGTGACATCAACCGACAGTCAACATGTCGACCGAAGCACGGAAGCGTGCAAGAAGTATTGCCAGTAACGGTCGTCCATCCAAATCGTCAGTTAAGTTCATGGATATATTAGGGTTTCGTACCAAAAGGGTAATAACGACACCCTGCGACTAAGACTTCGCTGTCCGTCTGTCTGTCATAGCTAGCGAGTTAATTTCCCAACAAATACTAAAAACAGAATAAAATAAGTATTTATCGGGGGCTCCCATGCGACAAAAATGTTTTTTGACACTCGTTATTGATATGTTACGGCAACTTTCGTGAGCGAATTCGACTAACACTTAACCTACACAAAATGTACTACACAGTTGGACCAAAATTTCCACAAAGATCCATTCAGCGATATAATTTATACTTCATGACGTGAGCCATAAGAGAAACTAGCGTTATTAAAGTTCTATGACAGTCCGGCGCCATCAAACCCGGTCGGCGTCATTAAACTAATGAAGGAAAACATTACAAGAAGGAAAGCTCATATATTTGACTCCAATTTTCCTGGTAACTAGCCACCAACTATTACCGAAGCGATGTTGCCACTGCAACCATACTTATTTAGTTTAACAAGTATTGGCTATATAGTTAAGTGTTTCTCGCTAAATATAAAACGTAATCTTAAGTTTTTAGAAATAGTTTCCTTCCGTGAATACCCACCACTTTACGTGGAAAAGAAATAATTTATTTCAATAGAGATATATGGGGGATAAGCTTACTCCATGTCTGATAACTACAGAACATGATACCTCAATACATGTCTTGTCCTGATTTACCCATAATCACAACCTACATTTCTGGGAAGAAAGTCACCAACGTTAGGTCTTAATTATCATTAACTATTAACTGATTAACACACAGGATTAACAATTTACTCATTACCATGGCAGACGTGTCCGAACCGAGCGAAGTCGTAGGAATAACTCAGTTGTTTATAATAAGGCAAATTCAATCAACATATCACACCTTTATTCATAAAAAGAAAATACTTAAAATTTTTGATTTGCAACTTTATCACCTAGTTCGTTCACGTTATGGTATAACCTCGCGAAACATACATTTTGAGTTATTTATTTTTTATGAATAGACTGTAGCGACGAAGAAGTTAAATAGTACATAATAGATAACGACATAGCATAATATATTATGTACTATTTAACTTCTTCGTCGCTACAGACAATACAAAGCTCTTAACTAACTGTGACACACACGAGTGCAGGCTCTTATCACTCAGCATACAGTACGAGCAGCGCAGATAGCACTCGCTCGGAAAATCACGTTTCCTCCATTACGAACAGCACTGTGCCTCGTTTGAACCTACTTAACCGAAAATTTCGTTTAATTTGTCACTAGGACTAAATTTAGTGCAGGTTCGGTTAGTAAGGACATATTTGGAATTGTATCTTTTAAAAGCGTTTCTTCGCCAATTTCTGTCGTTGTCGTCGTCGTTATGGTATTCTGTATTTTATTCTGATTTAATGGCCATTTTAAATTAGGTATATTAATACCAGTCTACAATTTTAGCCGTATGAGCGTTTTCAAACAATTAACAATCTTTTTATTTTTGATGAGCAGCAGCTTTCCTTGGGACTCAGTGACCACGTCTTTTAAAGTATGTTGGATATATATTATTTAAGTTGAATATAGTTTAAATCATTTGCCAATGAAGTATCTGAAAACATATTAAGTTGAACTAATTCTATGTTTACAATGTAATTTTTACTAATAATTCCTTGGTTATATTTTCGCTTATTTCCAAACAATTCATTTAGTAAGTAACAGACGAAGCATAAACACATAGACTTGACAGTTCACTCGAGCATTGTAAAGTAAGCACGAAGCTGACATAGTTCTGACTCAAAGACGCTCAACGAAAAAGGTCTCCTTTGACGAGAGACGTAGTCTCAAGATTGTCCCTTGTCTCGTTCCTACTTAATTCATCTTGAAGCGCACTTGTCAAAGAAAATGGGAAACGAACATTCGCTGAACATACCTACAACCTCCACTCGACTTTTTGTACCTGGCCATTCGCTGTACCTACTCGAGATATTATGTACCAGTACGTCACTAGTGAATAGTCGTAAAAGAAATAGAAAAAGGTTTTTGCTCAAATTCTTTTGTAACTCGTACATTTGTCTGCTCTGGATTTTATGCCGCATTTCGCGAAGGTCGTGAAGGGAAAGATTACTAAACGTTTTTTCATAGTAAGGTTAAAGAAATGTGCAAATAAAAATATAGTGACCTATTTTTTGGCAGTACATTTACATAATTATGTATACAAGCGAACAAAGCAAACAGTTGTCCGTCCACTATGACATCTGACATAACATCCACGATTACCACAGTTGATAACATATTCATTAAACCGCTACTGATTTAACCCATTGTTATACTAATTAATAGCTTCAAGTCTCTACGTATCAAAATAGGTTCTACAGACCTTACTTACGATTTTACAAATTGCCCTATATAATTACAAATACCTAATCTAAACACGAATTCCACAGAGAAGATCAAACAGGTAAACTAATGGCTAGTCAAATAAAAAGGTCACTAATCTATTTAAGCTTCGTCCCTGTAGCTCCGGGATTAGAATATGGCTATGGCATCCCCTGCCTGTCGTAAGAGGCGACTAAAAGGGACTTCCGGGATTGCGGGCCGGCTAGAGTGGGAGCTCGAACCGTTCGGTCAGGCGACCCCAGGAAGGACGGCGGTATGCGTGGTCGCATACCGTCGTAAAGACTAGACGAAGCGGTGGGTCCAGCCGCCCAACTGGGAGGAGCCCGATGGGACAATGCGCTCAGAGGATTTCGGTTGCGTTCCTTTGGAGAATCCAGAATACTATTTGTAGCGCTGAGCACAGCCACCGGGGGGTCTTTGAAGGTTTCCCCCTCGAGAACAACAAAAAAATCTTTAAGCGTTTGGCACATTGCTACACTTGTTTTAATACATTACGGATCATAATAAGAGGAATTCAAATAGGAATCAGTATATAATCTTCTGTATTGTCGTTTTAGGAGACCTTTGAGGCCTACTACTAGACACAGTTTGTGTTATTGACAATGAGATGAGCAGAAATGGTTTCTAGAATGTCCTTTAGTAGCCTCCTGTGACACCACAGAAAGAGGTGGTAGTAGAGCAATTCACAAAAACAACTCAGCAAATTTAAAAATAACATATATTTTATAGTAGTAATTGAAATTCAATGCTAAGTTATAAATTTGTTAAGTGCGCGCTAAGTGAAGCCCGCATTGGAGCCGAGGCTAGGTCATTAATTTATTGCCTATACAATTTGTTTTGACAAACCAGTAATTTGCACAAATGTAGTTGTTGAATTTAATGCACGTGTATTGATTAAATACGTCATAATTATTTATTACCTTTATGAAGAATTTTAACTACTTATGTATGGTAATATGACTTGATATCTTGAAGGTATGGTGAGATATAATTATCGTTTAATAGAGACAAAACAGATCAGTACCTTTTACACCTTAAATTGTCACTATTTTCTTTCTACTGTTTGGTAGCTGTCGACAATTTTCGTATGTAATAAAAAAATTGAAAATTTTTGATTATGGTCTAATTACGACGACTTGGTAAACATTAGTTTGTAATATACAAAATAGGTAAGTAAAGATACAAATTCATACAACATTAACATGAACAATTTTATCATCTCTATTAAAAATTGTGCGAAAAGTATATAACAGATATTGTTACATGACATTGTCCTTTTATTAAACAGTCCTAAAAATTGTCTACCATACTCGCCATTAAAGTAAAGTACAAAAAAAACAATGTTTATGAACAAATAAAACTAAATTACTTCATGCATAGCTAAAACGCTATAGTTATTTCACATCGTTACCTTAAGAAATAGCGTGAGAAAAAAGAATCGACGCATACCTCCCCGTACGAGCACTTCCAGAACAAGAAAAACATGGAGAGCTATGCCATCCGAGATATAAAAAGGGATGTAGCGAAATAAAATACACCGGAGTTTATTCAGTTATTCCGTAAGATGAGATGGGAATGTAAATTGTGGTCGGTAATACGATGTAATGCGCCTGTTTGCAGCACAACTGGCATATTTGAACGCGCCTAGGGATGTGCTACTAACTATCGACAATTATGAAAATGATGATCTCCGGTCAGATAATTTTAACAAAGTTTATGTTATTATATAGCAAATGGCCAAACATTTTAAAATAATTAGCATTAGATAAACGCGATCAACTGTAGTTTGAGATTTACAGATTAAAACACTTTAAGATTTGAAACTAAAACAATAAAACTTAGGTTTTATATTAGTAATGAAATACAATAAAAAATACAAAGGAAAAAATATGACACGCAACGCTTTTGTGATGTATTCACATCACAAAAGTGTATTTTAAAATATAACTTCGAATATGTATATTTCACATAAAATACATATTTATGGCATAAAGCAAATCCAAAACATATCGATATCTGTATTCCAGCCCTGCGTCATATTCCCAATCACAGCACATTCCGAAGATGTGCAGTGCATTCTGCAATACATTCAGAAGATAGTACGACGTAGCTGTTACAGTGTATTTATGTACTAAAGCTAAACCATAATAAATGTACGTATTCATATTAGTCATTGGTATACTGATTTAATTTGCATAGTAACGTAAAGTAGTTACTTCGGTTTTTGATTTCACATGCAGCTTCTTAATCTAAGGCATCCAGCCTTTGTGTTGCGGTGGACTATACAGTTTTTGAATTAGATGGATAAAATATATTCTAACGCAAACAAAACAATGCATTTCGATATCTTTTCATCTATTTATTTTATAAATTTGTTTCATATATGACTTCTAGTCAAAAATGGTAGTATAGTAATATAACTACAATAATTTATGTAGATTCTATATTTTTTATTCAGTGATCTAAGAAATGTAGATATATAAAAGTGAAATGATACTGACTTTTGACTAATCGTCACAGAGGGTAAACTATCAAATATAGAACCATTAAATTAGCACAATTGTATATTTTATATCGTAAGCATTCACAAAGGAAGAATTCTTAATACGATTAAATAGGAAGTAAAATAAGATTTTGTATGTACGAATAAATTTATTAACAAAAATAATTGTAAGAAGTAATAATTGGCAATTATCTTTATAAAAATCTTTACTACATTTAAAGGCATGATACCCTAGTATATAAATTTAAAAAACAATCGATAAAAAAAACACAAATTAATAAGACAACACTACCGCCGTTTCATTATGAACAAGAGATATTATCGGAAAGTAAACTTGTTTGCTCAACAAATTGCCCACGTCTATAAAGTTACGTGTCTGGGCTGTTCGTATTGATGTAACTATTTAATTTAACCACTAATACCTGTGTACTTCAAGTTTGTGCTATCTGTGTCTGCATACTTCGCACATGTTTCCTAATTAACTCTCTGCCATTCAAGAAACATTACAAAAAACAACGCTGTTTTGAGACAAACATAAACATGCTCGAGCCTAACATCTTTAATTAATGTACTTTGCTTGTCTTAAGGCCCTTTGCATCATTTTTCACATATTTTTTTTATTGACTAAAGTAGCAAACGAGCATGCAGGCCACCTGATGGTAAGTGGTCACTGCCGCTCATGGACGTCTGTAATCAACTTCATATAGAACATGGGTTCCATCTGAAGTCAGTCACAGATGCGTTGCCACTCCCGAGGACTATGATGGTCGCCTCATGTAAAAGTGTGCCGGCAACCACACCCTTCCATCGAAACGCAAGAAATGCTTCACGATGGATATAGGTGTGGCGGTGGTACTTCCCCGGTCGAATTACACTGATCCTACCACCTTCAGAATTTTTAAAGAACTCTCAAACCTGAAGTTTTCATCAAGATGCTTGCCTATCACTTGCCGATTCAAACCTCCTACCCCCGATTGAGGAGCCGAGTATTGAACACTTCGCTAACGCTGCATAACATTAAATATTTCCTGTAAGTCAATACATACATTAAATGTTAAAATAACTTACTTTTCAATTAATGATAAAATATCCGAGTTTCACTTAATATCGTGTCTACATTAAATGACTCATATTCATGGGGTAAGTTAACATGGCGTGAACACTGTTACACCATACTCAACGTCAGCAAACATAAGGCGAGGGCAAGTCGTCATTTCTATGGCGAATTAACCGGAAAATCATTGTAAAATAATTGCCGAGACAATTTTCATTCACCGCGTTGACATAATAGTTCAGTTTAGTGCATAATGCTGGTACATAACAGGCAATCTAATTTGTTTATCACCGGTCCACTGGTAACAATAAATTGTAATGCGGCAACACGTGTAGTCGTTCTGGAGATATATGGAGGCCTTTACACGCCACTGATTTATTGCAATGAGATTTTAGGCCAGATAGCCGATCGTACTTAAGTTATAATGCTAAACTATGCATAACGTTCTGCTTATTAATAAA
Source organism: Spicauda simplicius (assembly GCA_949699795.1). NCBI lineage: Eukaryota > Metazoa > Arthropoda > Insecta > Lepidoptera > Hesperiidae > Spicauda > Spicauda simplicius. Next base: position 473,832 of record OX453063.1, read on the forward strand.
CTGAAAATACTAGGCTTTTAGAGTTAATTTCGTACCAGTACCTATTAAACTACTAAATAAATTAATATTAAGTAGAGTAAAACATTACGATTTTCTACTACATCACTGACGTATAGAGCTTATAGTCCAGAATGCTGATTTCTTTCGCTATTTTGAGTGAAAAAAATACGAAAGAAACCGATATCTCATATATAGCATTTCTATGTCTAAAAGTGTATATATCATATTTTTTTACGTTAACTTTTATTACACGCTTTTGAAACCCATAGACCCTCATATGGATTCTCCTTGGATGGTGGGTGCTAGTGACACACAAAGACAATTATACGAACACTCATACCAGAATCGAACTAAATTCATAATTCAGATATATACGTGGCCATTGATCAAATTCGGAACCCGTAACGTTTCAGATTTATACCCAATACTTATTCTTCGGATAACAACAGATTTTAAAAATAATGAGAGCTGCATACCTACTGAGCCCCCTGCGGGCAGTTGCGAGGAATGTGACGCCCGTCCAACAATGCATACGATAATTACCGGACCTGTCCGTCGCCCGCTGTCCGGTACCCACGGGAGAAAAACTTTGCCCTGGTAGCTTCGAACTGTTCTTTAGGTTAAGATTTTTTTCTGTATTTTACATCTTTTTTTATAATTAAACCTGGCGATAAGGCAGACGGGCTACCTGATGGAAAATAGTCATCGTTGCCTATGGACATTTGCATCACCAGAGGAGTTGCTAATACATCGCCGGCTTTGAAGGAGAGGTCTTTTCGCACCTTTTTTGGAGAGCACCAAGCTCCGAGCTCCGGGAATACCACACATTTTTGTTTTGTATAAAGTCAAATAATAACTAAAAGTCATAAAGTCATGGGAAAGTAGGAATTCCGATATTTTATCGCTAAGTTTATCCTTACGAAACGAGCCATATTACCTGTATTATAACGTGACACATAATCAAAGCCAAGAGATTTGTAATCGAAACCAAGACGATTTGACATGAGATGGTATGAGATGATACTAACCTAACTCCCGCGAGGAATGCAATGCGCCTCTCAGCAGCGAACCCGGTAATTACCGGAGCTACCCGATGCCCCTTGCACTGGTCTTTGTCTCATCACTTTTCTTTGCAATAACTATTAGATAACTGACTGTACTTAACTGAACTGCGCAGTATAATTACGTCTCAACATAAAATATCTTCAATAAAATGTTTCGATTAATCTAAGTCTCTTTAGAATCTAATAATAGATTGATTTCCATTTAGTAAATCTCATGCGCTTTTTACCTTAAAAGCGCCTAAAACATATACATGGCTGCAACGCTGTACTGGCTTATGCCTTGAAAATAGTTAATGTATAATGCAAATCATACTTTTGAAAAATAAAACAATATTCTCATTTAGGGAAATGGCAAGTGATAACTCATAATTTCTGGCTAATAATATCAAATATTGAAACTTCTTAATTAACTGAAAATTATAACGCATATTTCATACCGGAACACTGCTACAAATAAACTACGGCTACCAGGCTAACATACACGTTAAAGTGGCGATTAACATAAAAAACAATATTATGCAAGAATGTGTTGTGTAAATGGATGTGAAATATAGGTGAATTCCGCACAACATCCGGATGAGACACGTTCGCCTTGAACTCTCATATCAGATAAGTGACGGCCGGCGTAATCCACGATAGAGCCACGCGTCACGCCCACCAGAGACATTACGTCAAGCCACGCCAAAAATACACATGACACGTTGGCTCCTTAATGGATGATGCGATCACGCAGGTATTACGTTGGCTTGCAGGTGTCTAATAAAGCTTTTTATAACCAAAAGCTGGCTCAAGAATTTCAAGGATTTTGGATAAAAAATATGGATTATCTATCGTCGTTACATCAAATTATGTACAGTGTTGAATATTGAACAAATGCTAAATTCCCAGGCATGCGAGGTCACGTCGCATTTAAAATATATATTTTATATTATATGTATAAAAGTTAATGTATTATCAAAACAAGACAGTTTTGGTAAAGCGACATTATATTTGCATTTAACGGATGGATTGGTCCTAAGGCGGGCTGTCCGTTGAAGTATTCAACTTGAACTGTCGTTACGACAGTCCATGCGACCGTTGTAACGTAAATGCCCACCATAAAGGATTAGCGTAAAACAAAATAATGCATAGTAAAGGAATACACTCACACGAATTCTCTGTTCACACACTGTTATTTTATTAGTATGATGTCATATCTTTAAAATAATGATTCAAAACAAGAAGCTTTCCTTAAAGCCTTCCTAATCTTAGTAAAGTACAGTTACGAGCATAAGTAAATAAAAATAATTCTGAAAAAAGAATAATATATAACTTATGATTATTTTGTGTTACCATAATTTAGTCGTAACATGGGGCGTTCAATAGTCAATTCATGCTGTAAGAAACTAAATAATGAGCAAAACTTAGTCGCAACGCGACAGGGTGTCGATTGTCGACCATCAGCGATTATCGCCGACGGTCGTCGACTGTCGCCGCTACGATTGGTGTTAATCGCAGTCCTCAGGCAACAACGGTCAACGACACAATTATGTCGGTGATGAATTAAATCACTTTACCCCCCTAAATGTTGATTTACTGACCTGCACTGCAAGAGGCGATGAGCGCGAACAAGAAGATGACGTGTTTCGACGACGCCATGCCGCCTTTTGACCTGCAACAACACATTACGTTATTAGTACTGTAATAAACAAATATAATTGTATAGATCTTTATATTACATAAAGACGTACCTATCTAAAATTTGCAATCGATGTAATCGGTATACATTTTTAAACAATGTGTGAAATAAGCCTGGATGCTAAGTTAAAGGGTATAAGTATGTCTTCAACGCCAAAGGATCGAAAGAAATAAGACGGTGAGGATTTGCGAAGTACCTTGCATACAAGATGAGTATTAAATTGTAATATTAATGCATCATACATCGTCATACACATCATATCGAAAATATTTAATAAGAGTGTATTTACTATACTTTGTATTGCTTACTTACTCTACCTTAAGTATACATGGGTATCACTAATAATATGCAGTTTTCCGTGTTTTTAAAAACAAAGACAAGAAAAGTTTGCCTAACCGCAAAATCACTGTTCACAAAATATAAGAAAACTAGCTTATTTATAACGAACAGTACTAACAATTTCCACACCGCAGAATTTTGCAAAGATGCAGCGAAAAAAGGCGAAGTAGAGTCAGATGCGCTGAGCGAGTCAACGACCGCGCAATCTGACCGCCCGCCTAGACTACCTGATATAATTATATCCACTCTAGATTCACTCCACAATCCTCCTTTTTTAATAGTAATGAAGTAGTAAACGAGCATGCAGTCCACCTGGTAGTAAGTGGTCACTGCCGCTAATGGACATCTGTAATCAACTTCATGCAGAACATCGGTTCTAGCTGAAGTCAATCACAGATGCGTTAATACTCCCGAGGACTGTGATGGTCGCCTCAAATAAAAGTGTGCCGGCAACCACACCCTTCCATCGAAACGCAAAAACTGCTTCACGCTAAAAATAGGTGTGGCGGTGGTACTTCCCCGGTCGAGTTACACTGGTTCTACCACCGTTATACCTCATTTCACAATCTCCTCTCAAAAATATTTTATTTATAATTTGACATGAGAGGTATGATTGTACTTAAACTGTAAAAATCTCCGAACGTATTTTGACTAGGTAATAGACGACCGCGAGGTAGAAGTGACTGCATACGTCTTGTAATGATGACTTCTAAAATGACTCTAAAATAAATTCAATTCTATAAGGATCATGACACTAGAGAGCATGAGTAAATATATAAATATCTAATTTTGCAAAAGTTCTAGATGACCTATGACCTTTCATGAACAAGCCACACTCGGAATTGTAAACATTGATTTTCTATCACATATGTCATTAGAATTTAGTATATGCTTGTATATTTAGTACATAAATCATTAGTTATTTGTAACTTTTCTTACGTTCAAAAAAACAATGAACATCAATCCATTTTGTTTTTAAATGTTTAATTATTTTTTTGTAATAAAGCCACCAGTGTAGAGATGCGCCGAAGTCGTTGACCGCCGCGGCTAGATCACCTGATGTAACTTAATCCACCCCGGATTTACCTGCTGAACTTGTATGCCGTATGACTTGTGCGAATGTCCTCATGTACTCGTATACTCGTATATGTATAGCGTTTCAGTGTAGATGCTGTCTCGCATAAAAGGCGCCCGTTTCAGGAATGTCAAAGTATCTTTGATCGACTTTATAGAAAATCTTTACTCTTTCAGGAGTACTAGTGATCACTTTATGGACAATTCTATTTCAAGAGAATACAGTTAAAAATACATTTATGTGTTTTACTATTAGGTATATAATATTCTATAATTTTCACCTAGTTATTATGTTACAACATCGGATTTTTGAAAATTTGTCGCAAATTATATATATAATATTTAATAAAATCCCTCTTATCTTTACCGTTACCCTTAACCCGAAGTACTAAAATTCTTCTCACAAATCTACTATATATCTCGGTATAACAAAGATTATTTTGACCCTGTTTTATTTCATCTTCTTTTTGTGCAGTCACGGACGCAATGATTATTTGATTTGGTAACGACATTGTCAAATATAATCTAGATCAAAGCTACAAAAGGCAACAAAAGGTGGCCGAGTTACGCCGGACACAAACACCAAAAATCATTCGTGTCCGACATCAAACAATAAAGCAATAAAGCGGACCCAAATCATCTCCATTACACTCATTCCGGCCGTGAAAGTTCAATTGGTAATGATGGACAGTTGCCGCCTCACTCCACTTTCGAATGAGTGAATTGGGGTGCGAATGAAGAGTGGCACCCGTCGCGCCGGCCGATGGATCCCCGCGGTACTCGACAGAAATGAATACAACAAGGGAACCGTGTCACAATAATTCGACATTGAGAATGTCTTCCTGTCCAAAGCTAAAGATATTGAAGGCGTCACAAAAAATATTGCTATTGTTTACTTTTTTTTATCATTATTCGTGGTTAATCCATGCAAACGTGGCATATATTACAAATATTGTTTGGAGGACCCAGAATAAATAATCATTCTAGCCATTTCCGTATTTTTTATAATCTTTAGGCTTTATTTCATTATAAAACATTTGCACTATCAAAAGTTATTAAAATTTAAAATTATGTTCAAACCGCGGGACGCTGCTAATTTACATAAATATGAATCATTATTATATTGTATCAAAATAAACGCGAATCGATGGTTTTATAGTATCTGTATATCACTAAATCTTTAACCACATCTAAGTACAAAAAGTTCGCTTATGACTTTATGTATCAGTCTCCCAACATGAATAAATCATAGCTTACACATCGCCACATGTCCGCAGTGGACGGCGGCCCATAGCAACGGTCGTCCGACCGGTAGTCATCTTCCAATCGCCGCTGCTCTCAATTGGATAATCTGCGCCGGACTGTCCCGGCAACCTTCCGTGTGAAAGTTAAGGGATAATGCGGTGACACATCACACTGACAGGAGGACGGGGGAAGCGTTTGTTGCTACTAGGTATTCGCGCGCGGATCCGCCCGCGGCATTAGCTAGGTATAATAAAGTTACAATATCTGTGTAGGTAATTTGTACTTAAATTCCCATACCCATACTATATTCCATATTCCCATACCCTTCTGTATTTTATAGCGTTTACTTTTAGCGCGTTAAGAGGTTTTCGGGTGAGCGAAAAAGTCATTGAAAGGTTTTATTTAATGTAAATATTTTTTAAGTAAATTATATAAGTAATTCCTATTACTTACTCGTGAAAATGCGTAAAATTTTACGAAGTTACAAAAGGAATTATTAAATGCGAACCGGAAATTGTTACGGCTCTAATTGTTATGTCTCTAACAACAAACAAATGTAATATTTAAATTAAAACCGACATAATTGATCGTTGTCATAAAATTTAAGACCCCCATTCAATTAACTACTAAACGGTTCAACGATGTTGCTGTAAGGTCAAGCGCAATTATATCAATTGTTTTATTAACCGACTTCCAAAAAGGAGGAGGTTATCAATTCGTCTGTAATTTTTTTTTTTTTTTTTTTTTTTTATATTTGTTACCTCATTTCTCCGGACTGGGTGAACCGATTTAGATGATTTTTTTTTTATTTGAAAGGTAGTGCGTGTCATAGGGTCCCATTTTTTTTTAGTATTTTTTTGACTAGGGCATCCATAAGAAAAACGCATAAGTCTTAAATTTGCATTTTCAATGTACGCGATAAATGTATGAATAACTCAATATCCCGCCAACCGATTTTGATGATTCTTTTTTTATTAGAAAGGATGTACTCCAGGGGTAGTCTGATAAGAGTTTGATAAGGTTCTAATCATAGGATCTTCAACTTTTTGGAGCAAAATAATAAAATTAGTGATAGTCGGCCGAACCTTAGCTGGAGAAGTCCAATTGGGTAAAATATAGAATAAAATTACTATGTAGGTATTTACTATGAAAAATTTGACCTTCAACTCTTCAATCCTGATGATGCAGGGGTACTGCTAGCCTGAACTATAAAAGTTGGTCGTTTGATGTTTGCGAATATATAATGAAATTGTTAAGCAAATTCATGGGACAAAAATTTGACCTTCAACTCCTCAACCCTGATGATGCAGGGGTACTTAAAGCCAAAACCATAGGAATAAGCCATTTGGTGCTTACGTATATGTTATAAGATTACTGAGCAAAAACATAAGATGAAAAATTTGACCTTCAACTCCTCAACCCTGATGATGGAGGGGTACTTCAATCCTAAACCATAGAAGTTGGCAATTTGGTGCTTACGGTTATGTAAAGAAAATACTAAGCAAAAATATAAAATCAAAAATTTGACCTTCAACTCCTCAACCCTGATGATGAAGGGGTACTTCAATCCTAAACCATAGGAGTTGGCAATTTGGTGCTTACGGTTATGTAAAAATAATACTAAGCAGAGGCACAAAATTAAAATTTTGACCTTCAACTCCTCGACCCTGATGATGAAGGGGTACTTCAATTCTAAACCATAGGAGTTGGCAATTTGGTGCTTACGGGTATGTAAAAATAATACCAAACAGAGGCACAAAATTAAAATTTTGACCTTCAACTCCTAAACCCTGATGATGCAGGGTACTGCAAGCCTGAGCCATAGAAGTTAGCCACCTGGTACTAACGTATATGTTATAAGATTACTAAGCAACAATATAAGATGAAAAATTTGACCTTCAACTCCTCAACCCTGATGATGGAGGGGTACTTCCAGAGGGGGCGCCCTGTTTGTATGAATTGTAAAAGTGTTTTATGTTTAATTTTTGTGAATATGTAGATGCACAAAGCAAACTTAGAGGCTTTATTTAAATACAAACATAAAAATATAGTCACTAAAAAGTGTAAAATAAAAACTTTTTAACAAAAAATATCTACCGACTTCCATGTCACAAAAAAGTAAAAAATAATTTAAATATATTTTGGTCTAGAACATACACAGTACTTAGTACATAGTTCTGAAGTCGGTGCTCATATAGGACGTAGTTACCGTCGTCCAGCGAAATATGTCGAGCACCGACTTCAGAACTATGTACTAAGTACTGAGTATGTTCTAGACCAAAATATATTTAAATTATTTTTTACTTTTTTGTGACATGGAAGTCGGTAGATATTTTTTGTTAAAAAGTTTTTATTCGATCGCGGATGCTATGTACCCGCTACGGACCCGTTCGCTGTACACTTACGATACTAAATAAAGAACCGTAGGAACTCCGGCACTAAATATAATATTAATATGTGTGAATTATTTATAAAGAAAATAGACAAACTCTCTAAGTTTCTTGTCGGATCTTCTCAGTTAACGTCGTATTTTGGATTCAATAAACAATAAGAAAATCTAAAACATACAGTTTGTAGAAATGTAAGAAAAAACAATTCGGAACTACCTCCATAAGCCCATAAAAATAAAGAAATTCAATTTCACTGAAAACAACATTCAATACTGCTGAAAATCTAATATCTAATAATACCTACTTTTTAGATAGTTCAAAATTATTGCCGTTCACTTATGATTTTGTTTATGTACCTAAGGGGTAGCAACAACGATATAAAAATCATTACACGAAGTAAAAATAAGTGAAAAGCAAATAAGTAAACTAAAATTGCAGAAACCGCCCGAGAAACAATAAGGTAGCGAGGAACATGGTCAGGATTACGGACAATAAAATATATCATAGGTACCTAAGTCATTCATTTTCCCTAAACATAGGTCACGCTTAGCCACAATAAAACCTTAGTCTCACTTTGTCTGGCAGGAAAATATATTACAGTAGTCATGGGATTGACCTTTGTATTGTTTTCTAAGGATCCTGCGTGCCGTGATATTTATAGCCGCATAAATATTGTAAAATAAAAATATATCACGAAAGTCGGTATGTTATGGATGCAAAAACAGTAAAAAACTGTATTTTAGATAATTCTAAGCAGTCTAAGTACCTATTATTGTTTAATGAAAAAAGCTACTTCTAGAAGATGTAATATTATGGTTACTTTTTTAGTCCTCTTTCTGCTCAGAAATTAAATAACAAGTCAGCATGAACCAATTAATGTAAAATATCGGCATAGCTAGACGCTGTAAACTGAAATTACTATAAAATATTTTTTTGCTAATGGGTGATTGACAATATGATATTTACATGGTATCTAATTTGTGGATCGCGAGTGCAACGATCGCAGGTTGTACCTCCGACATAAACACATTAGCCCGACATCTCAATACGCCGCGCGGAGCTTATTAAGCTCGTACGTTTTCAGGTCGCCGCGGTGCAGCCTCGTGCAAAAAATCGGATGTTTCTCGTTGGGTTTTTTCGGAACCAACATAAACATTCTCCGGGCGATAATACGCATTCCTCGGCGCCGGCTCCGAGCCTCCGAGCCGTACGTTGACCCAATAATACCTTAAAAAATTAATTCGGACAAAGCTAGCGGTTCTGGCGCCACCGTCAATGATCGCAGACTCAAGAGCGCGCTCCCGATCGGTTTTTTACGATTTTGCAATTCGGGAGTTTGATTAGAATTGCGGTTTCGGTTTTTATCAAGCGCTTGTTTTTACGTTGGGAGTAAAGACAGCGCGAGGGCTATCTTTTTTTGCTGGTTTGACGTGATTGAAAAATTTCCTAGCCGAGGCTCGTCAGGAACAGGAGATTTAATTAAAATCGCGAGCGTTGATTGGAAGAATACCGCGCATAAATGGTTACGGTTATTTTCTGAACAAATTCACTTGAGAGATTCTACGTAAATACTGTATTGTGACCTTCAAATGATGTGTGATGTCATGACAACATCACGTCACGACGTAAAAAATATATCATAAACAAGATAACGTTATTCTAAGTAACATTGTAATAAAAACTAAATAACCTATTGAAACAAACCTATTTGTTCTCAATAGAACACTGATTAAGGCCACCCGCAAACTAATATTTACACGGAAAACTAGTTTTTATGTTTGTGTTCCTGAGACTATGAAGGCTACAGTTTTTACCATGTGACATGGATTAACAAAAATGCGAATTATGATATTTTGAGTTTATTAATATAAAACAATTCATATCTACCTAATTAGTCAGTTAATTATATAACAATATGGTTGAAAATAAATAAATGACAAAAAAACATGTTGGCAACTTTTTAATTAGGATTTGTGCCTAAAACAAATGTGTATATCATATTTTTACAATCATGGTAAAATGATGGTTCCACGTTATTTTCTATCAAAATATAAAATTGTTATAAATATAACTAAGCATTAACGAAAAATTTCTCGGCTTATTTTTAAAAAAGGTTAAACTTATTTCAGTTCAACTTATACTTGCTAAGTTTACCGTACACTTATGTTCAGGTATGGCAAACATCTAAATACGTCATAACTCATATTACAATTATTTAATAATTTGCCGTGTTTATATTATGGCCTCCGCAACAATAACTTGTATGCACATCCGACATATCAGGTTTAAGTGACATTGAGACGACACAATAAGATAAATGCAAGTCGGAGTCATCGAGAAACCATATTTAAGTAAACATGGCAATATGGAAACGTAAACATTACGTGCCTTGTGGCTTCGGTACCACTAAAGATATAATCTTATCATATCATCATTATCATCAACATGAACCCGTGTTGATGATAATGATGATAGGCGTCCTGATTCTGGTAAGATGACCAGATTTTTAGCCCAAATTTAAATGACTTAACCCCGTAGGCCGAGCCACATCAGACGCATGACCGCCTGCTCTTGGAGTTGGAACTTCTTGTTTGAGTATTTCTACCTACTATATACCTGATTAACTCTTTGCTTATAAAGCAGAAAATATTGTCAATCAGTCGGTAAATCTCTATTATTAGGATTCTAACTCATTTTCATCTAGATTGTGTTTGGTAAATGGTAAATGGTAAATACTAAAATGTGCTTAAATTCTTAAAAAAAACCTTTCTATTTTTAACATTGTTTAATTTAATTTAACAACCGAATATTAATATTAAAATTGATGCCAAATATTAGCATATTTAAGGGCAACCCTCATAATATATATATCGTATTATATTATATGTATCTTAACACTACGGGTTAAATCTGGAATATGTGAAAACATTAAATTGCTTAGAGAATGAGTCAACGCAACGGTTCCACATGATTTGATTTTAAATATTTGTCCAAGCTTTAGTCTAATGAGACGAGTGTTCGACGCAAATATTGGCTAGGATGACAAAAGTCATGTTTTCCACGGCCGGATAATATATAAACTGCTTTAAACTTTACAAAAAATAATATTTTTAATAATTCTTCTACATATTTAATTTTATTATTGAAAACTTCGATATATTTTATTACATACTGAAACTTTAAAATTGATTTAGCTTTTAACTGCTCTGCGTTGCATCTTCAGTTTCTGCAATCACATGTTCCTCTATCTTTTTCATACTACTACCACCAATCTTCTTCTACTTTTTATCATCATCATTATTCTAACATCATAACATTTTCGACGTTTGGAAAATCTTTTTCTTTTATCGCTTTTAATTTCTTTCAGTACTTTGCTTATTTATCTTATGCACTTTGACAATAAACATATCTTTCGTTAATAAATTAATTTAAAATTTTTATTTTATTGTCGAAAAAATTATAAATAGAATAGTATAATTAATAATAATAGCATAGCTCTACGATGTGGTGCATACCCTTTATAACTATATACAAATATTACCGTGTTGACTCAGTCTTGTTTTACGTCTTTAAACGGAAAACTTGTTAAACAAAATGGAATAAAAATGTATTTTTAATGGATATATTCTTATGAGTATCCTTCACAGTACGCATTTTTAATTCAATGACTATCGCATCGTATCGACTGTTTTGTTATATAAAAAAAAGATAGGAATTTATTTTCCCATCAAGGTAAAAGTTTTGGAGAGGTCAGTCATAAAGATATACTTTAAAATATATTACGGTCCTTCCAAATATCCACAGAGAATACTGCACAAACCTCTAACTTTGATAATACTCGTGCAATCATATATATACCTATACATACCTATGTACATATGTATTATGCGCGTTCATGATCCTGATTTTATGTTTTAATATCACGCGCATGACCCCATGAGCTTTGAAAAAGGCAATTATTATGCAATCATAACAAACACTATTACAAATTATTGTAATAAAGTGTTTCCAACGCACTATATTGCAAAACGTAACGTAAGATGTCTAAATATATTTATGTAAATATCTTCATTATACAGTATTTTACATTTCTCACCGCAGCTTATAAAATTATTATTTCATTACTATGATTAATATTATAATTGAGAAGTCTTGAATTGTATTCATACAAATTGAATTAAACAAATGTTGGTATAAGAAAACTATTATTCATTTTCCTGCCTAAGTTACTACTGCATTAGGTCATCCATTGTACGCGACTGTTATGAAAATAGAGACTTCATCAAACTACGTATTATTCGATGCAAATTAGGTATTTAAATATTATTTCCGTAGTCATTTTAAATGTATTAAATCAAATGGATCTGTATTATGGATCATTATGATAAAGTAGGAGATAAAAGAAACATCCTTAAGAATAATAATGCACTAAAACTTATGAAAGTGAGCAAAGAGGAGACAATATCTAAAAGAAGAAGGAGAGCTTAAATGTGCATCTCACCCATAGTTAGGTTAGTAAAGTAAACCGAAAATTTACAGCAACAATATTTATAAAACAGCCACATTTTTTTATAAAGAATATATAACAAAAACCAAATAAATATATTTATTATTTTTGATTAACCACCTATTTTCTTCTTTTTAGTTTTGTTTGGTAGCGATGGACGAGCTTAAGTGTGATCAACAACAAATTGAAAAAATGTCAAGTACGATTTTGACAACTTTTACTTTTGTCCCTGAAAATTCTCAAGTCTGTTATTATTATGGTCAAATTTCGACCACAAGACACACGGAACCAGTATTTTATTCTAAATTCGGCGTTCACAAACCAATATGTCATATAGATTGACGTCAACTGTACCGTCCTCGTAACGATTAAAATGATTGTGGGACGTCCCGTGCGAGCCTACATGCCGAATAATTGCACCGCTGCATATTGCATAACGCTGCCCATCAATTTTAAATCAACATGACATATACTTACTTTAGGCTATATTCAAACATTTTGATTTAACACGATATTAGTGTCGCTTGGAATTTCAATTGTTCAAATATAAAGTGATGACTTATGTCTGTTCATTGACTCGCGATATTAAAAGTTTAATTATGAGATATTTTTAATTCCAATTTTCAAGCCAAGTCGAGTTGTATGCTTAGTAGGTATTAATTATTACTAAGCGGAGGTCAATCCACGACCAGATATTCGAATGTCAAGATTACATAGATTTAGATGAAAAACTCTTGATGTCAAAGTTTCTAAAAGTTCGTCAAATTCACGACATATGAAATTTAAATGTATAGAAATTGCCATATTTTCTGGTATAGCGAAAATAAAATAATTACGATGCTTATAACAGTACACTTTTAAAAGCTGCTAGAACAAAATTAGTATTTTTAACAAATCAGTCCATCACTATTTATTATATACTTGACAAACATAATTCCGAAACAAGATTAATATCCCTATGTAATATGCCAAAAAACTTCAATAAAACGTTTTGGAGGCCTATTCTCGATCCCGTCTCCGCGGGTGAAGCAATTTAAACTTACTTCAGGTATCTTGCTTATAAACAAGGTTACGTCGGTTGCAGGTTAAAAATAAACAAACAAGATGCCACTACCATCATACCCAGTAATACCGACTTAAACCCAGCTATCATTACTCGTCTAGGACAGACAATCTCAACCTTTGCGGTTACGGACCCCTACGACATTTTTTTATGAAAGCATAGATTAAAATGGTCATGCAGAACAAAATCAACTTGATTGCTTATAATGGGTCGGTCACAGATGAACCTTGTACTGGAATATTTTAGTAATTTCATGTCTTCCCTTCAAAATTGAATTTAGATGTGGCCTAGGTTTCCTTGAAAAACAAAATTATCCGTGTGAATAGTCAATTAACGAATTACATAAATTATGTTTTAAACGTTCGATATTTGGATTGTTAATTTTCATCATTTATATATGATTACCTAATTAGCTAAAATAGTACCAAACTTGGCTAACAAGGCAAGTACTAAAGGTATAAAAGCAAGATATTTTTAGGGGTTGAATTGTGACCTTTAGATCTTTATAACACAAAGCTTGAAAACCACTGGCCGAGTCGCTGAACAAATGGAACCCGATTGACTCATCCCGACGCCATCTTCCCCGATACAAGTCAAACTGGTTGCAGTTCGCGTAATCCCGCCGCAATAGTGCGATAGTGGCCTAATGGCATTCCTCTGTAGCGTTCGCTCACCTGCTTTTTATTTCGCTCGATAAACTATGCTATCCTACAGCATTCGTTTTTTACTTATATGCTCGCATTGTTATTAATTTTAAATTAGTTCTTTGTGTAATGTTACAATGTCGATAATCCACTTGAAATACATTTAGAAATAAGAAAAAAAGAAAAAAAAACACGCTTTCTACACTCACAGCCCCACAATAGGATTTTCTCATGTGTCGTGGGTACCATGGACACACACAAGACGAATACACAAACACCCAGACCCAGAACACGAATCTAAACTCATCATTCAGATACCTGTCTGGCCGGGAATCGAACCTGAGACCCATTGCGCGTCAGACCGGTAAGGTAACCGCTCCACCACGCGGGTCGTCAAATAAACGGATTATATTACAAAGTACATCAAAAAGTTTGTAGTTTAAAATATTTAAACTTACACGTACTTCTACCATGCAACATTTTTTATACTGATCAGTCCAAATAAAACGCAGCGTTTTTCGAAAAACCGTGAACCACCAACGTCATAAGACGTCATTGATATAATATGAATTAATAAATTTGCTCAATTTTCCATATTAAAATCATATCAGCTCCTGAATTACTTGCAGCTTCAACACTCTGTTATGGTTTAACTCTGGGCATATCCCTTAATTTCTCAATAAACCTATCAGACAACCACATGCGATCTGTCTTGTAAATCCAACAGTTCATTTCCTGTTATCTTCTATACATATATCCACTATCCACCTTAATAACAATCAGAAATCGCGTATTTCAAGAAGGTATTAACTTTTTTAAAATTCTGCCAATCACCAAAATAGAGTGACAGTATCCCAAAATTCCTTACCTTACCCTTCCTATGCACACGCGAGTAGTAACACACAAAACATTAGCACTTTCCACTTCACTCTCTTCGTTATTTCGTCATCGAGCATCCACGAGACAATTGAGACGTCTTTGTTCACCCACTGGGCCGATTCAAGTATTCAGACAAACGTTCAGTACAAATATCCGCCAAAGTACACCTGACTAAACAATAACCATAACCAATACTATTAAAATATATTGTTAAGCGTCGCGCGATTATTAGACACGAGTCCCTACATTGTTGAATATTGTTCGAGCAAAAACAATGAGGATTGTTCTTTTTATTCGCACTTTGTTCAGAATTGAGGTTCCATTCTTGGCTAGATTACAAAGCTTATGTTTTCGCACAGATTGTCAGCCAATAATCTATTTTCTGAACGCATTACCTACTGTTTGTGCTTAATGGAATCGTTTTAGATATAAACGTGTGTATTTGCGTGTGTGTTTCATAACGATCTCACCCAACTGTTATATTCTTTAAAGTGTAGGTGGACAGAATAATACTCCCTTATTGATATCACGAAGATTTCTAACCCTTCTATCCTGAAAAAATATGCCTATGCCGTATATGTAAAAGCTTTTTGTGTCAGAATGAGTATGGTTCGATCCTCTCGCGCCTATTTTTAACGTGAATTATTCCTTGGTTTCAGTAGAAGGGTATGTTTCCCAGCTCACTTTCATGTGTTTCAACCATCTCTGTCATCGGCAGCAGGACTAGCAATGCATCAGTAATTGACTTCACATAAAACCCCATTGTCTTTTGTTCTCGAGGGGGAAACCTTCAAAAGGTACCCGACGCCGTGAGAGTGACCCGGTGGCCGTCCTCGGCGCTGAAAAGGAGGACTCCGGGATCTCGAAACGACTTCAACCGGAATCCTCCGAACGCGTTGCGCCATCGGGCTCCTCCCAGGTGGGCGGATGGGCCCACCACTCTGTCTAGTCTTTAAGACGGTATGCGACCACACATACCGCCGTCCTTCCCGGGATTGTCTGACCGAACGGTTCGAGCCCCCACTCTAGCCGTCTGCAACCCTGGAAGCCCCTTTTAGTCGCCTCTTACGACAGGCAGGGGATACCGTAGCCCTATTATTATGATTATGACCCTAATAACTTTATTAATATGTAAGATTCTCTTAACCGTACGGGATGCCGTAGCCCTATTCTGATCCCGGAGCTACAGGGACGTCACATAAAACCCCTAGTCTGTATGAAGTTGCTTAAAGATGTCTATTGGCAGCAGTGACCACAAACAATCAGATGAACTACACGCTCGTTTGCAATTTAATAAAAAAGCTAAGCTTGACGACACATAATATAAAACTGAAACCACAATCCAACTTCATTCATTAAAAAATGCTGGTTATCATATCTGTGTATGATATAACCATATAAGTATTTCTATAACGGCTCTTTAAAATTAAATTCCGCGCTGGACTAATTGAAATGCCAATCAAACAATTTCTAAGTTAGTTGGGTTCTGTTTGTAGAGGACTATTACAAAAACACCGCCTACAATTTTCCACCGCAAGACAGCTTTATGAACTGAAAGGAATCGTTCGCACACGAAGTGTTCCGTTTTAGTCAGTTAATTTAAAGAGATTTAAAGATACAATACGACTTGACCGAGGAGACTCCACTATCGTATTTCTAGAGTGAAGCAGTTCGATAGAAGGGTATGAATAACAGCTTACTTGCACATAAGACGGGACCAACTTAGGAGCGGTAACGTGGCTTTAAGATCGACTTCATATGGTTATCAGTTGGATTGAACCACAATTTATTACAGTACTACGACGCAGATGTTCCCGGCAATTTTTGTTTATGTAAGTTCCTGCTCCCTCCCTGGTTACGGACATCACGAAAAATAAGCTGAGTGCGAGCCCCAGTACTATATATATATACAGTATGGCAACTACAGCTACAGCTGAACTATGTACCCTCACTAACTTCATATAAAAAGTATTTATTTTATCATTTATTCTATGTGTGTCGTTAAACAGTTTTAATAACCTAGCCAGTAGTTTTGTTTTATCATTTATATGTATTAAGTTTGTTCTTATAATTTTACTAAATCCAGTGTAATGTATTCCGATTTCAAGAATAAAATAGGTTTTTTTCTTTCACTCTAATTTCGCTTGCAATCTTGTTTTTCGCTGGACATGCAAGAATAGATGCAAAATTCAAATTCTCTCCTAAACTACGTGTTATTTCAAACATTTTACGGCTACCTTTTACTTAGTAGTACTCATGCGCAAGTTGCATTTGCAATTGTGTAACAAATTATCGTAATGGGTGGTGAGCATAAATATTGTAAAATTTCCCGTTTTTCCGCATCTTCGTTCCGCAGGATCGCTTAAATTACGCAAATGCGCATAGTTGAGGCTCAGAATACACGCAAATATTACAGATGAAGTAACCATATGTAAGTATCAATTGAATACTCATAGATAATTAATGTTAATTAAAATTAATTGTTAAATATTGTCTTTTCAATTATTTCTCGTTTGTCAGTTTTAAAATAGTAAACATCTATGAGAGTTTAGTAATAATGTCTCCTAATTTATTAAGCAAGCTGTGTAATATGAACTATGTGGTCAATTGTTTTTAGAATAAAAGATTACTATATATATTAGAGACAAGCTGGCAGTCGATATCCAGCCTAAACATTATACCGTCGACCCACCCAGTTAGAGTGCGATTATTATTTACTGCTGTACAAATGTGCAAGCTTTGAAGCCCATTAAAGTTTGGTAACAAAGAAAATATAACCTCAGATTATTCATATAGAAAATATATTAAAATTACAATATGAGAGCACCAATTTGCCTCATAATTATTGATATTAAGATGATAATTAATTTTATAGCAGCATATTTTATTTTATATAAGCACATATCTCTGCTTAATAATAGCAAAGTTAAGAGCTACTGTTTTCTGTCTCTCCTAGCACACCCTTCAGACTTCAACACTTACATTGCTGTTAATAGGTAGAAGTAAGTGATGCGCCATTGCTTTCGGAGTTGAATCTCAATCTTAAACACATTTACTAGCGAGTAGAATGAGCATAGTTCGACCGGGTAGATACCAACGACCGTTTCGGAGTTCGGTTTTCGACTTTAGATCGAACTCCTATTCTATATGAAGTTGCTTACAGATGTCCATGAACGGCAATGACTTACCATCAGGTGGACTACATGCTCGTTTGTTACTTAAATCGGATAAACAAAAGCACATTGGCCGAGGAATGTTACAAAATAGTTATATCCTCCTGAGGTATTCCATGACATGGGGTTAGCGCTATGACATGGGGTTCTTCAAGAAAGGTGCGAAAAGAGTTCTCCTGCAAAGCCAGCGATGCATTGGCGACTCCTCTGGTGTTGCGAATGTCCACAAGCGACGGTGACTACTTTCCATCAGGTAGCCTGTCTACCTTATCGTTAGGTTAAAGTATATAAAAATATCCCGCAAAGTAACATCTAGTTGTTAACTAGTATATTTTCCCCGCCATTGTTCTCGTATCTGCACGGGTCGCCGCGCATACGGGCTTCAACAACTAATTATTACGGCAATCACTGACATAACGTACTAATGAATAATAACACGTAAATTATGTAAAAATCTATAAACATACACTCCGCTAGATAAATTCGTAATTAACATTAATTGTGAGTTACTCATTATTTAATTACACTCAAGACATTGTTGTAGGTTCTAGGAAATATTTTTATTAGTACTTAACAGTTTTTTTATTATTTATATTTATTCAGATTCCTCGTTTTTTAAACTAACGGCAGTCGCCTTTATTTAAAAAAACACCGCCTTTAAATGAATATAAAACAATATAAATACAACATAATTGTGGTCTACTCATTACTATTATTGTTACCACTTTTGGGCAAAGGTCTTCTCTTAAATTGAGAGGAGTTAAAGAAATAGTCTACCCTGCAAGACCTTCGCCAAACTGCCTTCGCATCATGCAAGCCTTCGCATATCTTTCAGAAGTCATTTTAAAGAACTCTCAGGCATAAAGGTTTTTCTAGGATAAATTCCTTTATAGCTATAGAAAGTGATAATTGTAAAAATAAAACCCTAAGTAATAGGTAACGAATAAATACAGGTAATTAAATGAAGAAACGCATTATAATTTAGTCGGTGGTTATAAAAACTTAATTAAAAGGATTTCCCACACTCTATGACTCATGTCATTATTGATATTAACTTATTATAAAAACGACTATATTATTATCAAATAACGTTATGGAGGTCAACAAAAAAATATTTACCTACATAATGTTTCATTTACGGTGCCATGTGGGATCGCTCTTGAATAGCGCCACACTCTAGCTTTCCGTGAATGTCTTAAAAGGCCACTAATGTAGTAAATCCAAGAAAAAGGGTACAAAATCTTCTTATATATCAACAACACCTACAACATGGCATGCCAGACGCAGTGACCATTAGTTCTTAGTAGTAGACCATTAGACGCATAGTTTCCATTACGAAAGCCCTGTGTCCAGAAGCGGATCGCGATTCTCAATGGTACAGGGTAGATGAATAATATATGGAAACTGACAATTATTTTATCTTAGATTCTAAATATATATTCTAAATAATAATATATTCTAAATATATAGTACATGAGAAGCATTCATCTACTTTTTATACTGTAACCATTATTAAAAGGAGTGTAAGTTTTCGGGATCCGATAAATATCTATTTATTTCATACCTGATAAAGTACTCTAGATGTAAGTACTCTAGAAAATGCTAAAAAAGTCAGCGCTTACCTCTTTTTTATATACTTTTATTGATTTATGTAATAATTTCATAAATGTTTCATTGGCGAATTATTTCATGTTGATGCTCTAATTTTAATTAATTTTTGTTATTGAATTTTATTTGTTATTGAAGTTTAAAGAAAATTCTCGGGGTAATATTCGCGGTTATTTATGTATAGGTGTAAATAAGCTAAAATTAACACCTGCCACTCATTTTCCAGCCACCCAGGGTTGACTGGTAGAGAATGCCATCAGGCATTAAGTTTGCCCTATTGTAACTTTTGTAAAGGTGCAATAAATATATAAATAAATAAGTTACAGCCACTAAATAGTGAGACTTCAGTGGCAATTAATTGCTATCCCTTTAGACTAAATCTGCACTGCTAACGCTGCACGAAAGTAGTGCTCCAAAGCTTTTTCTATACAGAAGTAAGAACCAATCAAAACGACTCTTGGAAGTTTACTCTATACTAAACCATTCATTCAAAATTGACGTAACACTATGAGTATACGAGTAAATATTCTGTAACGGGAATTAATACGTATACATATATACCCAAAAAGGTCTTAAAGGTGTGTGAAGTGTAGGTACCAATTCGCACTTAGCCAGCGCAGTTAGCTTTGGCCTAAAACTCTCGAGAGAAGGCCCGTGTCCAGCAGTAGATAAATAAGTTGACAAAAGAACGCGGACTACCTACCCATAGTTAATAAAACCAAATACTGATAGAGCCTATCTGGCCGGGAATCGAACCCGGGACCCACTGCGCGTCAGACCAGTATGCTATGCCACGCGGGTCGTCATCGTCATCCGAATACGAATATTTAATACATACATATCCGAATGCGAATATTTAAAAACACGCGAATATTTGCGAACACGAATGCGAATATTTAAAAACACGTGATTATTCGCGAATACGGATGCGAATATTGAAAAACACGCGAATATTCGCGAATACGAATGCGAATATTCGTTACATCACTAGTGTAGGTATGCTTAGCTTCATATTGTTTGTCAACGTCATTGACAGTTCGCCATGAGAGTAAGGCTGGTCGTTAAACTAATGGATGTGCGTGGACTAGTAAAACTATTTATTGTGTTATTTATTATGATGATAAGATAGTCTAACACTTATTTAGGTCACTATATCGAAAATAGGTCATTTGACTTAAATTTACAATACAAAACAAAAATGTATACATCTACATATAATACGAAGGTGAAATATAAGTACTTAATACATACGAATACAATTTAAATATTTTATTTGCATTTGTTAAAATCTCCTTTTTTACTATATCGAAATTAAATTACCATATACTATTTTAAAACACGTCCTAAAAGTCATATAAAAGACAAACACGCGAAGAGACGGCAATAAAATGAACGAAATTTTATTACTCTTAAAACATAAAATTAATACTTACACACATAAAATTTTCAATAAAAACAAAAAAGTTCCGATATGATAATATCGTTTAACAATTTTTGGTCCTAAAAATGGATATCATTATAATGTCGATAATTTTAAAAAACCTTCATACATTTTAAACCTGTCAAGATAATAATATGAACAAACAGAAATTGGTGCACTTGTATTCTAAATATTAGCTGTGACGTCACCCACATTGTATTCACAGAAAAGCATTGTGGATACTATTCAAATATTTCGCAGTCTCTCGCACAGCTGAGGTGTCCGAGTGGTTAAGGAGTTGGACTTGAAATCCAATGGGTTCTACCCGCGCAGGTTCGAATCCTGTCCTCAGCGGTAACATTTTTTTAATTCTAATTTATTTTTTTCGTTTTCATTTAGTTTTTACAAATATTTGATTATAAATTCTTTAAAAAAGATTGTTAACATTGTTTTTTTTTACCTTAATTCAATATTTTTTAAAATTAATACATATTCGTATTTCTCTTACACGCTTTAAATAAAACGTTAATTTTGAATTATTTACGTATGCATTTTCCATTTTAGCTCAGAAATGTAAGTTTTTTATGTAAGAGAACTTTGAGCAATCCATGTAAATTAAGTATACATTAGAAAAAAAACTACAATCACTGAGACTAATACATCATTCAATATCTGCTTAATCGTACAAATATATTTATCTTGATGATAACATTTAGGTAGTGGATAAGGCTTAAACAAATATAGTCGCTATTTTTTCATATATGTCATATATATCACTATAGTTCTTAACCTGACGTAATGCCGAAGACTTCGCTAGTATGCAATAAGATAAACTAAATATAGTCGAGTAAATAATCGAGATATTTGAACATAGGAACCGGTTCGGCCCCGGCTGAGTCACACCGCGCGAGACGGCTCGTCTCACCTTATCTCCTAATCAACCTTTATTTGAATTCCATTAACTAAATAATGCTGTTTATTTACTGTTACTCATACATAACACACGTTTGCATTACAAACAAATAGAAGTGTTCTGTCTTTCCAAGTACGCACGTCGTATTTTCTGAGCATACATAGGTACATGTAAGTAAAATTTGCATGACATAAAGGTAAAAACCTCCTTGTAAATATTTCCTCTGCCTGTATTTATGTTCCTTAGTTAAGATAAAAGACTTAAAACAAGGAACTATGTACAATTGTACATGTAAATTAAGAATCTTTTACTTTTTAATTCTAAATGTTTATATTTTTATTGTTTGTAAATAGTAAATACTTTTATTGAGTTGCACTTTACTATTTAAAAAAAGTTTAGTGATTATTACCAAGTTATTAAAGACACCAAGTTATTAAACATTACTCGAAATGTTCAAGAAACTCAAAAATTCTTGGTCAAGAACTCTTCTACGGCGACAAATAAATAATAGTCGAAAAATGAATAGCCCTAGTTACATAGTAACTACCTAATTAACTCATTATATGTATTTACTCATTAAATATCAAAATTCGCTTATCGGTTAAAATAAATTGCTTGTAGCCAATTTACTAATTAAATGCAAATTAACTAGAAAATAGCTTAGAAATAACAAAATATTTTGTTTAGTTACAGTCAGTCATTAATTATATTAACTCAATGGAATTCTTCCAGCGAACGTGAAATTTTATACTTCTAGATTAATTTAATACTTTTCAAAAGGTCGATTCAAAAAAGTGTTGTAATTGTTATTAAATTTCTATCTATAATATATTCGATTACAGATATTTTGCAATCGGAAGCTTTGATAAGCTTGGATTTCTAAACCTTAACTAATCTGTCAAATAAAAACAAACAGACAACTGGCATAAAGTTACACGAGACAGCTATTTATCAAGACGAAGCAAACTGCGCCACATTGTAAATCATTTCAAAATGGGTGTTTAATTTGAAATCTTTACATAACAGTGACGCTATCATAGAAATGTCTTCGTTAACCTTAATACATACAATCACGTTTTGCAAACACTGCGGATTTAAATCAATAATGTCTAAGACTCTACCTTTTTCAATTTGTAAATGCAGGGTTAGCGATTCGCTGATTGGAATTCTCAAAAGTTCAATATTCCGGAGTGTTAAAACGAATGCCGACAAGCGCAGCGAAAGCCGCAAACTGGCGGGTCAATTAATAAAAAAATACTACAGCCATTAATCGTTGTTTATTGCACGGAAGGAGGAAAATACACGAGTCATCGCGGCCCGCCGCCGAGCTATCGACCTTCGGTGGACCAAAACAGAATATAAACTCAAGTTCGCCCCAAAATAATGGGGTTTTTCCTATTGCACAAGATTGTTAAAATTGACTCTTTCATGTATTATAAGCAGTTATGTGTCGGCGTCACATCGGCTAGATATATTGTTTGTGCCGATAGGAAATTTTATTTAAATTTAAATACATTTTAGTAAATTTTCTAATCTTTTTAAATTATCACGCTGGCATATTAAGGTGTTTTACTTCTATGGGAGATGTTTATAATAATTATGTTTTTCCTGTCTGATCAACAGCCTGAACACGTTGAAATTAAAAATTCCGAAAACACATTCATGCGGTTTTTATTTATGGAAAAAAAATATAACGAAAGTATAGATAATAATATATTTCTTAATTCATTCATTATGAGCAATAAGCTGAATTAAACGAAGATTGGAATATACAGGAAAAAAATGCCAAATGGATACTACAGTGATTGTATTGTCATCGCGTACAAAATCTACGGGCAAATGCTTCTTAGTTTTAAATATTCATGGTTTAATTAGCCTGACTCATTTAGTTTCTAATTTAGCCCCTTTGAGCGATTTAAATTCATTCAACATTGGTCACAGTTGACCTGACGTTATGCCATTTCTGAGAACTCAGATAAAACTTTTATAATATAAATAAAGTATATTTTAAAAATAGTTCTTACGTAAATCTGTAACCACCTACGTAGATCAGTCACTACGCAGGCTTAGGTTCCAAGTCTAACGATAACAGGTTAAAAATCTTAAATTAGGCTCAAAGTCTAAGTATGCTGTACGTATTATAAGCGTTAAGTACACCGAAATTAGCGTAAACATCTCATTAAATTAGGCTCAAAGTCACTTAGACTTTCCTGTACATACGTGTTATAAGTACGTTACATCGAAATTACCGTAAACAATTTTATATTCAGGGAAAATGAGTATGAATTACAAACCATAACGATGGTGAGACAGCACTAATAGCTTAATAAAGTGAGGGTTACCAACTCTCAAAAATGTATCCACCTAAAGCTTCAATAAAAAAAACCCCTAAGCTGACGACGAAAAAAAAATGTAGTGTAGCGCATGACCTTTTTTTTCTTCGTCAAGCATAATCATGTAGCCTGACGCGAGATTTTCCTTTAAAAACACCTGTATGTTGAAGTTATAAAAACCCCTAAAAGTACCCCTAAAAATAGAACACCAATAAAAAACCCCATCCTACTTTTTTATCCTCTAAATTTTGGGGAAATACCCCTAACTTGACAACCCTCGCTTGAGTACCTATGTTGTCTTTAAAGAATAGGTAAGTATAACATATCACTCATACGTAATATAAAAGAAGAAATTAGCCCAGCAATGGGACAGTAATGAGTTGAAGACACATAACAGTATTTCAAAACATTCTTGAGCATATGAGTACGTACGTCCGTTTAGGCATGATTCCCGCTAAAGTCCTCGCTTAGCTAAGTGGTGTAATTACACAACCACGTGAGTATAGTTATAATTATACAATTGCACGTGCATTGCGTTGTCTGCTCGATGTGTTGTTATCGATCATTGTAATTATTTATAATGCCTCCACTTTTCCTACTGGTTGGCAGTTTTCATCGCGTCGACCGATATAATGCAATTAAAATCACTGAAGTATAATGAAGCCTATCACCGATTATAAAGATTAATTAGTATTGTAAGTACAGACTATTGCTATAGTTACAAATAGTGGACGCGTTCAAAGATCTGTGACGATGTATAATGCACACTTATAGGTACATGAATTCCATTACAGAACAAAGGTTCTTGGTACTGATATGAATTATGTTGTCACTCCTGAGGACCAAGATGGTCGACTCATGTGTATTTTATTATTTGCAGTTAAGCAACAAACTTGATTAAGAGTCAGATGGACCCACCATGGTTTTCAAAATCAAAATAAAGTGAAGCAAAGTCCTGATGGAATTATCGTGTTATTTATCAAATTTAAAATAACACTATTTAATTACTATTTAATATTTATTATTATTTATATTATTATTTATTTATTATTATTAATCACTATTTAATAACACTATTTAAAATAACACAAAATTTACAATAACACTAAATTATAGAGCTCTAAGCTTCTTCTCTAAGCTCAGTTACAATGTTAAGCGAATAATAATATATACATAAGTACTTAAATTCCCTCTATGTCACTACACAATTGCGTCTAAGTAACTCATAATTTCCTCAAGATCACATTTACGAAGCGCATTTATCAACAAGGAAATATAAAACATACGTACATTTTGCCTGTAAAATTATGTAACATTACCTTCGAGGTCTCCTATTCAGTTATTTGCTTACATGACAGACGGACAGATAGAGGTCGCGGTAAATATTTTTGAGAAAAGTGAGTTAACACGAGCCTTTTATGAAATCACCGTGATTCATTCAAGGATACATTTGTTTACAAAATGCTCAGGACCTACAGCGAAGTAACATGACGATATCGATTAAAAAGACGATTTTCTTTAGTTAAAAATGTTTTATTAATGAAGTTCTTCACACAAATATATTCGATTTAAGTATTTGAAACACAGTTTTTATTGTTAAACAGAAGCGACATTTTTTAAATTATCAACAAGCACTTACATTGAGTTTATTATTACAAATAAATCAGCAAAAGTCTAAAGTAGAACTAAAATTTATTTTAGATTATAAGAAAAACGATGGATCACAGAAAGGTCTGATTCAGAATTATTTACTGAACAGCGACATAACGTGGATCAAATAGAGCGAAACACACGCGACGAAACAGACAAAAAGGTCAGTGTCATTACAATTATAGGTAAACACTGCCTGCAAAAGGAAGAGGTAAAATTACAAGTACTTAAATGATTGTTAAGAACACTATATAAATATAGGAAATACGAAAATATAAAAGTACATAGGCAAATATAGAAGAAAGTCCTAAGAAACGAATGTAGAATTCGCTTACACCAATTCTTTGGACGCTAAAATGAATTAGATTGTAAACATACCGCGAAATCGTTTTATCTATCATTTTCCGGAAAATGTATGATGTCAATCGCCCAAGCAACACATACAAACGACTTATTTATTACAGAAACATCTAAACAATACCAGCATTGAGTCATTGAGGCCGGCTGCTCGGGCAGAGGAAAACCCTGCCGCTGCAGCTTCCTGCAGACGTGACCCACATGCCGGCGACCACCCGAACATACTAATTGCCCACGACCCTGATGCTGTGTTGACAGATAAAATAAGGAGATACCGATTTCAAGCGCTTAATCATCGCTAAGCTATTTTTCTTTGCATCTTTATTGAATGGAGCTGTAATAGATGTCTTATACGCATGAAGTCCAAATAACATGAGAATTTTCATCTAGGACTATAGCATAGGAATGGTTAAAGGATCGCTGACTAAAGCTTGTCTTCGCTTTTACAATTTGATTAAGTAGTCTTAATTGTAAAAGTTTGAATGAATATTAAATAACAATATTATTATGCTATACATTATTAAACAAACTAATAATAATATTTTAATCAGTTTGCAACTTTAACAGACTACCCAAGCTACTCGTACTTATTAATAAAGACGTTTTACTGAGTACCTGCTGTTCACGGGTTCATATTAATTTGAATATGAAACACCGGCGTAGCCTGCTATGGTTCTCTCAGTGACTAATCTTCATAGAAATAATAGTAGGCTGGACAATCCTACGCACATTAATGCAATACAACTAACTTACTGCATCCTGTAGTTTGCGTGCCGGTGGAATCATTAAACAGCGACGTACCTACCTGGTCACCAGCCTGTCGTACCTACTGGTATGAAAGACCAGTCAGTATACAGTTTGAAGAGACAAATTTACAATACCAAGGATTGAAGAAAGAAATAAAGGTCTAAAGAATGGTTTCACATTTCCTTTCAGTGCAATAAATTCATCTAATGACTACGCAATCATAAAGATTCTTAGTTCTAATCTATCGGTGACCATGAGACTGCGTGAATTCAGAACGCATATTTCTACACAGAATGAAATGGACTGAGTGACATTGTAGCGCCGGCAAAGAGATGCTCATGCAGTCTTATAGGTACTTCATGAAGTAGAAGTTACATCAATGAAATAAATAAGGTTTAATTTTGTTCAAGATTTTGCTGTTTCAGAAAATATACATAAATGCTTAAATATAAAAAAAAGCTTTGTTTGCATTTAATGCTGTAATGTTAATTGATTTCGGTCGTCATTACGAGTAAAATGTTATTTTTTTAAATTGTTAAAGATAATATTTTAGTTACGTATAGGTAATTAGGTATGTATCACGATATTTTTTGCCTGGTTGGTCCGACAAGTCTTCAAAATGTTAAGTTAAATAACAGTATGGATAGTTGCTATTGATTATTTTTCACCACGTAGCTTTAAATAATTAAATCCATTTAAAAACATAAGGGTAGTATAAACATTGTAGCTATTATATTGACTATACAAAATTCAGTCACAGCTAAATCAACAAACAAACCAACACAATCCAATCCAAGGTTGGTCCCGTGTCAGCGCAGGGTAACAATGGCGCAGCGCGAAAGTCTCGCACACTTTCACTAGCCGTCCATCGCGCGGCTGGTGCGGTCGCTGCTGCGGCCCACACTCCTTAATGTACACCAGACTAATCTTTATTCTTTACGTTGACGAAAACCAGACATTAGTCTAGAACTAGTCACCCGTCCCATCGGTCGAATCGACCGTAATTTAAATTAAAAACTAAACTTCATATTGTCTAAAGTAGCACCAATATTTTTCTAATTCAAATAAAATGTAATCATTTTCAAGTAATTTTGAACGCGCCCGTTAAATATAAAAAGAGGATTAATTAGCTAAGCCGCATTTAAAAGCAGTAGCGGGTATTTTGACAAAGACACTGACATTTCTGACGTTGTGTTTTCATAGTAAGGCATTGAATGTTCTATTTCGTTTATTTCATGTGTTTGTGACAAATGTAAGGTCGTGTGTGTAATGTATTTTAGTTAATTTTATGTATGTTATATGCATTATTTGAAAAAAATATTGACATTCTGCACTCCTTCTCTACGTCCACTATAACCGTGCAAAATTTCAAACTAATCCGTCCGCGGCATATTACTTAAAAATGCACCACCAGTTTTTGCTTCACGTATTAATTTAAAGAAGATTAACACCAGCCAAATCAGCAGAGGATACAATAATATAGAATCCTTATTACCGAACCATGACATACATTTGTCAGACATCGCAAATAGAACTACCGCTAACCGTGGCATAAACATCTACTATGTTAATTGTTTGTATAGAAATTTGGTAAAATGTTACTACTCGATGATAGAACTCGGTAACTGTGTCTAATGCCTTAGATAAAATCGTTACAACAAAGATTGCACTTATTTATAACAACAAGTATTTGTAACGATTTGTCAACAACTCTGTGAGACATCGCATCTCCGAAATATTAAAACTTGTTGGATGTAACATCAATTTAGTATAATAGTGCTTAGCAGTATGTAATATAATATGTAGCTTGAGGATGTCTTTTTCAAAATTAGCCCAATATGAAATTGATTCGTTTACTGTAGTTAAAATAACAAGTTAAAGTTGATGTAGTGTTACACTAATTATATAATCATTAAGACATAGTATAGTAAGTATGGTGGACCGAAGAAGACAGCGGGAAACCGTTGAATTCAGAAGGCACAGGACCGGTTGGAGTGGCGTCATTTAGAGGAGGCCTATGTCCAGCAGTGGACCTCAAAAGGCTGATGGATCGATGGATAGTAAGTACATTTTATTGCATTTTCACTACGTATCAAATTATTTTTAGTACATTGTTTATTAATTTCCTTTAATATTAAATGAGTCGTAGAAAATTAAACATGACATTTTATTTAAGGTTTACACAATTAGTGATCTCATCGAGTTAGTCAAATCGGTTAAATTCTTCTAACAATAATTTGACCTCTGTCGCAGTTCTTGGAAGCGATTCGTCACAACCGTCGCCGAGGAAGATGATACGTATTTTACTATATTTTATTACTATATACAGAATTTATTTATTATGATAACAATATGGAAAAAAAAATAAGATACATACTTGTGTGTAAAAAGAAACAACTAGTCTAATTAAATACAAAAAGCGGCATTCAAATGACCTGGAATGAGTCTCCAGAATGCTGGCAACGTTACCTCGTTGCAAGGCTTATTTGTTTAGCGAGATATGTGCCAGCATTCTGATTACTCGTTGCCTCTATCAAGCGTTTGGACATATGCTTAATAAAAAATGCAGCATTTAGACTCCACGACTCTATGGTTTTAACGCCATTTGTACTCAGCTGCAAATTGTTAGTATATTCTTGCACGCTTAATTTCTTATGTATTTCCTCTTTAAAAATATTAGAAGTCAAAAAATAAATCTCGTGACGCCATCTTGAAAAAGGATATAACGCTTTCCATTCATTGATGCGGTTAATATTTCATTTCCACCGACACAATAAGGGGATTGTTGAATATCAAGATCTCGCTTTTATACGCCAAAACGACAATATTTTATTGGTACCAAAAACATTTTACGGTATTATTTGATTTTGGTAATAAATGTGTCGTAATCTTTTACAGTCCCGATTTCGCGTTATCCCGTTTTACAATACTTGCTTTATGTGGTGTTATAACTGTGTTTTTATGAGTAGGGAATATTAAAATTTGCGGATACAAAATGCTATATATAAATCAGTATAAATTAATGTCATAAGTTCCTTTACGGTGGTAGATCTGCTAATAAATAAATTGATACAATACACTGGCCTTATCTGTTTCTCTCGTAAACCAGAAATGCCTTCGCAAGAGCCGTGTATTGTTATGTTACGTTTAAATGGATGTAGTTAAGCGAATATTCTTACGAAGAACACTATTTCTAGAATGTTTAAATACCAAATGACATACCTGTATATAAGAATCCTATTCCTATAGTACCTATAATTTGCAAAATTTTCTTGAGGTAAAGAAATCATTAGTTATTTCTCAATTCGGAATTACATCGGTATCTTTCAAAATATACCGACATTTTGTAATGCAGAGTAAAATATCAAATTCCATCCAAACAAATATTTTATCAACTTTTAACAATACGTTTTTTAAGTATAAAGATTACTGTGAACTATATATATATACCAAAGGACACTAATTAAATTTAAAAAAAACAATAAAAAGTTGATTAAAACATACTCACTTATTATATAGTTTCCACTATTAGATGTATTAGTCCTCTATTACATGTAGTTTGATCACTCTCACCGTTTATCACCACAAATTGATTTACCGCAACAAACGAAGGTTGCATCAGCAGAATGGAGACAACACTGTCTGATGCTTTTACTCTAACGAGTGCTCTTGGTTTCGGTTCCGAACGTGCCCTAGGGCTGCCAATGGTATAGATTTTTGTAAACACTAGCTGACCCGGCGAACTTCGGTCTGCCTAAAAGTACGACATCACATTAAAAAAATGTAAAGTTATCACTGTATCTCTACTAAATTTAGCACATATTATACATGAAAACCTATTTTTAAAACCTATTAAAAAAACTATATTAAAATCGAAGCTTAGTTTTAAGGTCTAAGCGTACATAGGGACAGACAGCGGGAAGCGACTTTGCTCTATACTACTTAGTGATGCGTATCAAATTGCATATGTTTTGAATTAATATCTTTGAATAAGATTTTTTTAAATGAATGTATCCCTATAAAAACTATAACATACAGGAACACATATAGGAGACATTTTAATAATTAACGGGTATGCGGTTTTTTATTTTTTTAAGAATTCTTTTTGCCGTTACCGTGAGTAGGTACCCGTTAATTATTAAAATGTATCAATTCCGCGATAATATTAGTCTAAGATCATATATATAGGAGATTATATGATTTTAATAGTATCTATAGTTCTTACCTATTATAATAATACTCAAATAGTCTTACTAGAAATGATGGATTAAGATTGGGATTATTTGTATACTCATTATATAGTTCGACTTCAAATCCTAAGATACTATAACTTACAATAATTTTGATAATTTCCAAGTTATAGTAAGTTATAGTGGCAAATGTCGCCAGCCCTAACGTAGACACGAGTATGTGGGTCAACAGGCCACAGGTGCGCTGGGCGTCACGGAACACTACTCTGCTTAATAACGCTTTCCTACAATGTATCATCGCTCATAACATCCCAATAACATCTTTGCAACGGGAACAGAGGAAAAGGTCCTATAATCTTCTATATATTAACACGTAAAGCAAAAACTTGTGACGCATTTTTAAAAAATATGCCGCGGACGGATTAGTATGAAATTTTGCACGATTATAGTGGACGTAGAGAAGGAGTGCAGAATGTTAATATTTTTTTTGAAATAATGCATGTAACATACATAAAATCAACTAAAAACACATTACACGCACTACCGTGCATTTGTCATAAACACATAAGTAATAAACGAAATAGAACATTCAATGTGTTACTATGAAAACAGATAACGCCAGAAATGTCATTATCTTTGTCAAAATACCCGCTACTGCTTTTAAATGCGGCTTAGCTAATTAAACCTCTTTTTTATTTAACAGATGCGTTCAAAATTACTTGAAAATTATTATATTTTATTTGAGTTTGAAAAATATTCGTACTTCTTTGGACAATATGAAAGTTAGTTTTTGAATTTTGAAATTACTAGACTAGTTAAGGGAATTAGCCTACAATATATTATGCATTACATCTTCGAAATCTATACCTAAGCAAACTGTGTTATGTATTTGTTTCCTATGAAATATATAACGCTTTTTACAACCTTACTAACATTTTCTTTGTCGAAAATGTCATTAACATACTCGAATGTCGACCGCAGACACCCGGACTAAAAATCTTTAATAACGAATTTATTGTATCCAAAACTATTACTATTGATTTAATTATACGTCAGATCAATATGGTAAAATGAGAGACGTCATTAGATATTGCCACAGTGTGGTATGACGGGCTAAAAGCAGCATAATTAGCAATTAGACACGACATTGTGCTCGTGATCGATTCTCTCCGGCTCCGCGGCTCGCGACGCCCGGCTTCATCTCGGTGACGGACCAGCCGCGTTACGTCAAAATACACCTACAATGAGATTCTTCATTTGCGTACTCCCTTATGTACAAAGGAATTTTAATGGTTCCCGTTTTTGCAGTCTACATTTCGCTGCTCTATCTAATAATTTAAACTTAGGTGGTGTTTTATCTTTGTCTTATAATATGTGATTACGCACTATATAATAGAATAGAAGTTTTCAAGTTTTAAAAAATGTATCTGCACTATCGTATTGGGTGTACAGCCTGTAAGGATAGATGTAAGTTTGTATAAATAAATATATATTTTATATTATGTATCAGAAAATTCATATCATATGAATGTAATTTCATGATTATTTGTTTTTAACGCCTCATCCCTGGCAACTTAACATAGCAATATTTATACATCTCAAGTAAGATTTTAAACAGCCTTATAACATTCAATTAAATGAAATAAAAATTAATATGAACATAATATTAATACAATTATCCTGGCTAGAAATTCAGTACAAAGTAAAAAAACATGTTTACCTGACGTTTCGACGCATAGTAACTGCATTAATCGTAAAATGTCAACAGATAGAAGAAACTTAATGGCTAAAAACTTTGATCTTATGCTCTAATGTGTGTGTAAAACTGTCCCTTTCCTCTAAAACTCGTCCTATATTCTCAAAAATACTTTCATTTTAATAGACAAAACGAGAGACGGATAACAAAGCGAGTTTATATTCATAACCGTTGCCGCGCAAGTAAAAGTATGTCATAATGAGTCATAACAATAGTGATTCAGAGTAACGGCCGCTGCATTAACTGTACATTGATTCTGCTGATCCTACTGTAGCTGAAGGCTATGGCAGACCCACTGCCTCTACATCTTATAAGTTCCGTTAAATTAAAAAAAAACTCTGCCTTTATCGTTCGTGGAAATTACCATAGAGACTAATTGATCGTTTGTAATTAGATTTAGAAAGTAACTAACTTAATATTAAAACGGTATATCGTAAAACCCCAATTATATTTTGACCTAGCGAAAGAATGATATGAACATTTTCGTAATATATTTATCATAATTTTATTATTATCAAATAATTAGCTTGATAGTACCACCTAATAAATTGGTGATTTATGTTACCTACCCCTAATATTCCATTAGCAAAACCTTCTCCAATTATTATTATACTCATATTAATACATTCTCAAATAACACATATTTGTTTTGTTTTTACGTTTCGCGACACAGGTGGGCGAAAATTTATGTTACGATATGGGAAACCCATTCAAATTGGGTCATAAATTTACTACGGTGATCGAAATTATCGTTTCGCATAACGAATGTTTTCATGCAACTGTAATGTCTCAATTCATTTCGCGTTAGAGAGCTTCTGCATTATCGATATTCATATCGCGTCCTGATTTATGATACCGGATTATCTGTTACGATTACTGCACTAAACTACGTTTCCATATTTTAACTTTAATCCAATTTAATGAGAACATTCCTTGTTATAATTTACCTATTTTCTGGAATCTCATAAAGGTCCTCCACGGTTCGGTTTGCACGCTCGTTTTTGCCACGGATGTGCAAGTTGTGGAATGAGCTTCCTCCTGAGGTATTCCCGGAGCGCTATGACATGGGGTTGACTCTACAAAGCCGGCGATGCATTGGCGACTCCTCTGGTGTTGCGACGGTGACTACTTTCCATCAGGTAGACGTCTGCCTTATCGTTAGGTTAAAGTATAAAAAAAAGGTCAAAATAGTATCAACCATAGTCCTCTCATGTATCCATGAATACTGTGCACAAACTGATGTATGTAAATTTCGATTAGTGTCTGAACCGATATCAACACATCAGAAATGCCTCGTAAAGGGAGTTAATGTGTATTACGTAACGTTTTAATAACATAATATATGTCTATTCGTTCGACAAACTCTATCGTCTAAAAAGCTTAATAGTAATTAATAATTACCATCTCATTAGATTTAACCTGTAACCTTGACCTTGGAGCCCACTGGAGAAAATTTGTGACAAATTATAATGCTTAGAAATATTTTCAGAAAAATGTTTAAATTCAAGCCTTAGACTTGGCCGTTAGATTTTAGCACATTTATAATATTTTACAAACCGTGGATATTTTAGATTTTTACATAATATGCTGTGTATGTATGTACAAGCACTCTTAAATGTCTGTTCGTTGTCGTGTGATAACTTTCAACGTATGTATCTATATTGGATCAGGTGTGATCAATATTACGAAAATTCACACATTAAAGTATGATTATTGGATGATTTAATGTATGAGTAGTATGTAATAGTGTCAGGATTTCCGCTTATCGTGAATAAATTATAATCCACAAAACCCTCCGTGGTTCGATTGCGGTGGAATCACACACATGAATATAAAATTTAGTGTTAAAGTTGTAAACTTACAAATGTTTATAGTTAATGATGGTGTATTCTAATTGTAAAGTGTACTGAAATTTTATACATTGCATATACACGAATTATAGCTAAGTTAAGAGAGGAAGGAACGCAACCCTGATAAATTTCAAGCAAGACCTCCAATCCGATTTGATATTAGTTTTTCCTCTAAAGGGTGTTCATACCATGGAGTCCTCAGTTCTTAAACGCCTCCTGACTCTACCGTGTCATACCTTTCAAACTGTTGTTATAACTGAAAAATTAAGTGGCAGCAGTCAGTATTATAACGATGTTGCAATAATATTTTACTAGGTGATATAACCAATTTAGTTCGACCTGGGAGGTACAACCGCTACACATATAATAATATCTAGCATGAAGCAGTTCTTGCTTTTCGGTGTAAGGGTGTGATTGGTGGCTCAATTACATGTTTATGAGGCGACTATCTTATTCCTCGATATGCGCAATGTATCTGTGATCGACTTCAGTTAGAATCCCTGTTCTATGTGAAGTTACTT
This sequence comes from Spicauda simplicius, assembly GCA_949699795.1. Lineage (NCBI taxonomy): Eukaryota > Metazoa > Arthropoda > Insecta > Lepidoptera > Hesperiidae > Spicauda > Spicauda simplicius. The sequence continues at coordinate 509,233 of OX453063.1, forward strand.
ACCGTCCAGACACCGTAGTAACCATTTACACCCAAGTAGACTGCATGCTTCTCCACCATTTCGCGCTTGGCTAGCGCGGTGGACCATGGCCTAATCTCTCTTAATCTAAGAGATGATCCGTGCCCAGCAGTGTGACAATAATGGGTTGACGAGAGACTGCATGCTTAGTTGCAACTTAATCTGATATAAAAAATGAAGACTATTGTATGTATGAATGATTTTTCCATCTTCAAAATTATAATTATTTTAGTTTTGGCTAAAAATATAGTCAAATTGAAAAGCTCTTACTTTTTAGAAGTCGATTTAAAAGAGTTTCCAAATAAGTAACATCGTCCGCGTCGTAAGGTACACCTACTCGTAAAAGTACCAAAGAAATTTATTATTATTTGAAATTTAATAGATTATTATGAATCCGATCTAAGTTACCTATACAACTATAAATGGTCATTATTTCCGTTAGACTTTGAGAATAAATAAAAGTTTTACATACAAAACGCAGAACACGTTGAACAAAGTTCGGTTCCAAGCAGGAAGACTAGTGAACCACTTGGCACGCTTTCCTTTAAACTTTCCTGGCGCTTTTCCATCTCGTCTATAGAAGTTTCATGTGTTTAACCCAATGATGATATAACATAACTTAGACCAACCTGACATCACTACATAGTATAAAACAAGTCGCTTCTCGCTGCTGTCCCTATGTATGCTTAAATCTTTAAAACTACGCTACGGATTTTAATGTATAGAGTGATTCAAGGGGACAGTTTTTTGTATAATACATGTATAATATAGTAGAGAAACACTGATAATTACAGATTATTGAATTTTAGACGTAACGAAGTTTGCCGGGTCAACTAGTGATGCCGGGTAATTTCGAGAATGATCAACAAACTACAATTTCTAGCAAGCAGTAGATAAATGTTTGATCTCAGCTAATCGTCACTATTCTTGTACAGTACAAAAATGTAATTAAATTGCATTATCTTGACAAAGTATCGCAAATTTCTATACGTATCCTATGTCAATTTCTTATGCAGTCATTCTAACAGTTACACAATTGTACTGACACTTCTAATGAGTTCGATATCCGCTTAATAAAATCAACCACAGCACAATACACTGGTTGCACAATAGAGGATACGCGTTGCAACCTATTGGCATATCACACGACCAATGGCTGTGGAACTTGTCCAATTATTCGAGAACAAAGCACCCTATTGAATGAAATAATTTTAGAGAATTTATAAATTACTAGCATACTCAAGGTGGTAGAACCAGTGTAGTTCGACCGGAGAAGTACCACTGCCATACCTATTTTTAGCGTGAAGCAATTCTTGTGTTTCGATTGAAGGGTGTCGTTGCCGGCACACTTTCACATGAGGCGACCATCATAGTCCTCGGGAGTGGCCACGCATCTGTAATCTGTAATCTGTAATAATTAAAAATCACCTCTCTATTTAAACTGATTTATGTGAGAGATTTTGTTCATTACCTACCTACGTTATTAAAACCCCATGAACACTGCATAGGTAATGATGATGTGTGTAGATGCAAGGTCACTCATCTAGGAACGCGAAAAGAGCCGAAAAATTTAGCTAAGCAGAGCATCTCCTAAACTGCTATAACATTGGAAAACGCATATCTCTTATCATGCAATTTATTATGCTGTTTCTTTGCTTACTAACGCCACACGTACTGACAGCCCGTATCGTTTTATAAGCGCGGATGAGTTGGTACTAGTGGTGGCACGTGGGCGCGCATATCAACTTCCCCAGGGCATCGATATGCAAGCTGGGTTTGCATGGAAAGTGGAGAGGTGCGCTCTATGAATTGAACTCACGCCGGCAGGGTTCCGTGCGAAAGGTTCCAATTTTTTGAAACTAGTTTGTTGGGTTTGTTTTTTTCTTTTTAATAACAGTTTTCGTATAATGTATGATTTTGATTTTATAGAGAAAAGCATGTTTCAGTCGTTATACATGATCGTTGTAGGACTGCTGTTGAAAATGATGTAATCTCTGCAGTAAATAAATAAAATATTAATTTTTTAATTAATGTTTAATGTATTGCGAAATTTAGTTATATTATTACTTTATATCAAAAAAACCTTACCATTCCATACCACCCAAATAGCTACTCATAAATGAAACATGCTGAATTTATAAATTTGGCGTAAAACCTGAACATAACGGCTCCAAATAGTTATCTGCAATGTTACGAAACTTGAAAGCATAAATTTGCAATAGTGCACAAAATATGACACTTCGATTGCAAGTATTGTTATAGAAAAAACTCCACACATGTATCAAATAGGTACGTAATCATTCACACGCAACGCATATGCAAATCAACTATTAAAAATAACACGAGGAATTCTGAATGTGTATAAGGTATACTTGGTTTGAATTTCAAATTGTATTCGAATCGAATTTGGCAGATCCAGATTATGCTAGTGTCTACGAAATATGTAAATACGTTCAAATATATCACTGATAAAGTTCACTATTAATACATTGGCAAAATGATATTATAGTAATTGACAACTTAATAAAATAATTAATTTATGAATATCTCTTTAACTAATTAAATGCGGAACACATGAAATAATTTCCACTCGAGCTAGGCTCGGCTTATTTAATCGCCGTGCGCTTCCGGCACGGCGGTGGAAGTGGACTCCATGACAGTTGATTGCTATTGAATGGATTTACAAGTATATCGTGTTAATAAATATATAACAGGGCTGTATAACTATGTTAATTAAATGTGGAATAGATAATATTTGGTACGATAATTTGAAAATGAAGGTGGGTGGTAGGATATCATATGAATCTAGAGGAACGTGTTTTTTTTAATTTAAAAATGTTAATAATTTATAAAACCTTGTAATATGATTTTGCTTCGTAGATTGACGCTTTTTATCGGCTTTCTTAAAATCAACTAAGCATGTTCAGCGAAGTATTTCGTAAACTACTAGGCAAACAAAAGTAATTTACTAAAAGCTTCACATCATTTGCATTATATGTATTTATCCTATTCCCTAACACTTGGATACGTAAATACGTTCCGCGTGTCATTTATTGGTAATGCCGTCCTAGCTGTTTGATCGATGCGTTACTTTTGCTAAGGAACAACGCGTAATTGATTGTATACTGGCAGTCTACTGTAGTTATATCTAAAATACTTACTGCTATATTACAATCCGAAGAGTCTACTCAAAATAAATAAAACGTTCCTCTAATTCGCCTTATTTTTATGTGACTTCACACTTTTATAATGCCCAATAGCGTATAAGCTAATAATAATATATGTTTTACATATAGTCATGACTTCATTCGGTTACGTTATAGATCAATGTAATCTTAATTGTTTTTACGTCTGTTTTTGCAAGTCGAATTTAACGTTTGAACAGATAATGATTGATTCATATGTTCATCTAGTTGGGTTACATCATTTCAGTATATCATAAAATGCAAATTCTCATCCGTTACGTATCTAAAGTTTGTTTAATAAGATCATCGTATTAGTGATAAGTGAAACTGGAAATATAGAAAAACTATATACTATTTTAGTGAAAATAAAAATAAATATAAGAAATAGTTTGACGACTCGCGTGGCGCAGCGGTTACCGTACCGATCTGACACGCAGTGGGTCCCGGGTTCGATTCCCTGCCAGACAGGTATCTGAATGATGAGTTAAGATTCTTGTTCTGGGTCTGGGTGTGTATTCGTCGTTGTGTGTGTCCATGGCACCTACGAGACAAGAGAAAATCCTACTGTGGGGCTATGAGTGTAGAAAGCGTTTTAAGTTTTTAAGTAGACTTGTAAGTTCCATTGACCTAGTCTACTTTTTATATATGTATTTTTACATTTGTATAATAAATATTGGATTATGAGTGGAACATATGTATTGTATATTTGTTTCTTGTATATAAGTTACCAAGTATGTCAAATATTAAAGAAATAGAGGTAAAAGCGATTGACGCTCTAACACACGCAAAAAAACTGAAATGGAAATGGGTTGGCCATGTAGTGAGATCCACGGACCAGAGATGGACAGCGCAAGTGACATGGTGGAGCGGTCCTCAGGGTCGTAGAACCCGAGGGAGGCCACTGACTCGTTGGGAAGATGACCTCAAGAAAATAGCTGGCCCCGACTGGAGAGTTGTAGCGCAGGTCAGAGACACATGGGCATCTTTAGTGGAGGCCTTTACCCTAACCGGGGTTCTTGCTGATTAATTATAGTGCACTCTTTTTTACTTGTTAAGTTAGTTTTACAACATATACCTAAATATTTTATTATGTACCTATTTAATTAACAGTATGTTAACTTTAGAAAGCAAGAAATAAAAAGGCTTATTATTATTATTATTAGAGGTACATATATTTGCTTAATGTAGCGTATTGCTACATCCCTGAATGATAATATAGATTTTATTACGTATTGAACCCGCGTGTTACATAGTTATTGTAAAACCGCAAATTCACCAACAAACTGCATTCAGTTTATAGGAATGTATAATACACAAGGAAAATGAAACCAGATACATTGTAACACTATCGGAGTGTTTTTCTCGCGTAGGTACACTCCAGAGGTATGTTTGTTTGTAAAGGACATAGTTGCTACCATTCAATGGCAAGTTAAGTTATGGAATTGGGTTTAAATATAGGTTAATTAAAGTAAATCGTCTGACTTAAAAAGCTGCCTATAACTATTTTTGTTTGTTAAACTGTGGGACCTTGAATCCTGGAAATTGCAAAAAACATGAGAACAGAGCTGGAGCGGAGAGCAGAACTTTCATTATAATCAATTTATATAAATTGGTGCAAACAACTGTACCCTTAGCATTAAAAATCGCGCTTCCTCCACGTGAGTGGGACCGTGCGTGTCCGTATGATTCGAATATTTTTAATTCAGTAGTTTGGACTCTAGGTGATCCGCGAAATCGGCATCATGCGACCAGTAAACTACATGAAAAAAATCAAAACACAAAACTCTTTAACCAATAAAGACCTACAGTTGATAACACGACCAGACTCTACTATTAATCCGGAAGTATATTGACTTTATTTACCCTTTAACATTGAGCCGCCCTAGACGCATACCTCAAGCGCTAACCTCATGCGTACATCCAGCACTGGTATCATTGTTGTAATTGCCGAATTACTCAACGGTTGTATAAAAACTAGGCATCAGATGTGACGCAACCGGACTAGACGCTTTCACTTCCCGTTTGTGCTGCCTCCAGATTATTGTGCTGTATGAACAACTAATCAATGTGTGCTCAAAATTTATGAATTCCGCGTCAACCCAAGCGAGCTATTGCTTGACACAACTACTCTCTAAACTTAGATTAACGTTTATTTTTAAAAGACTGCAGTAGCAAACGAACATGTCGTCCACTCGATGGCAAGTGGTAACTGCCTGGACATCGGTAAGCAACTTAATATTAGACAATGGTTCTATCTAAAGTCTATCACAGGTGCATTGTTGCTGAGCCATCAACCACACCTTACCACAGAAACGCAAGAACTGCTTCACGCTAAAGATAGGTGTGGCGGTGGTTCATCTTGTTTTACCACTTTGCAATTGCTAGTCTGGTATCAGTATGAACACTTGTTTATGCATTTCTAGGGAGACAGAGATGTCAAGCAAGGTATTTTTTTACTATTATAATTTTTAATACGCGTATTAATTGTTGCAGAATGAGGTAAGTAAATTACAACAGCATTGCTTCGTAAATCTGTGGCGTTAGGTGCCGGAATATAACTATTATCGAGACTTATTCTTAGAATTGATAACAACATCTACACAATCAACGGCAGAAAGATCATATCCTAAGGGCAACACGACATGTACATACCATCAGGTGAACTGTAGTGTTAGTTGCTAAATATTAATATCGTTAAATAAATCTGTTCAGACACGTGAATGTAATCACCTGTATCTCTAAAACTATATTGAGTACAGGGCTAGATTAGTGTCTTTTGATTATTACAGACGAAACCTTAATCCAAAACTACTCTACAGTAATTGAAACCACTACCAAAGATTAGCTTTTATCAACAGCCAAATGTTTTTGGCAACTTTCATACGTCCCGAAACTGAAGGTCAGGTCAACGTGAAATTGGCGGTGACCCGAAAACTTATCCGAAAACCCGCAGTTGCCTAAACAAATGAACGAGTAAAACTACAAGTATGACATGACGCGACAAAAATTTCAGCTGTCGAGTCTCGTAAGCGATGTGTCAGACAACACTTGTAGGTCGTTACACACTCGTGGTTCGTGCTTTATCGCCACATCTGAAAGGCTCCGAGGAACGAGTGAGCGGACCGATATGTTGCAGACGGTTCTTATGAGCCTTGCCGAATGGGCGGGCAAAAACTGAGATATTCTAAAACCTTTTTTACACGACTACGCGACGCAAAGGAAGGTCATGTGTTTAACCCTCTATGATGTATGTATGGTCCTTTTTTTATACAGTATTCAATATATGGTTAACAATACTTTATGGGTTAGTTTGTATAAATGCACATTTGTGCAATCTTAATCTTATGTTCTAATAAGGAAAGGCAACATTTTTTTATGGTACGTACCTTATCTCGTGTAGCCTATTATTCCAAATGTATTCATGTTAAACATTTTACAGAAATGTTATGTTTCCCTAAAGTTCCCATAATAAATAATAGGAGAAGCAACGTTAACATTATAATGTAGTTTTGTTCTGTAGAAAATATATTTAAGCTTAGCCTATTCAAGTAACAATAATCTTTTTTAAGGTGAATTATATTTAGTGACGTTGTACAGAAATGTTTATTTTTGTTCCTTTATAAATTATTTTAGGATTTAAAATAAAGAGTTTCTTTGCTATAGCACACTATGAGGCACGCATTGACGTACACATTTAAGATCAATTGTTCAACTGTACACAAGTTTAAAAGAAGCACAACTTTACTATTTAGTAGCAGACATAATTACTTCATCACTGATAGCACAAGTTTGCAGAAACAAATAAGCTCTATAGGAATTTGTCGTACCTATTACTCGCTACGATTTCACGTCTTTTCATGCAGCCCATACCGTCGGTTTGATTTGATTTTTACAAACATTACAGTACTTGCGTTTTGGTGGAAGGCTGTGGTGACTCGCTCAATTTGATTTGAGTCTATTCGGTGCCTATTGTACCTAATCGTTTACTACTTCATTAAAAAAATGCAATTAATTTAATGGACCTGACATAAGCAGCAGTAACTCTTTCAGCTAATCTTCGCCAAATATTCGTCTTCGTGAATCTCTAATTACTTAGAACTCTCAAACACCAGTAATTGGTTATGCATGGTGGGCCAACGAGCACGTTCGAGCGCATACAACACGTAAGGAAGCCGTACCGTCGGATGTTTCTATAAGCGGAAACCACATGCAATATTGACTTGTCCAAACGTCATCGGGCCCTCGTGGGCTGCCACGAGCTTCACGTGACTCTTAAGGACAGCTACTTTATTAGATTAATTGACATTGAATTATTGTATTTTTTCTACAACTATTAATGGACATTGTTTGTCAATTACGAAACGCGTGGTAAAGTGGACAGAAATACATTATTAATCAATATGTCACGCGTAGTACAGTAGGTACATACCCTACTGTAACAACAATACAAAATTTCTTTATTGTACACCAAAATATTAGTAACAAGAACAAGTAACTATCATAGTCACGATCCCAAGTTTTTGAGTGTTCTAACTTTTCTAAGTGAAATCACTACATAAGTAGTAGGTATAAAACAAAGTCGCTTTCCGCTGTCTGTCCCTATGTATGTATGCTTAGATCTTTAAAGCTACGCTACGAATTTAATGCAATTTTTAATGATTCAAGAGAAATGTTTATATGTATAATACAGTAGAGAAACTATTATAGGTTTTAGACTTTTTTGCGGAACGAAGTTCGCCGGGTCAACTAGTGTAACTATAAATTGAACATATTAGCTATTAAAAAGTGCCTATTGTATTAATTGAATGATGTAGTAATTTAAAAGGGAGTGTCATAAGTAATATGTCTTTAAAACTTCACAATACCTTGCCAACCATAGACACTATACACTTATAATCTAAATGGCATTCAAGTTTCGCACACAATGAGTAGGAACTGAAATGACTTTGAGGTGTCGTGGAGCAGAAGGTAAGAAATGACCTAGATGCAGCGTGCTTGTTACAGCCACGGTTGCGTATTGATGTAACCATGGATGCTTTTTGTCAAAACCAATCAATAATTCGAGTAACATTACTCCTAGCGTGTAATGGCGATGTTGGTTAAGTGAGGTTTTTATTTGACAAGTAATACTTCGAATTCAACTTATATTTCAACTGAAACTTTTGCGTAAGATATATTAGAAAAGCTGTTTATCGGAATTACTTTTGTGTTATTGTATAAAGATTATTGAATCCAATTTTACAGAACTAAAATTTTAATCTGTTTACATTGTAATCCTTATTTTAGTACAAGTTACAACATTTAGTTTTATCTAAAAGGTGATTTGAAAAGGGCCACTTTTTTTAAATAAAGGTATTTTTTAATGAAAGAAATCTCAAAAATAATACAACGACACAATGAAAGCGAAAGGGATCGAAATCAAATATTCCCGTAAATGAAGTTAAATATTTCTCATACTAAAACTACTTTGTTAGTTTATCATCTAGCGAAATAATAATTGTTGACCTCCGCCAATTGGTAATACAATTCCGTTGTTTGCACAAAATTCAATTTTCGCATCACCTAACGCCCATTTTCAATATTAGTTATATATTGGTACTTCTGTGACAGCAACAGCGACACATTATTTTCATTTGCCCACGGGCTACCCAGTAGCGAACGTTCCGTGGTGATGCCACCAGCAAGCACCGTGACGCCGGCGCCGTCCCCGATCGCCGTCTTACCTCACCGCTCCGGCCTTCGTAATGCCAGGATTACAGATTACTACAGTTTGTACAAAACGGTATCGCTCTTTTAGTACACTGTTCTGATTTCATGGGACAATATGAGATGAATATTTTCAGCAAAAGCTTGACCAGCTTAATTATATCATACAATTATTGATGTTGATACCAATGGTTATGTGACTTCTTAGATCCATAGAAGTCCTGCTCTCTTTGGGGTGGATTTGAAATATTATGAATAGCAGTGAAAATTTACCATTAAGCGGATTGTAAGGTAGTTTGTTATTATAGAATAAACAATTTTCTTGAAAAGGTTCTGAAAAATTGCTTTAATCGTTTCCAAGTTTTCTAAGTAAATACCAAAGCGGTTTCTTAAGATCAAATTAGCTATTTTTATAATGACAAGATGGAATTAGCTCAATTGAGCTATTTTCTAACTATATATTTATAGCAATCATAATAATAGACTAAACAAAGGCTGCTAAGAAATAGAACTATTTTAAGGCAAGTTTAAACCATTTAAAACTGTTCGCTCAATCAGCTGAGAGCAAAAAGTTAATCCTCCGAATCAGGTCGCAGATAAAATGCTTCAATAGGCGTGAAGTTGATTCTTGGACGATTCAATGCCAGCTTTCTTCCGCACAACCCAATTGACTTGTCATAAAAATTAGCCGGGCAAGTGTGAGAGGTGCCCACTTAACACTGTCCCGTATGTGATCAATATAATATCGTACATCCTAATGTATTATAAATGTAACATCATTAAATCATCAGGAAATAAAAATACAAATCTTATTGTTAAATATAATCCCAAATATGTTGTTATTCTTGAAGGATAAAGATGATAACGTAACTTCAAACCCGGACCAGCGCCAATAAACCGTTTTTAAAGCGTTAAGCGTTAAACATCAACAATGAATTCCTGTGCAGTATGACCTAAATCATACTGCACACGAATTTATTGTTGATGTTCTACTAATGCAGGTAATATGGCGAACTTCTGTATAATCTTTCAGAATCACCAGTTCAACAGTGTATTATTGGTAAATCAAAATAGAGTTTTAATACGTAGAGCCGAGGGAAACTTTTAACCGTAATACCATGTACTTTCACTTTAATCTTATACAGTTCTGAACAGATTCGAGATAATATAATGATGGAGTACTCGGTCGTAAGTAACTCTAAAAATAGCACCATTCAAATGATCGACAAAATACTTACCTAACAACTTTTTCATATTTTTATAGATCCGTGTTCGTGCCTAAAATTTGGGTCTAGATTCAAAAAACGGGAGAAACCGTTGACGAGACGTGACCATGATTGCTGCGGGGTGATTAAACGAGCGCCGCCCGATAAAAACTTGCAACGGATAGCAAAACCGTATTTTTCTTTTTAAAAATACAGCTAGACCAAAATTGCAGCAAATTTTGCCTACAACACGTGCGACCTGATTTTTGGTTTAATCTCAATCTCGTCTAGCTTGTCTTTCGAGTATTTTGCTATAATGTACCTACAAGTCAATGTCATCATTTATGTACTGAACATTTAAAATCCCATCAGTGACAATATATGTCTATCATTTTTATTTCATTTGCAAGATAAAGACCTACTTTATTCCCAAGAATGGCTGAGTACCCGTTTATATAGACACATTAACATTTCGAATTACCCGTCATTTAAAAACATATTTTCCATTATATGTCAACATTGTCAACCAAATAAAGCAAAAAGAAAATAATATGACGTCTAACTATAAGCTATGGTATTTTTATTTTTTTACCCGACTGCCTAATTCATAATTAGAATAATTAGAAACATAAAGTTTTATCGGTATTTATATTATTATAAACTTTGAATTGCAATATGCAGCCAACTAGTTAATAAAGTTTGATACATTTTTTAAAAAGCAAATGATTAATAATTTGCTAAGCATAAAACAACATTAATTTAGCGCCTAACCTTAATTATAAGCGCAGTCGCGCATGTTATGAAGAGGCACACCTAACTCGCAAGATTAAACATCCTCTCTACATACGGAACCCCACGTAAGTCCAAACACATCATGAATGTATTCAAAACACGGGTAAAAGTGGCGGACAGTGCAGCCGTTGCTAGGGGCGTCGCGTCTCATTGGGATGCAGCGGCAAGCCACACGCGACGCCGCGCGACTTCGCCCGCCACTGACCGAGCACTTGCAACAGTTTTTTACTATTTATATAACATGCAGAACTGCTTGTAATTTTTTAAATATCATATACATATAAACAAAGTAAATATTACGTACTTAGATATACTGTTAATATTATGTTTACCCCTTGTACTATTAAACTAATTAGGTATCTATACGTATTAAACTGTAATTTAAATCTAACATAATCAGAGTGCTACGAGTACAATAACTAATTTTTAATTCAGTGTTTACCGATTTCTTACCGAGCCTTATATATTAAAAGGAAATTTTATTTCTTTACCTAAATAAATCATAAACTCACTTTCACATTAATTTTAGCCAGACTAGCTTCGTTGAAAATTTAAAAAAAAACATTAGAATAGAATAATTGGCGTTTTTGCAGCCGGCGCCTGCGCTACAGCGACGCGGGAACCGGCGTAAGGCGCTCGCGATTCACGCAGCGCGCAAACAATTACGTTGCGCAAGACAGCGCTCGCGGCGAAAGAAACGCGCACGACGCACGCGCACGCGCCGGCGCTAACTTACACTATTTTAATTGCATAAGAGGCTATCGTTGGCAGTATGATCGTATACAGCATATGCCCGTACATGGTTGATTCGTGCGAAATTAATATGCGTATGCTATTTTGTAAGCAAATTACACGATTATTCCTTGTTGTATATTTTATAGGTATATTTTTGAAAACGGTCATGAATTAATAATATTTATTGGAAGCGTTATTAAGTATATTATAAGCATAATTAGGAAAAATACTATGTTTTAAAATATTATAAAGCTGAAGAGCGCTAAAAGTAGCCTATTATTTTTGATACCCTGAAAGCATATACTGGTACGAAGTTAAATCTTATTAAAAATATAAACGGGTCTTAAATACGAAGTAAACAACATAGATTTTAAAGTATCTGTGAATTACTACAGGTAACATCCCTGTTCAATGTGAAGCTGTCCCTGGGCAATAGTGACCACTTAACGTGATGCTACGTACCGTCTAGATGCTCAAATGATACTTGAATTTTATAAAAAATGCAAGTAATCATTCCAAAAGAACCTGTGAACACAAACGACAAAGAGCTTCCGTTTATATTATTTTACCAGATTTAAGTAGCAAACAAGCAAGCAGTTAACTTGATGTGAATGGTCACTGCCGCCCATTGACATCTACAAGCATCTTCATACAGGACAAGGATTCATCTGAATTCGATCACAAATGCGTTGCTACTCCTGAGGATTAAGATGGTCGCCTTGTATTAAAGTATTTATTTATTGGCAAGCTGAAATATTATACATAAAATGATGCGTCTGTTGCTCCGTGCTTACGATGAACTTCATCCGTCACGCGTTGAGTCGGTTAATGTAACAGTCCAAGGAATTCGTGACATTTGAGCTAGGGATGCGTCCAAATATGTATCGATTTAATTTTTCTAATGCATTTCACAAATGAATTGAAAATGTCGCACTGTACTTATACAGCCCAATATGACAAGTGGCTTAAATGGCCTAATAGCAGCACAATATGTTTCTCCTCTGAATATCTCGAGCTTTCTCATTTTGTACTTTATAATAGTTAAGTATAACAATCTTGAACAAAAATGAATGTTAACTCATTTTGTGGTATCTATCTGCATTTTTTTGAACTTCTAAGAATTCGAAACTCTCTCATTTAGAGTTTATCAGAACATATTAATACACGTATAAATCCATTAATTAAAGCAAGTAACTTGTTGTTTACTATAAATCACTAAATGCATTGGGCATTATTTTGGCAAATCTAAAATGGGGCATCCCTAACATGAATATCTAGTTATCTACTACACGATATGCATTAAACGGCCTTAAATTTTATCCTTTAACACGAAAAGAAAAAAAATTGTTAGATTTATGAGATGAAGGTTCTCAAAATATAACATCTTTAAAAAACTATTTACATGCCATATAGATTAAACGACAGGCAAGATTTAATTTCGAGGAGGTTTTAGTGGGTAAAAATCCCACACAACCCGGAGTCTCTCCCAAGGTTTAGGTGTACCTTTTGAAGGTTTCCTCCCCGTAACAAAAAAAGGCAAGGTTTAATTTAAAAAAATATATCTAAATACCTATTAAAACAATACACAGTGAACTCATCTACTTGTTGCAAAGTATCTACTTAGGATAATTTTAGTCGGGCTCGATTTCCAATTCACGCCGATTTCTGCGGTGCGCTTCAAAAAAAGTAGGCTCTTTAGGTACTACAAACTCAAAGGTTATATAAAATATGATCCTACGAAAATCCTTATCCACGCCCTTTTAAAATATAAGCTTCTAGTCATTTGCAAACAATCAGTTCAAGTCTTGTTAATTTGTGGCGTTATGATTCAACTAAATAAGGTCCACTCATACGATTAGTAATCTTTTAAACTACTTGTAAGTTACAACGTATAGCTGATAAGTTAGATTCGATTCAGACCACGGACAATGCCGACTTGCCAGATCGTTAATGCTTATCATATAATTTTCTTAAGCATTTGTACTATTAATAAATGTGCGAAGGAAACAGGGTCTAGTACAGTTGTAGTACATTAGCATATAATGGCGCATCCGAGGCCCGTCCGTCATGACCTACACAACGCGGCGGCGGCTCTCGTTACGTGACCATCATCAGTGGACTTATGGGTTCCATCCATAGGTGCATGCTGGTTGTTCAGTTTAATAATAATTTGGCACTGGCAGTGTACAACTTAAAATAAATACAGTAGATTAAGGATTTCTCCATATCGAGTACAAAAAAAATAATAACAAAATATCATCTAAGAAACATTGAATTCTATTTAAAAATCTTAAAATTTGGCCGATGCAAAAATTCGTACGTTTTGCAGAGTTCAAAGAGCTTCAATTAAATATTTTTACATTGTTAGAATTCTATTGTGGCACAACAACAATGGTAAATGTTTGTATTTAATATACGCGGGTTAAAATGGCTTATGCGAGCCACTCACAATATAACCTCACCTCCATCCAAATACGTAAATCTCTCAAGATCAACCAGACCAGAAAGATCAAGCGAAATTTCATCCGTAACCTTTTAAATCTATTGTTGTCGTAAAAAGTTTTGCAAATACTTCATTGTGTTATGTTGAAGCTGTAACAGTGTTGCATATTCACCTGCATTGTGCCCCTGTCTGCGACCAGATACTAACTAGACGTGCATTGTTTTCTTTCTTTTCTTCATCAGAACAATGCTGAGCGAGAACAGGCCGAGTTCTTTTAATATTTACAAACGGTTCATCATTTCAATTAACCTAGCGACAATGATCAAAAGAGCAAAATAAAGGTTCACAAAAACTTGACGAATTAACGGAATTCTTGGAATCCACTCATTCTTTTCGTCGCACAAAAAGCCTTACGCGTGTCATCTCCGCTCATTGAGACTTAATAAGGAAACGCGAAACCGCGACTTAACGCTTTAAGAAGGAAGACGTCGTACTACCGGCATCGCGGTGATGTAGTGGTTGCGTTTTTCGGCATTATGCAAAAAGCGACGCAGAGGTCATTGCATCACTAATTAAAATGCCTTGTGCGGTGCAGCGACGCAGCCTTCGACGGATCGCCGAGAGCCAGCTAATTACGGGTCCTGGCCGCGCCGGCCGCCTCACCTATTCGATCTGTCATCTCGACTTAATTGCCCGCCCCCGACTCGAGGAGATCACCTCGAGAGCATCTCGAGAATTTCTCAGACGCTCCAGACCCGCCTACGACATATCTCTACAACAACATATCTCTACGATGCGCTTAAGAAATTCCCGATCATTATCTCCACCACTCCCTCGCGCTGTTTTACAACAAACAATTTCTGTTTATCTTTAATGCAATATCGGCTTTCGGTTTCGCTTAAACCGCTTCGATGAATTAATTCTGATTAATTTTTCATAATTATTCTGCGCACAATAAGTCGGTGTTTGTGTGCACAATCGATTAGCAGTAGCGGGTAAATAATTCGTAATTCCGAATCGAAATCGCGATTAAGGACGAAATTTGAATGCGCGATATGATTTTCTGGTGGAAAACGCCGGTCGGGAAACCGGGCGAATACTACCGCGAAGCATGCACCGAAATGTTGATAAAACAGTTGAGGACTCACCGCTGCATGTCGTCGCAAGTCACAGGTGTGGAAAGTAATTCACAGCACAGACGCGTTTCGGTATCGTGTCGGGTGTTCGTGGGACCGTCAGCGCGGAGTCGCCATGTCCAAGCGCGGCGAGGGCTGGGGCGCGAGTGGCGCCGCGCCGCGCACCGCGGAAGCGCCGGCCTTCTCGCGACCTGCATTCTGCGGATTTTGCGATACCACTCATCACTCCGGTCAACGACGTCTCAATTCGCTCTTCAACAAATGCAGTTAATGAATTTCTTTAAAGTATAAATAAAACTCATTTCGAACAGCTTTTAAAGTATGCAGTCCATTTAAAAGCACCTAGCAATTTTGTGCTGTCGCTCATAACTTAACGCTTCGGTCAACGACATCTTAATTCAATCTCCTGTATCGATCAATGCATGTCTAATTCATTGAATATAATACCGATTAAACCGAAAATGTAAATCAAAACCAGCGATTTTATATTTAGATACACCACGGTAAAAAATAAATTTAACATATGTTATCACCCGCCTCCAGCGAATACCAATAGATATACAGACGAACACGGAGAGCAAGACTAAACATTAAGGTGTTAAACAAACACTTGTCCTTGCCGTAATCCAAACCGGAACCCGTAACAGCTCCATTTAAGTGACAAGCTGCTATTTCAACTCTAAATACTATACTTCATTAGAAAATAAACAAAATACTTATTTGTTCTTTTCTAATTGGATACAACTAAATAATGAAAATGTAGTTATCCCAATGTTAAGGGACGTCATTGCTTAGAAACACTGCAGTGATCCAGAGATGTAGAAACTATGACAATTTGACGATCAATGGACATTAACGAGTATGTTTGACTGATTCAAAGGACCACAAGGAGAGTAAACGCAAATAGAGTAGGTAATAAAGTAGATCATTGTAATGTTGATACATGAAACCAAGATCCATCATTAGAAATAATCTTTGAAACAAAAAACAATTCCACAATTTTCCAAATGTATTCTGTATACTAATAGAATGCTGAAATATGTAAATATTTTTCTCCGAAACGATATAATCTCAGTATATTGTGCTAAGTTCTGTGGAAAGAGAAACTTTATCGTTATGAACGTCGTTATGAACTGCCATCAATAGCTACATGTAGTGACAGTGTGGTGACGAATGAGTACCACGTCATAATATAGGTAGATAATTTAATTAGATGTAGGTACATGTGGTATGTATTAGTATTTTTATACTTTTTATCCGTCTGAATTAGAATGTTTTGTTATATTAAAGTGGTATTGTCTTTTATCAGACTGAAGTAGCAAACGAGCATGCAGTCCACCTGATGGTAAGTGGTCTCTGCCGCCCATGGACATCTGTAATCAACTTCATACAGAACATGGGTTCCATCTGAAGTCAATCACAGCAGTGGTACTCGCGTGCCGGCAACCACACCCTTCCATCGAAACGCAAGAAATATCTACTTCACGCTAGAAATAGGTGTGGCGGTTCTACCTCCTTCAAAACCTTTTCGAGCATATGTATGTGTATATGTATGAACATATACACATACATAATATAATATGAACGTACATACATAATATAAACGTAATATGAATTAATAGTAATATGAAGAATCAAAAAAAGTGTATAATAAAAAGTTTTGTTACCTTACCTTTTGTTCTCTGAAATTGATTCTAATGAATGTTGGTACTTCAAGTTAAATAAGATTAGACCTTGCTTTCTGCACTCATACGCCCAGATGAAGGTGTAATTAAAGCATACGCAGATGAGTGCTAAAATAATCAGGCCCAGAACAACTGTACAATTACTCTCTCGTCAACCCATTATTGTCCCACTGCTGGGCACGGGTCTTCTCTCAGAATGAGAGAGTTTAGGCCATAGTCCACCGCGCTGGCCAAGTGCGTATTGGTGGACAAATACATTACTCAGACGTCTTTTATTTTAGCGTTTTGGGCACTATACCAGTACTATGACTATACCGTCAACTGGAACTTTGAATGGTGTATTTAATTTACAAGTATTACCTACTTTATGGATAAAACTTGGGATTAATTGAAATAATATTTATTTAGTTCCCTCAATATTATAATTATATGTTTAATACAGAACATTTTGGATGCCTGCCAAATTGAGATTTGCATCATCATTCGACCTTCGAAATGACACTGATGGTGCAATTCTGACATCGCTGCATTACGTGGATCGTAAGACTACAGGTAATGACACTGTCCAGATATTATAGGCTTGTGGCCACTGCATTGCACCGATGTAACCGCGACTTCTGCCTTATAACAGCAGTGTTCTATATTATACTTACTTGAAAGACACGTAAATGAAAACTCATCCGAGGCATTTCAACTTAAACTTAAGCATCGTTCATCGTATTAGAAATTGTTTATCGAATATTTTCATCCAACTGAAGTAACAAACGAGCATACAGTTCACCTGCTATAAAGTGATCACTGCCACCCATGGACGTCTGTAAGCAACTTCATACAGAACAGGGGTTTTATTCTAATTCAATAACAGATGCGTTCCTAGTCCAGAAGACTAAGATCGTCGCCTCATATAAAAGTAAGCTGGCAACCACACTCTTCCGAAACGCCGAAACGAAAGAACTGCTGCACGTGATGAATTAATTTAAAATATATTTCTTAAGTGTAGTAAGTTTTGTAAATCTTATGAATTATTACGTAAAAATATACTTGCTGGTTTCGAAGCAAATAAATAAATACTTGATATATATAGTTATTTAAGTGTAATAAATTGTTTATGATTTTGTGAGATGTTGCGAATAGTCATAGTTACATTTTTACTTATATTTTATAAATATTAGAGATAGTCATATGACTTGTCTTGTGACTGGCAAGTTGTTATTGTTACCGATATCAGTCAGGTATAAAAGAAGGTTGCTTTGGTGTTAATTTTTTCAGTTGATTTTCAACCAGAGCGGAGCCAACAACTAAGGTACGATGTATTATGATTATTATTTTTAATGTTACAATTACAATTTTCATATCGCTAGTATTAAGTATTATAATATTTATTGCTTTATAGCTTGATATGCTTATACGCTTAAACTTGCATTGCAAATGTTGCTAATACAATATGTAATATATTAATTATCGGAATAAACGTACTTTGTAACTAAACCTGCTCAATCATTTATTTTCCGTACATAGGTATCCAAATTGTTATATGCTGAAATTAATTTATGAATAAAATTGAGAACCCTAACCATTGTTGTTTTGCTTCCTGGCTCAAAGTATCCAGGTATATGTTTATACATATTGTATATATATAAAATTATCTAACACACGCTAGAAATAAGAATTGTGGTGGTCCAGGGGGGAACCACCGCTATCTTCTAACTACGCTAATTCTTCACACGTTCGACCACCTGGAGGGCGGCCGCTTCCGGGGGAGCTCATCGGAATAGCCGTCTCCTACCATCAGGAGAACGACCGCAGACTTGGCGGCAACGACGAGCAAGTATTATTGACCCCCCACTAAACACCACTGCCCCACGGCAGGTACAAATGTTGTACACTAGTACATTGTATTACAATGTTAACGTAGCATTGTATTACTATGTATTAGTGTAATGGGTTCCGGGAGGTATTGAGCCTCCTCCAGAATTGCCTGGGTAAAAAGGAACTCCTTGAGGCCCGAAAATCCTGGCCAGTTAGGTAAGACGTCCCACGCACCGCAACGCTAATTCTTCCACCTTGTAAATGAATCTGTTAACGACAAACAGCACGTTCGTTCGTTACATCAATTTCTTTAAATAATCTGGTAATTCAAGTCCCTATGCCATTAGATTTTATACACTTACATTCCCTTTATTGCCTAATCTTCTGCCAGCTATTCTCTAAACGCACGCAACAAAACAATGATGGATTACATTTTTTAATTAATTGACAGAAGCGTGGGCCTGTTTACCAAGATAAGGAAATAGATTCCAGATGGAAGATACCGTAACTGGTGGCCGGCTATAATTCAATGTAATGGTAACAGGAAAATTATTTTATTCATTTTGTTTACTGAAAATTCGTTACCTATCTATGACGTTATTGCTACGGTAAAAATAGAGATAAATATTTAATATTATCAAAATCGGGACTTTTTATACATGAGTCATGACTCATCTGCGTCGGTCATGACATCAATACAAAAAAGAGGAAATAAGGCAAAAACAAACATTCGAACGATATATCGTTACCAAAAAGTAATTACTTAAGTTAACAAAATTTAAATAGAAGAAAAACAAATAATTTTTTCTTTTATTTTCATTGATTTTCATTTCATCTACGGATATCCTCTTTAAGCGCGTCTTGATTAATTAACTTACGAACTTCATGTTCCTGTTGATATTTGTTTTGTGGGAGGGTGTTTACGTATTTATCAGGTGGTATCTACCTATCAGTATACGCATAGTTGTTTAGGAGAGTTTGTTTAGTTTTGTGTTAATTCTGAGTGCATGTGTGTAGGCACGTTGAACTGAAGATAGTTTTATGTTACCTACAACGTACATTATGTACATGTGCATGTACATTGTGTACATATACATGTGCATCACTAAGCTAACTGTTACTTTTTTATTGTTCAAGATTGACACTACTTTCATAAGCACGCTATAGAATATAAACCTAATTAATAATTCATTATCATGTAAGTATTGTACTTAGATAAGTAGTAGTACATTGTTTTTGTTATGTTGTACTGCCACGAGAGCTGCTGCCGACAAACTGTTGCACAGTTTGGCAGACTGTAAAACTGTAAAACTATGTACTTTTTTAGTAATAAATAAAAAAAAGGTAACAAAGATGTGTAGTTCCTTCCTTGCGTGAGGTCTTTGATGTTAAAAAAATCCGGAACTACATTGCGTGCACAATAGTCAGTAACAGAAAATGCAGCCTGGTTGCGCAATATTTGTATCATAATGTAACTATGAGTAGGCACAGGCATTCAGTGGTCGCTAGAGCAGTGAACATGAAATCTGTTTACTTTCAAAATTGATAAAAAAAATTAAGGTGTTACATACATGTCCTTTATTGTTAATACATGTTTCTTTTGTCGCGACTTGTCTATAGTAATTTTATTTACACCAAATAGAGTTGGTAATAAAAATGTATATAGGTTTTGTAAGTGAAATGTAAGTATTTGTAGCAATCTCTGAAAATACTGAACAGATTGTATTTTTTCTATTTTTATTGATTCCTTTTTTTTCTTTGTTACTCTTTCTATGTAGTATAAATAATAAAAATCTAAAAAAGAATTCAAAATCTTAAATCTGGGCGCAAGCTGAAAAATCTAAAACATTTCTGCTGTTACAGCTACGTCACCCAAAGACTACGTACGTTCTATTAGCAGCTCTGAGCAATAATATGCATTACTATAGTATATTTAATAAATGTCAAAGTGTAGCGTATCTTGCCAAACAGGGCTCTCTTTTATTGAACTTTAAGGCAAGATACTGGAGCTAACTTTCATTACCATGTAAAAAAAACATGATTGTAATAATATTAAAAAAATGAATATAAATAAGAAAAAAAGACAAACCCGCTGAGTTTCTTGCCGGATCTTCTCAGTTGAGGTCGTATTCCGATCCGGTGGTAGTGTAAGAAAAAAAATTTAACTAACAATTTTTAAGTGCCCGCGTAGGCCTATACAAAATAAAGACATTTCATTTCATTTCATTTCATTAAATCACAGACACAAACAACCAAATAATCTTGTCTATTAATAAACAACACAAAATGAAGAATTTTATTACTTTTGTAGTACTTATTAATCTCACATTGGTATAATGTCAGATATAAATCGCAAAAACAGTCTTGCATACATACATTGCCTATATCGTTTCTTCTTCACAAACTAAAACTTACCATTTACTTCTAAGTTAATATTCAATATCTTAGAATTGGAAAGAAGATTAATAAGACGAGGCATTTTACATTCCTTACATATCTAGATATCTTGCAGGCTCGTTAGGCAGCGCGTCCAGCGGCGGTCCGGCGCTCACCTTACATAATTGTCACATTATACTTAATCGCTTCGACTCATTGGTCGTGCAGGCGCCACTCGGCTTTGCATACATGTCACTTTATTATACAACAAATCTCACTGGTTTCTTGAGCCAACTTATTCTTTTTTAGAAGTAGCAATCGCGCGTGAAATGCGCCTTAATCTTATTTGCAATCAAGTACAAATAAAACAGCTATCGATCCGCTCTTAAAACTCTACTGCTCAACGTATGCTTTCCAAAAAGCGTATTTTGCGGTAATCAACTGGCTTAGTAGTACGGGTTAATTACCACAGCAAAGTAGTCGTCTCTTACCACTTCCACGAGCAAAGGGAATGGTGCTATTCGGAGGCAATCACTGTAGGACTGAACTCGTCTTAACCTCTTAATTACCACGTTACGGCAGGGTACAAACAGGTTTATAGAACCATTGCAACCTTTCCCTGCCATACCTATAGATAGGATTTTGCTCCAGTACTGTCGAGGGTTGATTACAAAACACAAGAACAGCAATAACCTTTCAACATCTGTTGGATTGAAGGCTCGTGTAATGCTATAACATTACTATTATTTTTAAATAAAACAACTGTTACACTACTCCTCAATCACAAAAATGAATGAATCTCGTAAACGTTTAATGGAACCTGTAGGCAAATAACTTTAAGTAATAATCATGCTTTCAGATACGATAGAGTTGCTTTAATTTGAAATGAATAAAAAATACAGAAACTCTACAAAAATTTTTGTCGCTACTTGCAGCGCCTTATATTATACCAACTGGTTAGTTTTAGGATTCCGTACTCAAAGGATAAAAACGGAACCCTATTACTAATACTTCGCTGTCCGTCTGTTTGTATGTCACCAGTGTATCTCATGGCCCATGATAGCTAGACAGTTGACATTTTCACAGATGATGCATTTCTGTTGCCGCTATAACAAGAAATAGAATAAAATAAATATTTCAGGGGGGCTCCCATACAACAATTGGGATATTTTTTACGTTTTTTTTTATAGAGAATGGTACGGAACACTTCGTCCGCGATACTCACAGCCGGTTATAATATATATTTTTATTGTAGATTTTTTTTTCTCCCTTTTTAGTTAATTCATATTCTGCTAAGCAGACGGATTCTTTGTTATTCAAAAATTAATACTTAAATTATATTTATTATTTATTATATTAATTATATTTATATATTTTAAATTACTCATTTTGTAATAAGTCGTGATAATATTAGTTATAACTTATTATACACAATGATTACACAATCTATACCATACAGAACCATTTACTGTATTTAAGTAGTACACGTAAACTTTTTATAAATGATTCATAATCGTAACTGGTCTTGCAAAGTAGATCATGTCACAAAATGCTGCTAATTCTGAGAAGTTCTTCTCCCACGTGTGTTAAATGGTAAATACCCCGTGCGATCTTCTTAGAAAATGTTGACATACGTAGTAAGAGGATAAGGATGAGTTTCCACTTCAATATTTTTTTTATCTGATTGAAGTGGCAAACGAGCATGCAGCCATGGTAAGTGGTCACTGCCGCCCATGGACATCTGTAAGCTACTTCATATAGAAAACGGGTACTATCTAAAGATAATAAGACATATTAAGGACAAAAAATCCGGCCAAGCGCGAGACGGACTTGCGAACAAGGGTCCCGTAAGACTATTTATAAAAATGGCAAACAAAATCACGTTCGTTGTAGAAGCCATCGAAAAATATATTTTGGTACATTTTTACTATTTTTGCAGATAATTATGGTTTCAACAGACTATACACTAATCAATAACAACAATATTGCCAGAAATATGGAGATATAATTAAAGATTACTTATTTCTGGCATTTGGCGTGGAAACCATGGGACCGTGGGGATTAAATGCTAAAATTTTTTTTAAGCATCTGTCCAAACGTTTGATAGAGTCAGCGAATGATCAGAAAGCTGGCACATACCTCGGTCAACGAATTAGCCTTGCTATTCAACGAGGTAATGTTGCCAGCATTCTGGGAACTCATCCTATGGACAGTAATTTGGATGCAGATTTTTATTTTTAATGGCATTTGCATGGCATTTTGTTTCTTTTTAAATTTAAGTTATTATTTTGTATATACATATAATTATGTCAATTTATATTAAATTAATTTAATTTTAATTATTTTGTCATATTCAAATTAATAAATTATAACACATTAACAACAACGTTAGTATTATAACACATTAACAACAACGTTAGTAGTATCGTCCACCAGACAGTAGTACTGTCTGGTGGACGAAATGTGAAGTATAAACAACGTGAACATTATCGAAAATTTGTACCCACGACATTTTATGGAAGTTTACCTGCATGATATTTTTAAGCTATATCAAACGAGCGATAATGAAATATCCCGCCCCTACATAGAACGCCTCAGTAGATTTCTGTCTAGACACTCCCTCCCAAAGTTATCAAGAGTTCTACATATTTCAAAAGTAGCGTATAACTCTCATCAACCCATTATTGTCCCACTGCTGGGCACGGGTCTTCTCTCAGAATGAGAGAGTTCAGGCCTTAGACCACTGCGCTGGCCAAGTGCGAATTGGTGGACAGAATATATGATAGATTGTTTATTTTAACAAAATTTTCAAATATACATATTTTTTATTTCCTCTAATTATGAATTAGGTATGATATTCAAGACACTCAAGTAGAGTTCATTATCATATGCAATCAATATAAACAAATAATATACAAAAGAAATAATAGACATAATCATAATATCTACATAGGTAATGTGTTCACATATTTTAACAATATTTTATTGTACGCAGTAATAATCCTTTTATCACAAAATCAAATCCCACCGACGTTTGAGCACCACTAGCCCGTTGCCCGCTCGGCCTGCGTCGGTTCGCTCGTACGAGCGCATTTTCCGCTTCGACTACGTTCTCCGCTATAAAAATATATGGCTTATATACTTTCATCTTTAAATGTCATGTGCACATCTTATCCCAAGATTTATCGGTCATTTGTTCATAATAATATGGAATGATTTGCAACTATCTCTTTAACGAAACGTCTTACTTTATAACATTACGAAGAACAATAAAAGTTGCAAGACAATAAACTAAATACTTTATTTTAGTTAACATGTTATAAACCAGTGTTATTCTAATCCAAACAAGACACGTTTATATCATACTCCACGGGAGTAACAACGCATTTTAATTGACTTCAAATATAACCCCTCTTCTATATGAAGTTGCTTACAGATGTCCATGGGTGGAAGAGACCACTAATCATTAGGTGAACTACATGCTCTTTAGCTATTCAATCGTATAAAAAATATATGTGTGATTAACTCTTCATTGTAATCATATTATTTAACAGAATAAAGCGTGCATCAGCATCACGCCATCGTCTTACGTCGAACACAGAATTCTTGCACTAGAATTTTGTTATTGACCTCACAATAAAATCGTCGCAGCATTCCAACAAAGCAGAAATAGTCGAAATTGGGCAATAAAGTTACACGTGCCAAACTAATCTATTTTGATTAATCCGAGAGTCAAATTACGTAGGATCAGGTGCTAAATTAACTAAACTATTAAAAAGGCTTTGATTTAAAGTGTTCGATGATATACATTGTGTAATTGGTATATTGTACTATAAGCTATCCTATTGCCAGTGGGTAATGTATAGTGAAGAAACTAATTAAGTGATAGTCTTGCAAATTTAAATTGCATAACGATGACGAGTCATGGTTATGCACCGCAAAGGTCGTCGCATGGTACAATGGTTGTCACATGCGACTGTAACTAATTGCCAATTGTTTCAAACGTGCTGGTAGGGTAGGAGAGACCATGGGGGGCCATGGTCCTAGACGGCTTGTCTAGACAGCGGCAAAATCTGATTTTTCAGTTAAAATCACATGTATTTGTAAGAACTTTAAAATAACAATTGTACATCCAGCAACGTTTACAGAAATACAAATTTTTTGCGATTTTTTTTGCTTCTCAAATTACAAAGACAAGTGTCTATTCTTTACTATATTATTTACCGACTATTTTTCACCGAGCGAATTCCTGAAGCGGACTGATTATTTGACTTGGATTCCAGTTGACACGAACCCACGCTTCGCCCCTGCATGGACAACCAATATAGTTCTACTGGAAAGATGATACCTCAATTAGGTATAGCAATCGTTGAAATATTCTGCTAGTTAACCTACATGCGTCCACCATCTTAGTGCTTATGGGTAGCAACGCATTTTAAACGACTTCCGACATAATATCTGGTCTATGTAGAGTGGCTCACATAGAAAGCGATGGAATAAAGTTGAAAGGTATTCAGTAATCTTATTTAAGTTCCTTTATTATTCGTTTTAATAATTGTAACTTTAATTTTTTTTTATATTTTTTAATCAATATTCGAATTTATTAATAATCGATATTGACAACCCTGTGCATTGCACTTAAATTATTTCTGTTAATGATTGCTGTTCAACTGTACAAAAGAGCTGAAACATTACATAGCCTAGTTTCATTAATATAAACATTTTATGTATTTAATGTAACAATTTCTGTCGAAGTAAAATTTTGTCATAAAAATAGGGCGTATTGTATACCGCCTGGAGTTATAAAAAGTAGAGAAGCCAACACCAGTGGCGATCCAGGTTTATTTTATTTCTCCATCTAAGACTAGGTCAAGTCTCCCTCAAACGAATGTTCTAGATTTGATAACACTATGTAATAAGTATCTTTTTTTTCGTTTTTTTTTATACAAAACTATTAAAATTCATTTACAAGGCGCATTTGCCAAATTTTTCGAAGCAATTGGTACCGGTTGGAAATTATAAAATTATATATGGCTTCAACACATCCCCAAAGCCTGTGGATATTAATCCGTAGGAAGATGATTAGTCAAAAAATAAATCAAATTTAGATCACCAAGACTTCATTTGGTTCATACCTACATATGCTGAACTTTGCACGCATAATACGCTCACTAAACATTTGGCACTCAAACGAGCTTTTACTACAGCGTTGCAGTAGTTAAATAAGTAATCGATGGACTATACAATCGATTAAGTTTACACGTCATTCACCAAGTGACAATGTCGTGCAAGAAATGTTTGGATGACACAGTGTCGTCCGTCGCTTGACGCACGATCGGTCGCAAACAATAGGAATCCGCGGCGATGTGTGCGATCATGCGTGCGCGCCCGTGACGTCATCGCGCATGCAAATCATTATGACTAATATCTGATATTCTATATTAAAATCAATATTTATGTCGTGGTCACTGCCGCCTATGGACATCTGTAGGCAACTTCAAACAGCATGGGTTCTACCCGAAGTTAATCACAGATGCGTTGCGAGTCCCGTGGACTATGATGGTCGCCACATATAAAAGTGTGCCGGCAACCACACCCTTCCATCGAAACACAGAAACTACTTCACGTTAGAAAAAGGTGTGGCGATGGTACTTCCCCGGTCGAACTACACTGGTTCTACTACCTGCAAATCCGACATCAAAGCTAAATATCTAAATCTTAATAATTTAAAAAACGCGATTTAATAAATGTGAGGATGTATACAAACACACATTATTTGTTACTCTTTTAAGGAAATAAATAATTAAAAAAAAGGAAAAACTACCTGCCTGGCTGACATTTGGAACAAAAGTAGTCAATGGCCAATGAGGGCGAAGCCGCTTGACCCAGTAGAAATATAACAATGTTTGTCAATTACTTCAATTTTGTTAAAAATAATTATAGATATAGATAAAATAATTATTTTATAATTTTTTGGTAAACATATCTAAAAATAGTATTTTTGAAAGTTATATTTTTTCATAAGTGTTTTTGTACGTGACTACTTCTTAACCATTCCACAAAAGCATATGAATAATACTTAAGTATTATTTTCACACTTATATGCATCTTTTAATCGAGTAAAGATTTTGTATAATAAAGTCACATCATAGTCTGAAAATAAAGTAAATACATGAGCATAGAGTTACATACTGTCTTATTTTCAGGGATTATAGACGTGGACGCGGCCGTGCCTGCTTTTATAGATATTGAGCTTACATTGAAAGCTCATAAAGTAAACTACTACTACCTAGTACTAAAAAACGACGTATGAAAGAAAACGCTTAAAAGCTCACGATCTTGCTCATCACTAATAGAGTACCCTCTAAGTACGAAGGATACAATAATGGTATATTATAAGGGTGCGTTATCTATCGCAAGTATTAATAAGCTTGTTTTTATTTCGTATTAGAATGTTTCGCTATTCTTAGTTACAGAATAGGCGTAGGTTAAGGTCTGCGCAAAAGGTATTGCGTGGCAGCCAGCGCAACCTCCAGTCTGGTGCTAATGGCCGCCTTGTTATCAACAGACACTGATATAACAGCCTAGCGCAGCGCTTCCAAAACTTTGACATTCCGCAACCCGGTAATAATCATGTTTCAATAGTTACCTACCAAACCGGAGTAGAATGAGAGTAGTAGGACCGCAGATGAACCACCGTCACACTTATATCTAACGTGAAGCAATCCTTGCGTTTCGATGGAAAAGTGTAGTGGCCGGCATACTTTTATATGAGGCAACCATTATGCGATTAGGCGGAGAGCATTAACGCATCTGTGATTGACTTCAAATAGAACGTATGTTCTATGTAAAGTTGCTTACAGAAGTCCAAGGGAAACAGTGGCCACTTACCATCCGTGGACTGGTGGACTACGTGCTCGTTTGCCACTTCAATCTTATAGGAAAATATACAACGATAGAGTTGTACCTATTACATACATTTTCATCAATGACGTATCATAATTATATCGGGGAGATAGCGAGTATAAAGCAACACATCTCTTATTCATTTACGATTATGGTTGTTTGTAGATACACAGAGAGACAATGTTGCGATCCAGGATTCTATAATCGTAACCCTGTGCCGCGCCGCGCCGCACCATTTGAGAACTGCTGGCCTAGAATACCAAATAATCCAAATGGTTCGCGAATCAAATATTACAGCATCACTGGAATTGCTTCAGTATTTCCCTAAAGAACCTTATTATCATAATCTCGTCATGCCCGATGATCATCGTCTACATAATTATCTTTTTCTGCTTCAGGAAATCAATAATCCTGCATAATATGTTCGTATTATTCTCTTTATTTATATCAAGTATGAATTAGCGATCACACCTTACTTTATCTCCGCTGACTAAGGACTAATTACCATGATTTTTAAATTTGTTGTTCAATCCTTAGAACAGCTCTACTGTGTATGCAATTATGAATGTTACAATACATTGACACGTAGAAATATCGCTCTTTATTGCTAACCTAACTTCCCTTTCAAATATTCACCACGACGTCTCTCCCTATAATCTTTCTAAAACATTTATTTATTTATTTATTGTATCCAAACTTATACCTAACATTACAGGCAACCCTATTACGTTAGATATTAATTTCGATAATTTTATATTCGAATTATGGGTATTTATTGATGAATGTAATTGATATATGTTGTATGATATATGTTGTGTTCTTTTTGCAATTTTATTTTGATTATTATGGACATTCTATTGGTTTATTTTTGACATTTTATTTGATTTTTTGATTGTTATTATTTATGCTCTGTTGTTTATTTTAATAATATTTGACGACTTAACTGAATTGTTTTTTTTTATGTAATTTAAAATTTTCAACTTATATTTAATTTAATATCAATATTTTAATTATATTTTATGTCACTACGCTAACGTATTAGGTTAAAAATACATAAAAATAATTAAAAATATGTACATAACTTAAAGTACTAGTTATACTTATTGTAAATCTATATAAGTATTTATAATATTATATGTAGCCTTCGTGAGCATGAGTTCACGAAGGCTACATATAATAGTGAGCAACTGGATAAATTACATTATTCCTGTACAATAACTCTCTCCTGCGAATCTCATACAACTGTTTCGCCTATAGTATTTATAAACACGCTGATAACAGCTCCCTTATCGATCCGCCCAGCCTCCGCCACCCTGCACCCCACTCAGGGCAGAAAAACAAACTCCACTGGAATATTCCATCTATTGAAGTGGTGTATTAATAACAACAAGGATAAAACAATTCGTGCACTTTATTTTAAAAAATATATTTTAACAACTCAATTCTTTCATCATATAGATAAATCATGCAAAACACTAAGGCAAAACGGGCTTTGAAGGTTTAGCCATCTGAACATATTATATTACACATAATATATTTCAAGCTTGTTGATTAATGAATTTTATAAAAAAAAACTTTTAATTAGATTTATCCAAAAAAATAGGGGATCTACAAGACGTAGGAAAGGTAAGACCTTTTTCGATCAATTATTTTAGGAAACAGTCCCGATATTTTATTTTGACAGAAAATTATATAAGTTTTCTTCCAAATAGTAAAATACAACATGTACAAATATCATACATATTTTTTTAAATGTTCTACTTATGATCTTTCATTTGATATTCATATGTTATGAACAAAATCCACATCTCCTCTCTTGTTCTATTTGCACACGCCATTTTTTTTAAATTATAAAGCTTTCGTTACTTCCATAATTGGATCTAATCTGAAAAAATATTGGCTACTTATATATTAAAATTCATCTACTCGTTTGGAGTATAGAGCATGCCGATGAAGTAGATCAAACTTTTACTATACTTTGTTCGAGTAAAAAGGTTCAGACGTAAAGGTAGAATTATAATGAATCGTATAATACTTTTTGTTTATCTATAATTTATATATCAGCAAGCTTTCATTTGGTTGGATTATCAGTCCATTACAGCCTAAACCGTATGTAAAGAATAAATTTATATGCAAAATATTACTGGTTATTTTTTTATATAAACGCATATCTGCAAGATTCCAATCACTTCATGTCTAAACATTGTTATTATTTATAAGGATTGCATTTTATTTTTTATAAACATTGATTTATCACGTGCTATAATAACACAGCTAGTTTACATAATCGCATGAATATTCGCGGATTAAATTCACATTAGTAAAAAGAAGGCAATAATAGATTATCACAAACAAGACAAGTGTTTGCGAATATCAAATTACAAATTATTGCTTTTTGGCAAAATATCGCGGGGTCATCCGCCGAGTGCGCTTCTACAGTTACAGTACACTCGGCTTCTGTATTATTACATTTAAATTCACGTTTAATAAAGACAATTTTTTTTTTTTATAAACACGAAGCTTCTTAAACTCATGTACCTTCAATAGAAATACTAGGATTTCGTGTGACCCAAATAACATGGACTCGGATACAAATACATAAATAACACTTTATTGCAGATATGTAGAGTAATTATTTAGACGTCTAATTAATGATTTAGTCGCGGTAACCCCGTAGTCGAACTCTACATAGTAAAAAATTAAAATGACATATCAATGAAAAGTTTATAAATTCGGCAAAAAATGCAATTCAAACTATCATAAGTGTCTAGCATTTTTAATTTTATTTATGTAATTAAATTGATTATATAGGTATATACTAGAAAAAGTATTACAATTACGACTGACTGTACTGAGAGGGTGTGTCATAACCGTGTACGCCAGCTCAGCTCTAATAAGTAATTCCCCGATTATTGCTTAGATTGTAAAAAATAAACGTATGATCAACAAAATAATGAATTGGATCATTGTTATTTGAGCCACCAATTTATGTTTTAAGCCGATAGTTTCAATAACTTACAAATTATATTAACAGCAATCTCAACAAAAAGATTCCCTGTATTTTAAATATTGCATTTGAATCTTTATACAAAGCAGACAATTTTTGTATGAATCCTTTGTACATAATAAATATAACTTTAAATATGTATAAAGTGCAAAGTATTGTGTATACACAAAGTTAAGTACAAATAAATATTGATACACAAACGTTACATTTAGACCAACAATAAATATGTTTATAGTTATGTATATAGTACAGACTCGGCCTAAAAGTCGAAGATCTGAAATTATCAGTGTTTCTCCACTATATTATGCAAGTATTATACATAGAAACCTTCCTCTTGCATCACGCTATCCATTAAAATATAGTGTATTAAAATCCGTAGTGTAGTTTTAAAGATCTAAGCATACCTACATAGGGACAGACAGCGGGAAGCGACTTTGTTCTATACTATTTAGTGATATTTATTGGCGAAAAGTGAACCTTCGTTGTTGTTTCGCAGGTCGTCACGGTGCTGTGGCAGACATCTACATACGTTATCAAGATATGTTCAAAACTGCATGTGATAAAAAACTTACCGCCTTACGAATATGTTTTATAGTATTACTACAATTAAGTGTATACTTTCCAGAATCGTATCAAATTAATGGACAGCTCTCACACTCGTCCTTCATACAATTCAACTGAAACGGCTTCAAGCAGACGCTCGGGGTTCCGTAAAAAATAACTTACACTTAACCTACTTCTCTCAAACCGGCGCCCATGTATTCTAAATACAACGCTGTGTTACTTAACTAAAGCTTAATTTTGCGTAAATCGTATGACAGCTAGTGGAAGAAAAATTCGTTAGGCAATATAGTAGTCAGAAATATTAAGATGAATGTTACGATATGTGGAGCTGAACGTACGGAATAAGTTGGGTTTTATTTAATTTACTTTACTCTTGAGGGGAACTAACTGTAAATGTAATGTAATGTATCTAACTAAGAAGTAATAACACATTTTATAAACATAGATTTTTATAAACGTGCATAACAGCTTGTGATTAAATATTTAAAGAAACGTTATTAAATTATTTTTCGTTATCTATATGATCTTTTTTATAGATACATAATAGAATTGCTGTTTATTGTCAAGAAATGTTTGTGTTGCACTCCAAATTCTAACAACAATTCAATCTTTCTGATTTAAAACTTGAAGTGGGTAATCCTATGATTTCATTTTATTCGAAACTTATTAGTAAAGTAGTAAGAGTGAAGGCAGTAAGTGGTAAAGGATTTGTGATAATGTTCCTACTAAATTTAATACTACTAAATAATACTCCTACTAAATTTAATACTACTAAAAACTAATAGGTACTAGTAAATTTATTAATTATGGATTCTATATTACCTATAAACCCCATCAGTTCAAACTAATAAATAACTCAATTTAATAAATTCAGTGTGTTAGAACCAGTGTAGATCGACCGGGGAAGTACCACCGCCACACCTATTTCTAGCGTGATGCATTTCTTGCGTTTTGATAAAAGGGTATGGTTGACGGCACACTTTCACATGAGGTAACCATCATAGTCCTCGGGAGTAGCAACGCATCTGTGATTAACTTCAGATGGAACCCATGTTCTGTATCTACTTGATTACAGATGTCCACGGGCGGCAGTGGCCACTTACCATCAGGTGGACTGCATGCTCGTTTGCTACTTCAGTCATATAAAAAAATTGAGTTTCAATTTAATTTCAATAAAAATTACTTATATTTAAAGTCCCATTGATTCCAAAATTATAGTAAACGAAATTAACATTTGTGTAAACAACTTTCCGCTACAGCTGCGCCGGGTTCCACAAATATTTGTGTTACTTATCTCAAAATCGCTGAAAATTATAAACTATTAGTCACAGCTGAGGTGTCCGAGTGGTTAAGGAGTTGGACTTGAAATCCAATGGGTTCTACCCGCGCAGGTTCGAATCCTGTCCTCAGCGACCTACTATAAGTATATTTTTAACTGACTTCCCAAAAGGAGGTCCTCAATTCGGCCGGTATGTTTTTTTCTTAATATTATTTATTTTAGTTTCCTATATTTAGTAGATATAATAATTATGTATCCTATTATATTAATGGTATGTTATTAATGTTATGTTTCGTTGGAAGGGTGTGGTTGCCCACGCATTTTATATATCCCTACGCGAGCGAAGCCACACGGGTTAGCTAGTATATAATAACAATACTAATATATGCCTACGTACTTACCTACTACTGAACACGAATATTTTATTTAATTAATAAGAAACTAACAATATCATAGTAAAATTTTCAAACATATCCTTACATAAATAGTATCAAAATAAATGACAAGATGGTACCTAATGATTGCTGCAGCGGCGCAAAAATTACTAAGTCAATTTACCATGGATATAATTTAAGGTTTTTATTTTTTGTCTATTGCAGTAGTAACATCTAAATGTAGTTATATGATTTATATACAAGTTCATTATGTAAGTTAACCATATTACAGAGGAAAAAATATTATGTTGTAGTGTAACCGCCATGCCAAATACCATGCCATGACAATGACATCTCATCAACGCCTAGAATCGAAATCATACGAAAGTTACATAAGGTGCACATATTTTAGTGACGTAATGTCTAGTGTTTAACTCGATGGTCAAAATAACATAAAAAAGAAGAAATCGCTGAGGACAGGATTCGAACCTGCGCGGGTAGAACCCATTGGATTTCAAGTCCAACTCCTTAACCACTCGGACACCTCAGCTGTAACGTAACTGCCAAACTTAACGATCATATCCGCTAAGCTTTAAGTGAATACAAAACATTAAACGTCTTGACAAATACAAAAATTATAATTTCAATGTGCACACTCACTCAAAAATGTTACCGCTGAGGACAGGATTCGAACCTGCGCGGGTATAACCCATTGGATTTCAAGTCCAACTCCTTAACCACTCGGACACCTCAGCTGTGACTAAGATAGCAAAAACTGCTCTACACACTATGTTATAGTATTGTATTTATGCTTAATATAATATGTATACTAAAAACCTCCAAGATAAAAGTGATTGTTTCCAAATTGTTTCGGCTTTCTGTTGTCCTTCAAGTTTATTGATACCCCGTAAACTTGAAGGAGAACAAAGAGCCGAAAGTTAACGTCTCTATAAGCAAATACAGATCAATTATAGGTAATATAATGCAATTATTTATGGAACTAATTAGACAAAGATAAAATTTTGTTTGTCCGGATTTTGAGTACACCGATATGTCCGTTATATTATCCTTGTTGAAACGTTCCTTCATTCTTCGTTCCTTTATATTGCTTGACTTTGGCTTTCCATATATCAAAGAGCATACTTACACCGCGACTACACATTGACTATAGGTACCTATATGTATAGAGCGAATTTTCAGCAATATGCATGAGTAATAATTTAAAGTCGCCGGCCTTTTAGGTCGGTTTTCCCCGTATCCCGTTTAAATTGATAGAAACGCCTAAAAGAGGGCTTTTTGAGTTACATAATTAGCTTGCACCATCTAGCCTCGGGAATTGGGACCCTAGAAATCGTAAACACGTGAATGCTCTCCCTAGTAAAGCTGGAAAGAAGCAAACCGGCGCGATCAGGTGACATAAGGCCTTTTACGTTTGACTTCTTCTTTTTTTTAAATTTTTAATGGCATCAATATCTTACTATCTTGTGGACTGCATGTCTGTTTGCTACTTTAAACGAATAAAAAAGTATCGGTCATTATACCTAGATACCCGTGTTGTGATAAAAACTATTTATTTAATAATAAGCCTTTAACGGTATCAAAGTATGACCTATTACTCAATTATTTGCAGTACAATTATATTGACCGCGCGGCTAATGTATAATTATGCACACGTCGTCGGAAAAAAATCGTACCTAACAATCGTCGCGTGCGGATGTGCACCGTGCGTATTTAGCATTTTATCGAATTAAAATGTATTCGATCTAGAACAGTCCACACATTTCAGATACAATCTTTTATAATATTACTTATCGAACTTAACAATGCATTTACGACTTCGTCTAAGACTTCTTTTTGCGCGTCTTCCTGACGAATACCTACAGCGTGCAGCATATTCCACTGCTGTAGACCTGAAAGTCTAGTTTCTGGGCAGTATTTATATAACTTGTAAAATGTAAATGTTTTTTCGCTATTAATATTTCAACAGCTCTAAAAATATATATTTTTAAAGATACCTTTCGTTTTCTAAAATAATGACACAATTGCTCTTGCACAAAATGTAGAACACACCTAAATAAACAGGTAACGGTGTTATTAAATTGTGAAAATTTTCATAATAACATCACACAGCTGAGGTGTCCGAGTGGTTAAGGAGTTGGACTTGAAATCCAATGGGTTATACCCGCGCAGGTTCGAATCCTGTCCTCAGCGAAATTTACTTTTACTGCGGTTTCTGACAATATTTTTGGCAATTCCTTCGAGTGAGTTGCTTCTTTAATATTTAAGTGTCACTATTTTTACTTACAACTGTCCTCAAAGTATATTGTAAAACAACCACAATTGACAACCAAGTATTGACGCCGCCTCTCTACAAAACTTAAATTATTATGACTAACTTATATTCTTCTTGATATTTCCGAGAAGGAAAGGACACGATCATCTGTGACAAGATGACATCAAAATAAATATAGGTACAAAGTTTCGCCGTGACCATGATCTATGTAACTGGGTCGAAATATCGGCAAAACGAATTCTTAAAGAATTTATTAACCGCATATCGGGAGTACCCGTTTGGTATTACAATGTTAGGTTACAAAGGATTATGGTGCCTTATTGACAGCGCTTAAAATTTATGAATACGAGTACATACATAGCACAAAGTACGTACGGTAAAGGTAGTGGACCTGGTTTGCGCCTCAAAAACTGATTTCTGACTCAATTTATGTCCTGGCAGACGTCAGCATCAGGGTTTAAGACGACTGTGTTCTGACACAGGAATGTCGAAGGTCGATTTTTGGCTGAAACCGAAGTAGAAGGTTACCATCAGTCGAACCACTAAAAAATCTATTTGGAACTGATTTTCTCATCGTGGACTAAAGTTATTATTGTAACCATTTGAAAAACATTTATATATAACGATGTATGTTTATAGTATATAAACAACTTTTAGAGTTGATTACAATTACGTTGCACCTTCACAAAAATGCTAAAATTTGAAAATAATGTGAGTTTAAAAATAACTGGCAAAGCAAGCCCATTACCCAGTGTCCACTTACTCCTGCGCTATACCACCGGCACGGTGTCGTAAATTCGTATTGGTTTTTTTCTTACCAAAATCTTTCGAAACCGAAAGCCAAAAGTTTTGCTCATTTTGGCTAAGCCCGAAGGTTTTGACGAAGGTCATTTTTTGGCCGAAGGTGTCCGAAAATAAAGCCGAAGCTTCAGTCGAACATTACCTATATTTCGGTGAAAAGTATGTACCTATTCACTCAAGACAGCATCCTTATTTTATATGAAGTTGATCTCAGATGTCTATTGGCGGCAATGACCATTTTCTATCAAATGGACTGAATGCTTACTTGCTATTACCTACCTCACAATAAGCGCCTCGTGAAATAATAATAGCAATAAAAAGGTTAGGTATGTAATCACTACATAGTATATAACAAAACAAGTCCCTAAGTATGCTTGGATCTTTAAAACTATGCTACGGATTTTAATGCCGTTTTTTTAAAGATGGAGTGATTCAAGAGGAAGAATTTTATGTTTGATACATGCATAATACAGTGGAGGAACACTGATAACACACTGTAGTGAACACTGTTGTCGACTTGGAAATTAAAAGTTGCAATTGTTCACAGTGTTGACATATTTTCTTTTTTTCGTTATATTAAATTATGTATTTCGTTATATACTATCAAATTTATTTTCATAAAATATTAATCAAACATATTTTCATAATTTCGTTATAATAAATAACCGCAACAATCTGCGTAACTATGCGTGTAACGGAAAAATGAAAACGATTATTTACATAATAGTGGAATTTAATAAAACAAAATTAAAATATTATGTTAAATTTCTCATAGTAGATATAAAGCGTTTAAGCGTAATGGTTTTAGTATAAAATAAAATACAATCCCATTTTGACTGGCAATAAATGCTATCCAATGAAATTGTCTGTTTAATCTGTGGTATCTATTGGACAGATTGTTAAAATAAAGTAAAATGTCTAACAAATGAAATCTGACTGATTCCACATTCCATTCCATAACGTATCCCGAAACGGAACGTCGTTTCCGTGATGGCACTTGTCTGATGTTTTGGTTTTTTTACAAAATACTCCCTTGCAACATCAATGTCTGATAAATCAGCAAACAAAACCGAGTAACAAAAACGAGTCGCACGTGAGGGGAATGAGACCGCGGTAGGGAGGGTGTGTGGTAAAGTGCGTCACACGGAGTATGTCCGATGATAGTGCGGGGACGCGGGAGTAGGATGCCGTGTGAGAGCTGCGCGGTGCAGTTCAGCGTGTTCAAGCGGAAGCGGGCATGCACGGAGTGCGAGCGATACTACTGCAGCGGCTGCCTGCGGCGCGGCGGCGGCGCCATGTGCGCTCCCTGCAGGGTGCTCTCCACTCGCCCCCTGTCCCGTCCGACCATCGCCCACCTGAAGGTGCGCGACCTGCAGTGCTTCCTGCAGCGCCAGAACATCTCCACCCGAGGCTGCGTAGGTCGGTATCGGTAACACGCAGTTATCTCCAGTTGCATGTTCTAGAACAATCCCAATCACTTCAGCTTGTTTGTTGACCTCTTCACTTGACATTTGGTAAATTTGAATTGTGCACATCTCGTGACTTGCATTATATTACAGATTTCACTTTGTATATTATCAAATACATTTCAACACATTATGTAGTAAAAAAACCTTACTACATATTTACAAACAATATATAATACCTTCATTTGTTATGAAACGATTAATGGGTATTTTCTAAGTACTTAACTTTAAAAAATGAAATATCTGTTTAATTATAAATGATGATTAATTAATGTTCGTACATTCCATCATCTGGATGACAATAAATCAGTTATACTTGAGCACCAATACCTATAAATTTTATGTGAACTTTTAGACTTCAGAATTTAGAAATTATGGGTGTTATGAAATTTGTATATGTAGACTGTAGATTTGGATAGAGCTAGACAGATATTTAAAAAATATAGGCACTAGTTTAAAAATTATTATATTGGTTTTGTTTGAAAAATATTCCTGATGATCTGATAGTTTAGTTTACAGTATTTTAAGAACTTGTAGAATTGAAGCAAGTAAATATAGGAGATGATTTTAGAAAGATTTATTATAGCTAAGAGCTCCATAACATCCCTGTAGAAAAACTTATAGTTTTGTGTGCAGTTTTAGGGATTCCCCACATTGGATTACTCATGGATCTTTATTTCACACAGGCTTTACATTCTTACATCTAACACTGTGTAACCTTTCTCTGTGTTTAAAAATATCAAAGATTCTTATTTATGTCCAAAAATATCAAAGATTCCTATTTATGTCCAATTTATTTTTCTACAACTATAATAATTACAAATCATTAAAAGATTAGAGAAAAACTTAACATTACGCTATATGATTTTTTTTACAACCTAGAACTAAATATGAATATGTCAATAGTGATTAAACAAAATCATTATGTTACCCAAGATTGAACTGCAAAACAAAAATTAAAATAGGCAAATTATCTGAATCATGCTCTGTAGTTCCCCTTTTTGCTTATAATGATATTGTAGGCTGTAGAATGTTGAGGATAAAGAGATATCGAGAGAGAGATATCTCGGTACTACAGAGTGGAGTGTTCTATGTAAGATAATGCACAGCCTAATGTAATCACATGTGATTAGGCTTGTCAGTAACACACTCAATTTATATACTTAATTTTATACAGAATTAAAGTAATACTCATACACTTGAATGCTGAATGATGTATAATCAGTTTTATTCTGACACCCTTGGCAATAGTATCACTAAATATAATCCAAAGTTAATGGTCATGTAAGTATTTCAAAAGCTGCATTTATTCAATGATATACCATTATGTACACATCTGTTACTTTTATGTTCCTAACATCATTTTACATACAAATGTAGTACCAGTGTAGTTCGACCAGGGAAGTACCACCGCCACACCTATTTCTAGAGCGAAGCATTTCTTGCGTTTCGATAGAAGGGTGCGGTTGCCGGCACACTTTCGGCACATGAGGCAACCATCATAGTCCTCGGGAGTACTGTAGGAATGTATCTGTGATTGACTTCAGATGGAACCAATGTTCTGTATGAAGTTGATTACAGGTGTCTATGGGCGGCAGTGACCACTTACCATCAGGTGGATTGCATGCTCGTTTGCTACTATGGTCAAATAAAAAAAAAAAAAAACATGCGTGCGTACAAAGTACACATGTCAGAAGTGAAACTTCTTTGGCGAACTACTTTATAAATCTTGTTTATATTTATACAAATCTAAAACTTTAAATTTCCAAGATTAAGAGGAAGGGAAAAAGGCGTGATACGACGTTCGCTCTGTCTCACTTTTTCTCTCAATCTTTCTCACTCGCTTGCTCCCTACTCTCACTCCACGGCTAGTTGCTCATGCTACGTTCGCCCTGTCTTACTCTCTCTCAATCGGTCTCGATCACTCTCTCTCTCTTTTCCGACACTTCCGTTGCATACCGGCGTGACGTTTCATCTGTAAAAATTTTACCCTCATGTGAATAAAGAAGTTTCACTTCAAATATAGAAAAAATGCTTTGATCAACTTGATTTTTTATGACAACTTCTGAAAGTGTATAAATAGCAGATTAGCTT
Organism: Spicauda simplicius; assembly: GCA_949699795.1. Lineage (NCBI taxonomy): Eukaryota > Metazoa > Arthropoda > Insecta > Lepidoptera > Hesperiidae > Spicauda > Spicauda simplicius. The sequence goes on from OX453063.1 coordinate 549,107, forward strand.
CCAGTCCATTAGATTAGCATTTCATTTGCTTTATGTAAGGTAATCTAACTCTCGTATTTGTTTACTAGTAAATTACTCTTGACAGTAGACATATTTTGTTGACACTAACACTTTTATTTAGTATCGCAAAAATGTCAAACTTGATCATAAAAAAGGTTTTTAATTTATTTGTGTCACTCTATAATTAATGTGTTAATTACTACTACCTTTTATTAAAATCTGGAAATACCAGCAAACATTTTAGTGGTCGGAAATCATATAACAAAATAAAATTATTTTTCCAGTTAATTTTCCTTTCAGTGGTTTTTCAGCTGACGCTATTTCTCATGCTGTATTTATAATGTATTGTTTTATCCTTTCTCAGTACATCTGTTTGGCAATGAATGATTATTAAAACCAAATTAGACTGTATATCTTGAATATTTTGTTATAACACATTCAAGGGTATAACAAGTTTGCATTTTAGGTACTTCAAAAGCGTTTATTCAAAGTAAATTCATCAGAACCTTTTGAATGTCAGTAGGCTACATACACACATTTATGAGAAGTGATGCAAGGAAATCAAGAACAATCTAGTTTCTCTTGGTTTCTCACCATTGTATGAAGTAAATAATATAAAATTGTTAGTTCCAAGAACAGTAGGAGCCAGCCATCTCAGTTATATGAGCAATGTAATATTGATTTTGAAGAATATTGATATAAAATTACATTTGGTTGATTTCAGAAAAAGAAGAATTAGTAACCTTATGTATAACACATGTGAACAGCGCGTCGTACCGGCGGCGCGGGTCCCGTTCCGGGGCGAACCCGTTTAGCTCTCTGAAGGGCCTCACCACAAACTTCAATGATTTCATCAACTCTGCTTTTGATCTGAGAAATAACTCCACAGCTGCTCCACAACCAGCACGAGGTATATCAAGACCTATAAGCTGTTACAAACTATGTTACTAATTAGAGATATATCCATCTATTTTATGTTAATAACTTTTGATCAAATTTTATCTAATATAGGATTTTGTTTTGCGACATTTCAGGTAACTGTTTCAATGCATCCCATGCGCATTCGCCGACCACAACAAGTCCAACAAATAATGGACCAAGTAATGTAGACACGAGATTTACAACTACACCAGGTAACTATAAAGGTATAGGCATGCAGTCCATGTTTAAAATTGTCACAGTCAATTGTCTACGACACAAAGTTACATTCAATCTTGTAAATAAATTGAAACAAAAATGAAAATCCATTTACTCAGGCATCATATTTAGTCTCTTTACATTCCAAGCTATACCAGCTATATACTGAAATTATTATTTTTATAACTAGGTAACATTCACTGGGTTAGTAAGATGTGTACAGAAATACCCCGACTTACGCGAATTTGGAGTTAGGCAGTTTTCAAATTTCAATTCGTCATTTATTGAGTATGACCTGCATCACATAATCACTATGTTATCGATAAGATAGTCTTATTATTCTATTATTACACTATTAAATAATAGCGCTGGATAGTGAAGCGTATATATAATACATACAGTGTACATACACTGTATGACAGCTACAATTTATTTTTGTTACATATTTCTTATACCCCGATTTACGCGAATTCGACTTACGCGGTTACCAGTCAGTCCAACCTATCGCGTATTTTGGGATATAACAGTACTAAAATATGTACATGTTTAAATTGTAGGTGGCGAGCAAGACATTCGGGTGCCGGTCCCCGAGGCGCCGCTGTCCAACAGCAGCTCGTCGGACAGCGCGCGCGTCGACACCGCCGACTGCTTCGAGGTGGAGGACTTGGACGACGCCGGCTGGGAGTTCGTCACCAGGCCCGCCGACCCGCTGCCTAATGGTATATTGTCCTCTATTTACACTGTAATAATCATGTCTGGGTGTCTCACAAAACTAACGAGACAGTTATATGTGTTCATCGATCGCAGTCTAATTATTTCTTGGGGTGTAGATCTTGTACGGCGACCAGCTTAACGATAATAAAATTAATCTCTTCATTGGACTTCTAGTAATTTGGTTTTCAGGTTTGATTTTTGAAGTAAAACTTCTTTAGGCGCATGAGGGTAAAATTTTTACAGATGAAACGTCACGCCGGTATGCAACGGAAGTGTCGGAAAAGAGAGAGAGAGTGATCGAGACCGATTGAGAGAGAGTAAGACAGGGCGAACGTAGCATGAGCAACTAGCCGTGGAGTGAGAGTAGGGAGCAAGCGAGTGAGAAAGATTGAGAGAAAAAGTGAGACAGAGCGAACGTCGTATCACGCCTTAAATTGGAAATTTAAATCGCCTTGGAAATTTAAAGTTTTAGATTTGTATAAATATAAGCAAGATTTATAAATTAGTTCGCCAAAGAAGTTTCACTTCTGACATGTGTACTTTGTACGCACGCATTTTTTTTTTTTTAATGTTTAATGTCAAGATACACATTCTAATCTCTGCAGTGCCTAATTTTAACACTATTATCATATCAAGTTTTTTCTTTATATACATTGTCTATTCACATTAATTTAAATTACATTAAATTTAAATAAATTATTGTTTAGTATAATGTATACATATAAATTAAATTCATACATTGAAATATTGTATTTTTATCTGATTATTATCCACTTGATTTAATGTTGTAATCTTAATCCAGAGATGTATGTTTACTCTCAGTAATTGATGATAAGCTTATTTACATATTACTAGGCTATTTAATATGCGAATCTCTCATATTAAATAGCCATCAACCTATTATTGGCCCACTGTTGGGCGTGGATCTTCTCTCAGAATGAGAGAGTTTAGGCCATAGCCCACCGCGCTGGCCAAGTGCGAATTGGTAGATTTCACGCGAATAATATGCGAATAATTTAAACTTTCTTCAATAACTTCTTAGTTTAAGTCTTCAATATCTTCTTATTAATGTATTGTCGTCCATTTAAACCCTGTATAAAAATCGTCTCAACATGGTAGTACAAATACCCTTCTGTTGTCAATTAACCTGCACTTGTGTTAAGACTCTGACGTGCTGCTGGCGGCGACGGCGGCGACCGACAGCCCGCGGCGCGCCGCCTCCGAGCTGGCGCTGCACCGCTCCGACTCCACCGCCACCGACACGGCCAGCCTGCAGGACGAGCCCCTCATGGACGAACCGGGTGGGTGACCACCATCCAGCGTGCTACGGAACACTGGGCCTAGACCCCAAATGCTCGCTGTCTATACTATTTGAACGAACTCTAACGACGACGCGTTAGCGATTATGAATTGGTAGCCTAGTGTACAAGCGTTTATCGAACGCTGTGTCGATGCGTAAGGTCAGAAAAATATTAAGTATTGTTTATGGTTTCATGGACAGATATCAATGACGTGACGTCACAATGTCACTTAAAACCGCGTTCTTTCGAATGTTTACAAAATAAATCTAGGTTAATCCCTCTTAATATTCTAATCCCTACTAATGTTATAAATGTGAATGTAAGTTTTTTTTATCTAATTGATGTGACAAACCAGCATGCAGTCCACCTGATTATATGTGGTTACTGACATCTGTAAGCAACTTCATATAGAACAAGTTTTTTTTATCTGAAGTCAATCACAGTACACAACATGCAAGAACTATTTTACTAGCAATGTGAAGATAATGAACTCTGGACTTCCAAATTATCATTTCATATAAATTGTTAACTGTGTATGACATGTAGTATATTGTTGTAGTATATTGAGTGGCCTATAAGAGATACTTACAAAACTTGTCTTATATTTTTAATGGATAGTTAATGAAAAACTTAGCAACTTTATTATTTGACTTTATTCCTTTACAAAAAACTGACTATTACATCAATGTTTTGTTATAGCATCAAAAGTTTCCATATCATTTCCAGGTACCCCAAAACAAATAACGTTAGAGCAACTAAAGCAGCCATCAGATCTAGACTTTTTGAACGTGAAACAGCTAAAGGAGTTGCTGACGCGCAACCGCGTGGAGTACCGCGGCTGCCTCGAGCGGAAGGACCTGCTGGAGCGCGCCAAGATACTGTGGCAGGACCACGCCAAGTTCAAGGATGGTTAGTACATTATACCACATAAACCTTTTACATGCATAAAAACACTATCATCTAAATTTTTCATAAGAAAAATTATATACTCAAAAAGCAAATGTTATAGAAGAGCTAAGTAAAAATTAAACAGCGCTTTCTGTTTGTACGTATTTTACGAACGAAATTAAAATGGTAAATAAAAAAGCCACAGTACAAAGTAGCAAGGTCTCTCCTAGACCTCAGAAAGTTTCATAAATATATGAATTACACTAAAATCGTGTTCATTTATTTAGTCATCTTTCAAGTATATTGAGTACGTCCGTATGTGAGCAGAGATCGACAACCTGCCCATCGAGGAGTGCTGCAAGATCTGCATGGCGGCGCCGCTGGAGTGCGTGCTGCTGGAGTGCGGGCACATCGCGGCGTGCACGGCCTGCTCCAAGCAGCTGGCCGAGTGCCCCATCTGCCGCCAGTACGTCGTGCGCGCCGTGCGCTTCTTCCGCTCCTAACGCTCCTAACGCCCCGCCTACAACCGGAACCCTTCTCGACCAACTTCAGTTTACGAAGTCGTAAGCCACTCGACGTTCAAGGAATTAACAAGCAAAAGTGAAAAGTGAATACGTCATATAAACTAAGTGATATGATAAGTGTTTAGTGAGTGGTGATAAAAACTTACAGTTGAAATCTAGATGCATATTCTCGGAAGTGGTGAGTCGCCCACCTAACAGTGCTACTGATGAGATCTTAAGCAAAGCTTATAAAGTAAACTCATCAGTTTACTTGAAACAATCAGAGATCATAGTAGTCTGAATGTAGTTACTCTCATAAAATAATATATATTATAACAGAAGCATATAATAGATTCCAGTTTGTACTAATTGTACAAAAATAGATAAGGTGCGGGGTATACTGCTAGGGTGAATTGCCAAAACATCATTGATTAATTTTGCCCAGAGAGGGATCTGTCCATACTAAGTATTTGGCTCATTCTAAAAATTCCATTTAAATTTCTTTCCACTTCTTTAAATGGACAGATGATAAGCTATTAAAATAAACACTTTGATTTGGCGAATTAGAAGAGGTGTTGTACATATTTTTTTATTATTAGGCTTAGATAGTATGCACTTCATGTGGTTTTATTTTTGTATACAAAATTTTACATGTAACCTTTATTCAGTAAATTAATCACTATGCAACTTGTAATCTTATATATTTAAAGTTTTTATTAAACAAAAGTATTATAATGGAGGGATGTATTTTGGCAATAATTATTTCTGTAATATTTAAATTAACCAAATGTTTAAAATTTTAGTTGGAGAAATTATGCCTAGAGAACAAATATTTTAATTTTTTTCATTTTATTTGTTCATATGTCTTTCAATTCTGAACATTATATAATTTACGGTTGAAATACATCCCAGTTTAGTCATAACTTCTTTTTATTTGAAACTATATTTTCCACTCAAATTCGAATTCCTTGTATCAATTGTTATTTATTTTATTGATTAGCGAGCTAGCGACATATTGGGCTGTGTACGTTAGACTAAGCTTACGCTGCGCCGGGCATCAACCAAATCATTATTTATAAATTTATGCTTGATTTCTTTAATGCTACTACAGGATAATAGCTAATAGGAATATCGGGTCATGTCTGCTTGCCAATTAATGAGGACTGACTGTGGATCTTATTCACTTTGCATGTTAATGTCATTATGCTAATTCAGTGATAAACTCATGTTGCGTATTTGGTGAATGCCCGGTGCATTTTAAGCTATTCCCTAGAGTTACTATTAGGATTTGTTAGAATAAGTATAGTCACAGGAATTCCACATTCTATTGACTATTGCCATGTGCAACGTCTTCTTTGAGTACTAATAGAACACATTAAAATTGTTATATAATTTCAATGTAAAAATCATTTAGAAGAATGAGCATGTATTTCATATTAAACCAATGATGCTCATGCTACAGACTGCCAGTGTTTGAGGATATGATGAAACGTAAAAACAAACTAACAGAACACATAATAAAACCCAACAATATTTTAAATTTAAAAATAAGGTTGATGCACCTATATAACAATATTTTAATCTAATTGTTGGCTTTTATATCATAGGATTGTTTATTCAATTCTTTGTTAGTAGTAAGGTCAAGACAACATTTTAATGAAATAATTGCTTCAATATTTTATTGACTTTCCTAAATTATCATACTATTCGATTTTGGCTACATTTTTAAATATTTGAGGCAATCTTTAACTATGTCAGTTTAATTCATAAAATATTCTACAATAAGATAAACTTATTCCCAATTCTAATGTTTCTCCTAAAATCGTTTTGAAAAATTTTAGCTATATGTATAATTTATGAATCATTGTACATAAGATAGTGTTAGTATTTTTGTATGTCATTTAAAAATTGTAATCCGTATCCAAAATGTTATGGTGTGGAACATGATGTGAACAGGGAATGGACTTTATTGGAGAATTATGATTATACTGCAAAATACGTAATTTAATTTTGTTCAATTATATCATAAATGTATAATATCCACAATATTCTAGTTCATTGTAATTAATAGGTTTATAGTCTCAGGAAATAATTTGAGTTTAAATTACACTATACTTTAATGTTAAAATTGTGTTTGGTCTCCCAATGTGAGAACTTTCAGCATAATTACTAGTAAAAAATATTTTTGACTAAGTGAATGGACATAGTCATATTAAAGCATATGCTGTAATCTGCGATGTGTGCCAGTTTATGGAGAAGCTGTTATAAAACATTAGTAGCTAGCATAACAGTCGTATTCATTAAACATGCAGCTATAATCGCGCTAGAATAGATTGTATAATTACCAGCTTCACTATAAACATACAATTTACAGTTTAATATTTAGTTAGAGTTCTGATTATTCCGGTGTATCCAAGTTCACACCAGAAGATATGTGACTCCTGGTGAGAAACGATCAACCAGGAATGTATACTGTATTGGTAAATTTGTAACAATAGTAACTAGCAAGTGTATAGATTTTTGTGAAATTAATTTAGAACCATTGTTAGGCGTAAACTTCCAGCTCTCAAGCTCGGCGCCACGTTGTTACGAAGTTAATATTTATATATGAATTTTACCCCCAACCTTCTCCAATATATAAATTGATACACCATTCTTGTTTATTTTTTTTTTATTTATAAACATAGATAACTTTTAACACCTTATCTTAAATATTAGCAATTAAATATTACACAAGCTGCGAGAACTTACTTTTACTTATTTAAAACTGGCAAGTATTAAATTACATCAATATAATTATTATTGACTTGACTTTGAAATAAACTTTATAATATCTCTAAGATTACTAAAATGTGATATTGCTATATGATAATTTAGTCATTTAGTATGTACGTATTGGTAGTTTCATAGTAATTTTTGGTATAGATCCATTATATAGGAAGATAATTTAAATAACATTTTTTAAATTCTCACCCAACGTAGCATTGTTGTCCTTAACTACCAAATATATTCCTAATGTGATACTTTTTTTAAGTAACATGCGAATATCATTTCATCCAGCATACGTTCCAAGCAGTTGACATACCTACGTGAAGGTATTAGCATTAGAAATATTTTTGGTTTGCTTGGGATATTTGTAGAGTTCAGTCGCGTCCGAAGGTGTGTGTGTCGGCGGGCGCGTCGACGCGCAGCACGGCGGCGGCGGGCACGAAGTAGCCCTCGTAGTGCGCGCGCGGCGCCGCCGTGTCGTAGTGGTAGTGGCCGCCGTCGCCGTGCGCGCTGAACCCGTGGAAGTGCTGCACGCGCAGGTCCAGCCCCTGACGCAAGACAAACGTTATTGGGCTGTTCCATAACTTGAATAACAACTATAACAACATGACGTGGGGTACTTCAAGAATGGTGCGAAAAAAGCTCTTCTTCAAAGCCGGCGATGCATTGACGACTCCTCTGGTGTTGCGAATGTCGATAGGCGACGGTGACTACTTTCCATCAGGTAGCCTGTCTGCCTTATCGTTAGGGTTAAGTATAAAAAAAAACTCAATCCGTTATATCTGAGAAAATTATCTACTCGAGTTCGACTGAAATTTCGGCTTCGGCCTTCTTCAGCAAAAAATCTACCTTCAGCTACAGCCGAAATTGGCCAAGTTTTGCCTGTAGTCGAAGGTTTCTAGCAACCGTCACAATTACTGAAATGAATGTACGACACCGCGCTGGAAATAGTGGTAGGTACTTTCCCGGTCGAACTACACTGGTCCTACCACCTTCAAAAAATACTAAATAATACATATTGATCCCATGAGCCAAAGACTTTATAATTAAGATATTGTCGTCAACCCATTATTGTCCCACTGCTGGGCACGGGTCTTCTCTCGGAATGAGAGAGTTATAGGCCATAGTCCACCGCGCTGGCCAAGTGCGAATTGGTGGACGATGTGAATTAAAATATTATTAGATATTATTCTCGAAATTTAAATGAATCAGTTTTATGACCTCCGTAATACGTATAAACGTACAGAATATGTAAACTTTCATAGTCATAAAATTTTCTGTCAGTTACTACTCTACAATATATAGAAACCTCATGATACTGACCATATCCCCGGTAACGAGCGTACCCATGTAGGAGATAGGCGCGCGCATCTCGAAGAAGTGCAGCCAGCCGTCCAGGTCGGCGTCCGAACACAGCGGCGTCGCGCTGAAGTCCGGCATCACGTGGTGTCGCACGAGCCCGTCGCGCAGCACGAACACTCCGCCCAAACCTGCGCAGAACGACACATGAAATTACGCGTGACTGACTGAATGCGATTTGTTTCACCTTTCTTAAGTATTTAACATAAGTAAAACACTAAACTTTAAAAGAAATTAATCTAGAACACCTTTCTATATCGCATTATATACGCATGTAATTATACAATTTAAGAAAAAATATGTGATTAAAAACCTTTTTACGAAAAAAAACATATTTGGCCATAAATACGAATAACATGGATGGTCAAACTTACCGACGACTTTATCTCCATAGTGCTCTTTCAATGTCTCCCTGATTGCAGTGATGAAGTTGGATTCGCCGATCCGCTTTTTGACTACTACTTTTACGACCTACAAAAGATATACAAATTAATGCTACGTCCACAACATCAATACATAGTGGCTGTTAATAAAAGTTCATTTTGTTTACTTATGTGTGTTTCATATGCATTTTTGCTAAAATTAAAGTAGGTAGTTGTTTACAAAGTGATGATCATGAATCAGGCGTAGAACTAACCTTCCCCGGTTCCCCGTCAGTGAGCACATAGTTCCCGAGCAGCGCGGTGCGGGTCTCGTTGCCTGGCAGGCGGCGCTGCAGGTAGCCCGCCTCCCCCCGCGCGCCGCCCACCGGCTCCACCGTCACGATGCGGCTGCCCTGCTCCACCACGCCGTCCTTCACCGCCATGTTGATGATGCCCTGCAACCCACGATTGCTTACACGATTATTTTTTTTTTTCTTGAATGATACGAAACAAATTATACTACTATTAAGATTAAGATTCCATCGGTTAAGAAAGAATACATTATCCGTTATAGTCCTCATTCCTTCCAGCTACTTTCAGAAAAATTGCCAGCTAGCGAAGAGGGAATTAGCCAGCTTAGTATATTAAGTATACTGAAATAATTTTGAAATTTTTCAGGAACAAAAGCCGGTTAAGACTTCTCATTGACTTTAGCATAACATAGTATGCATGTGTGTTCGAATAAGCGATACCTCGCAGTTGACGCCAGCGTAGGGCCAGGGCCCGGCGCCGGCGCCGGCCAGCAGCGCGCGGCGGCGGCGCAGGTGGCGCAGCAGCGCGGCCAGGTCGTACAGCTTGTCGCGCCGCACCAGCGGCAGCAGGTACGGCGGCCCGCCCAGCTCCACCAGCTGCACGGGGTTTTCACCCGATAACCCTAAAATACACCATATACATGTAATATTGCAGGATTGTTTTTTTTTAAGATATAGCACACGAACATGCAGTCCATGCAGAAGTCTGTAAGCTACTTCATGCAGAACACGGGTTTTACCTGAAATGAATCACAGATGCATCGCTACTCTCTAGGACCATGATAGTCGCCTCATATAAAAGTTTGTTGGCAACCACACCCTTACATCGAAACAAACTGTGTCCTGCTAAAAATAAATGTGACAGTGGTACCTGGTCAAACTATACTAGTTCTACCGGCTAGTAAAAATAAATGAGAATTATTTTCCTCAACAGCGGTGAAATAAAGTAAGTATATTTGCGTATCAGCGCCGCCGTTACAAAAAAGGCACGAAGAGTTCCAACACCTTATTTCTAATTTTTTATTTTAGTAATAAGGTGGTGGAACTCTTAAAACAAGCAAGCATCGATTTCTTGTATAACCTAAATTATCTTTTATTGTACAACCCTCATATGAACAAATATAATAAAGATAAGAACATTCGAATAACTTCATTATCTCACACAATCGAAATAACAACAGCTACTGTAAGTATACTTTATGATTTATTTGTACAAGATATCTCTTATGATTTAACAATTCATATTATCATGAACATACCGCACATACGAATGTACGTATGCAAATTAAATATTAAATACGCATTTTTATATTGAAATATGTTAAATCCATACAACCGAATGACAAATCAGTACATATTAAAGATTTATTAGTTTACACTCATTGTATTACGGTGTAAAATGCGCTGCAGGCTTTACGGAAGAACATTTTTGTACAATCGGAATACTGTTATAATATATTAAATTAAAAAAATACAATACAAATTAATAGATACAATGTAACTGTTATAGATTCAAATTGTAATGCAAATTAATAGATTCAAAGCAACTACAAAGTGACTTACCGGGTGCCACTAGACTGTAAGGCTCCTGCGTGAGGTCGGGACAGTCCTCTGCACTTACTTCCACTGTTTCGAACGTCGCTTTCAAGCCTCGGGACAGCACTATAATATCAATCAAATTAGGTGACATAAAATCTAGAATATACTGTCCCACTGTAATATGTTTTAGCTGCAAAGTACCTACCATTAGCATCAACGTACCATAAATAAGTTGAGATTCCTCTGGGAATCTCAACTTATTTATGTTAAAAAAAAACATGTTTCTATTTGCAGTAAATTCCAAATTTCGTTCATCTATATTAATATTTCAATATTAATATCAAAAGTAAATATGTAATTTATCTTATTACTACAATATAATGGGCTTACCTTCAACGATTTCATCCAGAGGCGGTACATACAGAGCCTTTTCAACTATAGGAACTTGAGAGTAGTCAACGCTCGCCATCCTAAAAATTAACAGTTTTGACTACTTTGGAAAACAGAACGATAACATATACTTTCTTATTAAAGAGGAATAACATGTTTATACCACAATTATTATGTTAATCATCTTATAAATATACATACCTGATTATTGTTCAAGTGAAAAAGTGACTCAATAACAAATGTTAGTACAGAAGGTAACATTTATATGGAAATATCGATAATTAACCTTAACTATACTAGCTAATTTGAAATTTTAATATTCAAATAAACAATAGCAATTTAAAAAATAAAGTAGAACTAGAATAGAACAACTTCCATCATGTCTAAGTAATATTTTTTATTTATCAAATAGTAGTACTACCTACGTAGTATAACATTTAAATGTGAAGTCGATATAAAATATTTATAGTAACTGTTAATCATATCAAGATCTTTGAATGGGTGTATTACCCTACATTTAAAAACAAACAGCAAAAAAAAACTCTTTTATCTATACATAATTTGCAGTGTCAATTTATCCGATACAGTATTTGTCAGCTTACCTTGCATCGATGCTTTTATAATTCAAGGCCGCAGATTCTACACTCGTAAATAATTTAAAAATATACAACAATAGAATACGTTCAATGAAACCCATTTTGCATTTACTTAACACATCCATTCACAACATTCGATCTAATCTGAGGGTTAAGTGTCACCGACCTTTAACTTAATAAAAAATTACATCATACATACTTTACACCGTGTTAGTATCGATGTTTTGATTATGTTAGCTCCTTCAGGGTTCTTGTCGACCTTATGGCATTTAAATAAAAAGTAGTAGGAACGAGTCGTGCGCACCGCGTGCCTTCCACTGACCTTCTGTTCTGAACGGTAAATTGTTTACTATTGAGGCAACTCTCCTTGGACGAGGCAGTGCGCGGTTATCAATCAAGTACTTTTATCATTATATTTCAACTAATTGGCCGCAAAATTTCTTTTTAAAGAATATTATTAGTAAGTCGTATGTCCTAAAATTGACGTATTTAATAGATTTCATTAGTTTTAAAGGAAAACTTGCTATATATATGAAGTCGCATAATTTTCCTTGTACATATTTGTTTTATTTAATGATACATATTATTTAATTAATAATATGTATCATTCATATATCATTTACATTATCATTACATAAGACAAAAACACTAGAGTTGTTTTTGGAAAAACAAGTACTTATATGTTTAAAACATTTATTAACATATTAGATATTTATTTTTTATTTAATTATATTTACTGACCAATTCAACCACCAAAAAGGAATTCCAATAACAAGACATGAAGTAAAAGAAGTTGCTTTAATTTAACTTAAATAACCAATGTCACGCCTTTAATAAATAACTTACAGTTACAACTCGGCCTAAAATAAATTAATATTAGTTTCTATTAAGTTGTAAAAACACATAACCATAGTTAGCCACTTGGAATATTAGAGTATCTTAGAAATAACAAAATTATAAGGTTTTTGTCAGTCACCTCAAAAACTATAACCAAAATATATTTACAAAGCCACACGGCTCGCAAATATACGTTAATAAATATTTTTATAAAACCTTTATTAATTTACTGCGCGAGGCTCTTTAACTTTGGGCGGCCACTGCTAACACAGTAAATACAGGGAGTAAATAAATAAAAGCATTTTAATAAACTCAACATTGAAACTTTCATTTTTTATCTATAAGCAGTCAGACAAAGAAATTATTTCACAAATACGTATATCTCACATATTGTTAACGTTATAATGTAAACTACAGTATTGACGTGATAGACAAACTTAAAATCTGTCCCAAAATTCACATTTAAGTGAATAATGTTAATCTCCTCACTCGTAAATAGAAGTAAATTTTAAGTTATTCGATGGTTTGTAAACGGAGTACAAGAAACAGAATACGATAGCCTCAGAGCTAGTGCTAAGGATGTATAAATAAGGAGATAAATTCCTACCTACACTGTTAAAATCTTTAAAAATTAACAAACAGCAAAACAACCTAATTAAAGCGCTCCACTCTTAAATGAACACAGCCTATTTTCCATCTTTGTCTGTCGTTATGTCACTATGATATAGCTGACTCACTCACACCCAAAGCCGAGTCGGCCACGTACAAAAATACACGAATACAAACGAGTTATCGTTGTTTCGTCTCCAATTATACAATAATTATAATTAAGGACGTACGAACTTAATTCATACATGTAGGGAACACTCCGATCTAACCTTCACACATTCTTTTAATTACTGTATTTAATAAATTAGGATATTACAGGATATTACCGTTTCATTTATAGCCTTAAAGTATAGAGAAAATTATAACGGACATCATTTTGATCATGTATGTGGGTACTTGAAAATTTAATATAAATCGAAAGATGTACCGCACTAAGATTAAGAATTATATATGTAAAACTTGTGCTGCATACATTACTAAAACGACTGCATTCTACGCTTACTATAACTATATTATAGATTGCAGGCAAGTACATATGTACCAAATCAGGCTCACCGCACATTGACTACTATTGCTTGATTGCTAGTCTTAGCGATTAAATACCTATTGTACCCAAGTATTTTTGTTGGTTTAACGCCATTGTCGAAACTGCTGTCAAACCGCGCAGCGAAAAGCGTATACTTATAAACAGACGCGTCAAAAATCGACTATTGACAGATTATTCGGATAAATACAAAAATGTGCCACTAGTCGGTCGCTCATATAACAAATTCAATGCCCGAGTAGCAGCGGTTTAGCGACAAGATAAATTGCTCAAGCGATATTAGCCAATGGACAGTCACCTTTACAATAATTATGTCACAACTCTAATGATATACATAAATATGTATACATACAATTTTAATTACGTTTGAAATTTACTTAATTGTTCTACACTTTCACGATACTTTAAATACAATTTTAAACCGGAATGAAATACTATCACCTTACTAAATTAGTTCATACGAGTTAATGACTTTAAAGATACCTAAACAGCCTTATACAGGTCCCAGCGCCGGGAAATTATATTCCTGAGGAGAGGAGCATAACGTTCAATAAATTACATTTAAACCCTATTATTCACAAAATTGCATTTAACACGTCACCACACCATAACATGACTTATTTAAAGTAATAACCGAAATAAATTATATTAACTAATTGTGCATCTTACATTTTACGTTATTGCCACATAATAACTGACCACAATTGATATTTATTATATATAGCTTGTAAGTAAAGTAAACTAAAAAGTGGGGCTAAATTACAAATAGCTCCCTGGGCTTATATTGCGATTATAATGTCTTCATTACATAGAAATTAACCAAGAAGATAGCTTTACTATGTAAAACAATAATAATCAATAACTATCTTTACAAATAGCCTAAACGGTTGTTTCTACTAAGGTCCTTAAACGTAAGCAGAAGAGGGGTTTACAGACGATTACAATAACCAGCCTTAGTTGCACGAATGAAACTTAAAGGATAATCGTTTAAGAAGTTTTTGGCCCCGCCTCTTACAAACTTATTATGTAAACTAAGCTTTGGCCATCATATAAAATATTTTTTACAGCGACGCTGCATATATATATCTCTACATGTAACCTGCTTGAGATTGCTGTATTGTACAGCTGTACATTTGCAAACTTAATTCCGTAAATAAGAAAAACGTCGGCTTTTCTGGTATATCTGTATTCACGAGGGTACCCTGTTTGGCGCAGGTCTCCCACATCTTGCGGTCTATTCATTTCATAAGATAGACTTTATGCCGAGCGAAATAGAATGATTGATACACAATATTGTACCTGAAATTATTTCATAAAAATTCACAATTTCTTTGTTTATTTCAACACAAGGCAAAGTTGTTTAAATAACTTATCAGATAACGTATCTTATTTACACATTGACATAAAGTGGCAATTATGTGAAACATTTATAATTGCCATAATATTTATGTTATATGATAAAGGTTGTCGGTAAGTATAAGGTTTAAGTGTTCTAAGAAAAAACACTTTTTACAAAGGAATCATTGTGCAAATATTACTTAAATTATTTCTACTTCCCAAATACTTCTAGTAAGTTATTGGATCCGGCAGTGTGTTATTGAATACAGATAATGTTGAATTTAGTGTATAAAATTCTGTGAGTTAAAAAGGATTATATATATTTTCTTTCGTATTATTAGGATACTTTCTACAAGTATTACGTTATACTATTAGAGTGATGATATTGAATATAATATACTTACATATTATGTAATACAAGAAAAGTATACATTTATTGCCTATTTTAGTAGTTCTCATTTAATTTTTTTTTAGGATAGTTACTAGATCATCAATATTAGAATAATATTGGTATTAGTATGTACAATATAAGTGTGGATTGTTGTAGAATACCTGAGAAAATGGTACTTGGAGGAGAATTTTATGTAAATAGAGTAATAAATAATTGAATTTATTAAAGAGTATTATATTCAAGGATAGTAAATTTGACGAAAATATGTTAATAGTGAATGAAAAATTGTATCATATCATCGTGTTTAACGATTTATTGATAAATATCTATCGATTTAATGTAAACTATCATAGGTATCACGCATGAATTACGTTATTATATATCGAGACTTTATTGTATCGTTGTGGTGGCATGGTCTGCAAATTTGCTGATTCACGTACGGACGATGGACGTCCATGGACCATGCCACATTACTTCTACGATATACTATTTTAGTATGTATCATTTTGTCGAAGTTGATATTATCTTGCCAATATAAAATGCAAAATATATGGTTGTAACGCACCTTTAAAGGAGCCGAGTGATTCGTAACGAAGTGATATCCAAATCCATCGTTGTGTAGAGTGTATCGGGTGTATAGTGTGTCGGTAGAGGTCGGCTAGAGGTCTGTGTGGGGCGCGAGCGTGTGCGCGCGGTCGTGGTGCAGCTGGCGCGCGAGCGCGGCGTGGCGCGCCAGCCAGGCGGCCAGCGGCGCGGCGTCGCACTGCACGCGCGGCCGCCGCACGCCCTCGCCCGCCGCGCCGCGCACGCCCAGCTCCACGAAGTGCGCGCCCTCCGCCGACAGCGCCGTGCACGACACCAGGTTGCTACACCACAACACCACAATCAAACTAACGTAAAGGTGTCGTCGCATAACAAGTTTGTGATTCTAAAAAGTTTATTTAATAAACGAATTCTTGAATTTAACGATGTAACATTCGTACATCATTGAAATAGTTAATAATGTCTAATCAACCGGTGATTTAATTTCAATTTAATATTCCTAAAATAATCATTTACTATAATAAAATTTAGATTAATTAAATGAATGCTTATTACGAATTTAAAAATAATCGTTTTATACAACCTAACTTATTATTTTGTAAAAGTCTATTCAATATTTAATTATTAATATTGTTAGGCTTTATCAATATTAAAAAAGTAAGATCATAACTATAATATCTCAATTAAACATCTCTCTGTTAATTTAATAAATATACACTACCACACATTTTATACGAATTAAAATATTACAGACACGAAAGACACAATATGTTAATATGTAGCTTAAGTAAGTCTTAATTTTATCATAGACAACCTAATTAATTGTCAACAGAACACAACAATACATACCAGTAAATAGTAACCAATAAGTAGACATGTTTGCAAAAATGTATCACCTGAGATGCGTCTCCATGACGATCTGGGGCGTGGTGTTCTTGCATGTGAATATGCGGAGGTACTCGTCGGAGAGCAGCGCGCGGATGTCGTGCGGCGTGTCGCGCACGATGCGGTAGGCGAGGAAGCGCTCGGAGTAGTCGTGTCCGTTGAGCGCGTGCAGCAGCGCGGCGCCCTGCGCGTGCGCGGCGCAGTAGCGCGGCAGCAGCGCGGCGGCGGCGGCCAGGCGCGGCGGCCGCGCGCGCGCCGGGCCCGCGCCCGCGCGCCGCGACGACTCGCGCAGCGCCGCCGCCGTCTCCGCCGCCAGGTCCAGCACGCCGATCACCGGCTTCGTCACCGTGCCCACGATGCCCTTGCCCACGCCCGCGATGAACCCCGGCAGACCCTCCGACGTCGCGCCCTCGTAGCTGTGCTTCACCAGCGACGTCACCCCACCTACGTCGTACACCGACTCGTTATTTAATCAATATTTACATATTTAACTCATTATGCCTGTAAATTCCATGAAAACACTTTTCTAAAATGTATATAGTCCATCAAGTGTAATACAAGCAGCATAACGCTTTCTAAAGTAACTCCAGCGGTAAAATAGAGAAAAGATTTTATAACGTTGGTAATATTCATCGTGTAAGTAGCACATAATTTACAAGTGGCTTATACGTACAATACGCGCAAATGTTATTAGTGTCATGCAACATTTAGAAACTCGTGAAAAATCTGCCGAGTCATTCCCTAAATGATCTAAACCATGACCTTAAAACACAATATTAAAAACCTACATTCTATGGAGAGTAAAAAAGTGTTGGCAAATTTTTAATATACTTGTGTGAGGACATGTAACACTTAAATGACATGTAATGAATATAATGTGCAAGTAATATATAGTATAAGATAGTACCGAGCAGGCCGAGGCCGAGGCCGCGCAGGCCGGCGGCGAGGTGCGCGCCGGCCGCCGCCGAGCGGATGCGGCGCCGCGTCTCCTCGTGCGCCTCGTCGCCCACCACGCGCTCCAGCCCGTCGCCCAGGGACTCTGTCAACCCATAGCGTACATCAACACAACTCATCACGCAGGTCATGGGTTCAGACAATATTTATTTATTTATTTATTTATCAAAACACCATTACATCTGTCATTACAGGTTGCCCTAATAGTATGATTTCTAATATATATTTTATATAATCATTAAAAGGTCAAAGACATCTAAACAATGTAACTACTTACTCTAACGACTACATCAGAACGACCCACATAAATAGGAGTGTGACATCACTTATATCAAAAGACAGTTATGTAATATTACTACTACAGTCCCCAAAATAAATTTAACGTAAACCACTCAAAAAAATATACAATTAATAAAGTAACTATATGATATAGAACACGTACCCGTGACTTTGGCGGCGGAGTTCGAGATGCCGTGCGTTACGTTCTTGAGCAGCGCCGCCACGTTGCCCTCCAGCAGCAGCCCCGACACGCCCTCCGACACGTCCGCCACAAATCCCAGGGGGTTCCCCAAGAAGTCCACTGAACCTAGAATCTTCGCCGCTTGCCACTTCAATTCCTATGGAACACAAAGGTTATAAATTATAGATTATATTTCAGAGCGTCTTTTTCGTAATTATAAATCAAAATCTTAACTCTTTTCAAATACTGACATTTATTTTTTTAGGTTTTTAATATAAAATTAGATGAATATAAATCTTCTATGAATCAACAATTACATTTTCTATAATAAGCATGGCAATCTAGATTAATCTAGACAAGTCACTTGCTAAAATTCACATATAAATTTAAATTATCTACACCTTAATTTCAGAGATTTTTTGTATATGATGTTGCTAACAGATTTCCATGAGCAATGGCCACTCACGGTTTAGTGAACTAAATGCTCGTTCACTACTTTAATCTTATACATTAATTACGTAGAAAGGCCTGTCGGTCTCACATCCTTGAAGTGGTGCAGCATCTGTCGGGCGAGCGCGGCGGGCGTGTCGAAGGCGTGTGCGCGCTGGAAGGGCTCCAGCTCCACGGCCGCGTCCTCGAAGCGGATCAGCGTGAGGCCCAGCCGCCGCTTCAGCGCGCCCAGCCCGCCCTCCAGCTTGCTCGCCGTCTGCATCGACAGACGGATCTGCGACACGGACACGCAAACACCCGCTTTACATTAAATGCCTCTACGTTTTACTATTGAATCACGCTGTGCACAATTCAAAACTTTCAATTCGTGAGTGTATAAAACAAAATACTACATAATCATAAAATTATTACTTTACTTATATGTATAAAATTCGAAGTTGAATTGATTGTCGTCTAAATCTAAGTAAACCAGGAAAATATGACTCTTCTTATATGAAATATATGATGGAAGCATATGAACTTAGCATTTTTAAAACAACAAATAGACGTCGATAAAAATGAAATAATAAAGGAATTCAAATAAGTTAGTAATACATTTATTGAGCGGAGGTCAGGTCAGGATATGGGCATAGGACGTTATGTTTCATATTAAAGTGTACAGGAGCCGACTACTTTGAACTACAATATAATAGCATTGTAACGATTCACGATATTTTCGAATGTTTAGTGTATTGCAAATGACTCAACAACGTGGTGTGTGGCGAAACTTCGTAAACTAGCCTACGACACATCAACTGATCTGACCTTATCGCACTTTGCATTTTGCAAATTCTGTAAAAACAAAATAACATTCTGTAACACTATTACACGCAAAGTAAATTCGTAACGATACCTGAAGCAAAGGCATGAACTTAGGATGAATAGTCTTGTGCAATCGTAAAATTTAACAATAATTCGCTGTTTGGAATGAATAATCGCACAACTCACAATTTTACGGGAGAGCCAGGTAAAACTAAAACTGTGATTTTTATAAGTATCTTTTCAATTAATGAGGTTAGAATATTTAAAAAGAAATAAAAGGCCATGTACTAGAGTAACTGTATTTAGAGTATCGAGTTTTAAATTCTGGGTGTTTTTGGATGAATTGTATCTTTGAATTGAAATTGATGAATTATTAATTGTACGATTATTCATGCAAAACAGCGATACGTGGATGTTGTAAGGTGTAGAGTGTCGCGTGCGTCACCTGCGAGGGGATGATCTTGAGCAGCGCGAAGTAGTATCTGGTGGCGGCGGCGGGCGCGGGCGCGGGCGCGGCGCCGGCCTCGTCCTCGGCCGCCTCGTCCGCCTCGCGCTCGCGCTCCGCCAGCGCCCACGCCCACAGCAGCAGGATCAGCCTGCGGGACAACCGCCAACATACAACCCCGACGAATAGGGATCGTATCCCGAATAGAGATTCGTACTACCCAACCGTCAACAATACACACTTCAATGCATAATACTCACGATATGTGGTTTTTTACTGACTATTACGACATCCTTACATAAATCGCAAAAACGGGAAAACCACGAAACGAGTTTCGTCGTTACTATAATCTATAATATATTCAAATGTATGAACTCCGTGATGACAATAATACACCAAATATTACTCTTCTTATAAATTATACTAATACGATTTTTTTCGATGTACTTTTTCAGCATTATCAACACAATGCTTCCATAATTCCGTTTTCATTATAATATAAAAATAGTTGATGCATATGCAATTCATCTGATAATAAATGGTAATTGTTGCCCACAATTTCATTTTAATGAACTATAAATATAGTTAGAGTATAATCGAAAGGTTAGCCACAGATGCATTTAAGTCATAACTCTGAGAAAACTTACAAACCGTATTAAATAGTTTAAAATTACTATTATAAATCATAGGTTGTGCGGTAAATAACTTTATTACCACAATAATTTCTGAGACAGTGTACAGCAGCTAGAGCATGATAAGACGAACCTCTCCTCGAGGCGCACGGCGATGGGGCGCAGCGCGACGACGAAGTGGTTGAAGAAGAGCGCGTTGTAGCGGCGCGCGGGCGCGTGCGCCAGCTCGGCCGCCGCGTGCAGCGCCGGCGCGCGCGCCGCCAGGCAGTGCAGCAGCACCGGGCTCGACGTGCCCAGCAGCTGCACGCACACACACGCATGCCATACAGAATATCACTTACATCAGAGGTTCAACGAAACAGCGAATCGAAGTCGAATATTTATGGAAGTCATAATTCTGCGCGTCTGGTAATCTACCAGACGCGCAGAATATTTTTCAATATTTTTACATTGGCTATAATTGATATTATCTCATGTTTTTCTTATAATATGTCGGATTAAGGCACCTACTTCTTTAAAAAAAAACTCAAACTAATAAAGGCCTGAAAGCAACACACAATGAACAAACAAATTTAACAAACAAACATCCCTTTGCATAAACGATTGTCGGATCCATTATAATTGTAGGTTTTTTTTATAAAAAAATAATAAAATCTAACTTGGATTTAAAATAACATTATAAATTTAATTCAACGCCATGTATTACTCAGTGAAATTACTCATTCTATAAGGCATATCATACTACAAATTTGCTAATTAAAAATACCTGATTGTCCCATTGCATATCGTCCACAATCAAAGTGAAATGCGCGGTGTTGGGCGCCTGCGTGACGTCGAGGCGCACGCCCATGAACTGCGCGAACACCAGCTCGGCGGGCGGCGAGCGCGCCACCAGCGACACGGACAGCGCCGCCAGCTGCACGCGCACGCCCCACTCCCCGCGGGACAGCCGCTCCATTTCCGATTCTTCGTCGTCCTCTTCCAATTTCATTAGCCGCGCTTCCTAAATACATTTCAATCCAATTCATTTAAAAGATCGGCATAAGCAAACGGTCACTTTGTTCAAAAAGGTTTAGGTAAAGAAAAGTAAATGTATTTACTATTTCAACAAAAGCGAGGCTGCCCGAAGTCGCGGTGCCCGAGCGAGACCGCATGATTCGCTCGTATCGTTCATAATCCCTTCTTAACAATATACTTTTGTAAATATATTACGCTTAAAAATGAAGTAGTCTACATCTTACATATTTCACAACTGAACATATATCTTGCACAAGTATCGATTATAAAGAGAACATGTACTAACGGGATCGTTCCGGTCGTGTATGCGCACGAGCCTGGTGGGTCCGTCGGCGGCCAGCGTGACGGCGAGGCGGCCGGAGCCGGGCCGCAGCGTGCGCCACGCCACGGCCTGCTCGGGCGGCACGCCGCCGCGACCGCCCGCGCGCCCGCCGCTCGCCATGCCCAGCACCACGCGGTTGCCTGCACATACATTGTAATATGACTTCTTTTGAGTTTTGACGGAAAGATGTGATTGCCAGCTGACTTACACCTGAGGAGACCATCCCACTAATTCTGAGATTATCCTCAGGAATAGTTACAGATGTGATCAATTTCATGTCGAACCATCGTTGTATATAGAATTTTGCGTAGATGGAAGCGGTGACATTAGTTGAAACCCGTGCTACTTTACGTTACGTTAAAAGATACATTATACAGCAAAATTAGCTTAATACGTTGTATCAAAAGACATCGTATTTTTTTATATTGAGCAAATCTGTATAAGATGCGACACTGACCAGGCGCCAGTCCCATGAGGCCGCCGTCGGGCTGCACGCAGAGGTTGGCGTGCGCGCAGGCCATGCGGCCGCCCACCAGCCGCCACGCCTGCGTGGACGCGCGCCGCCCGTCCGCGCGCCGCAGCGCCAGCGCCGCCGCTCGCGCGCGCGCCGGCCGCGGCGCCGCCTCCTCGATGTCCAGCACCTGCAAACCATACCACGTTTAACTTTGTCCAAATAGTTATAAGGCTGTAAACCGACGATACGTATGAATTTGAACATTGTTACCATAGCGTGCGGCGAAAGTGCAGATTCTTCGGATAGCATTGCATCTGTTGGCTGAGGGGGCGAACTACCTTCGTGGATGAGCTGGTCGTTCGGCCCTCGTCGCCATAGCTGTGATCTGTAAATGGAAATTGACAACAGTTAAAGTATTCCAATAATACAAAATTCCTTGTCAAAGGTTATATTTTTCTAGGAAAATCTAATGTATACCTGTCGCCGTATCTTTTGCGTGCGAGAACGACGCGAGTGGATCCCAGGGGCACCTCTAACACCAATACATTGTCCGATTCGGCTGATACATTTTCATTTCCACCGTTCTCTCTGAAAACAAAGCTTTCACTTTGAATATCTTTCGGTTATTATTGTTAATGAAAATTTGTATGGCATAAAGGTTTCCGTCATACCTCTGAACGGCAGTGCCGAGAGGCGCAGCGGCGGTGGCGGTGAAGGCAACGTAGACGAAGTTCTGGTAGAGCAGCGCGTGCGCGGCGTGCGGCGCGGCGGGCGGCGCGTCCAGCGGCAGCAGCAGGCGCGGGCCGCCCGGCGCGCGCAGCGCCAGCGCCGCCGCGCCCTCCGGCTCGGGCAGCGCCCAGCGCACGCGCCCGCCCGCGCCCACCACGCACTCCTCGCTGCACCCCACCTGCACATAACACACTTTAACGTGAATTTATCGCATCATAGTAGGAAATTGAACTTGATTGCATCTCGAAAAAATACGAATTTAAGTTATACAAATAAAAGCGATCACACTTTCATATATTAGTTTTAATGAGAATTAATGAGATAACACTAATAGGTCATCTAATTTAAACGTTTTTTTTTATAGTTTTTTGTTCGTTTGACAAGTTTGTTTTCCTGCGTCGATATATAAAATTAAATATATTTCGTTACTCTAAATTTTCAATAAAAATAATAATAACACTCAAAAATACTTACAACTTCTAAAGTTATAAACAAGAGAAAGTAATGAATACACAACGTGACCTTTTGTTTAAAATAAAAAAATAACATAAGGTGACCTAGGTATCCAACGAAGCAGTAACCTGGTGGAACATGATGGCGACGCGCGAGTGGTTGTCGATACGGATGGGCGGCGGCGCGCTGTCGGCGTCCGTCAGCACCAGCAGCAGCGTGGCGCCCTCCGCCAGCAGCTCCGCGCGCAGCACCACGTAGCCGCCGCCGCTGCCGCCCGACCCCGTGGTCTCTCTGAAAACATTGCTATTTACTATAACTGACGATTCTATTTTAAAATGCACACTAAAACGGATTTGTAACAGAATAATTCATTTTGAACTTTCGTGTGCTTAATGTCATGCTGTTTAAAATCATGCCGTCATTACGTGACTTCTATACACTGTAATAACGACAACACACGACAACAATGTTTTACAAGTGATAAAAAATGGTAAAGTTCAAAACAAAATTATAAAACTTCACAAATCATATCAGAAATATGGTGCGAAATCCTCTATTACCTGCAAGCTACGTGCAAACTCCGCGCGGTTTCTATCCTGAACCCTCCCGACCAGGCGGTGATGGGGACGAGAGACTCCGTGCCGCCGTTATTCGCAGTACTTGTTTCATTGTTCAGGCTAGAGCGGGGCGCCAACACGCGCACGCACAGCAGTTGTTCGCGCTCCCAGCGCGGCCAGTGCCACGGCAGGTAACACCCTGCCACGGCCGTTACGTGAGTTGCGATCGCCCCGGGATCATTCTGCATAGTTAACAAATATGCATTAAAATGTCGTAAAAAGTAAAAAAGTGAAATTTCCTACAAACGGAAAAACATAGAAATTTTATTTGTGTCGATGTAAATATTGTAAAGTATAGAGCAAAAACGAGTGGTGTACCTTATCTTTTCCTTTTTCAATTTTTTTTTAAGAAAGTTTAAATATCGTTTTAGTAAACATATTTCATTCTCTTTTCCTTCATTCACATTCTTCATGATCGCACATTCATTACTTTCGTTACGCCTGTACACACAACCGTAATATTTTGCTTTCCATTCATATGAATTTATTACCGAATGGCCGTTTCAGAAGTCCCAGTTGTAACATAAAGAGATCGCATTAACAGTGAAAGTGTGCACAACGTACGAGCGTGGTGGCGGTGCACTTCTGCGCGAACTGCAGCGCGCGCGGCGTGTTGTTGTGCAGCTGGTAGCGCGGCGCCAGCGTCACCACGTTGGTGCGGCGGTGGCGGCCGCGGCCCGCGCGCACCGACACGCCCACCGCGAACACGCGCTCGCCGCCC
This sequence comes from Spicauda simplicius, assembly GCA_949699795.1. NCBI lineage: Eukaryota > Metazoa > Arthropoda > Insecta > Lepidoptera > Hesperiidae > Spicauda > Spicauda simplicius. The sequence goes on from OX453063.1 coordinate 574,178, forward strand.
TCCAGCTTCTTCACCGTCACGCCGGGGCCCAGCCCGAACGGGGAACACCACTGCAGATATGAGACATTCACTTGTATTCATTATTTCAAATTCTTAAATCATGTACCAAAAGCTTATATCTTATAGAAACATGTATGAAAAATTTGAATGATTTAACAGAAGGGAAAAAAAGAGACGTGAGAAGTGTTCGCAACTATTCAAAAGACGACGTCGTGTTGCATCAAACTATCGAAGCTTTTTTTAAATATGTCGTTTCTAAGTCTAATGGAGCATGACCGGCGCTAAAATCATAATCATGTTACTTTACGTTAAATTTACTAAAAAAGGATATTTTAGCAAATTCGTCCTTTAGGTGGGTAAAAATGGGATAAAAAGTTTGTATGAATGTCCATCAATTTTGGCCTTAATTATATTTAACTTAATAAAATGTAATACAGGAGGCAGTCCTTGTACTTACGGCACGTTGAGTTCTCGAAACATGCGACGTAAATCGAAACGACGTCAGTCGAGGCATAGTTTTTCATACATTTACATGTAAAACTCAAAGATTACGTTCCTCATGGAACCAAATTTAAAATAAATTTATAACAAAAGATATGCTTTATTATTGAGGTAAGTTAAAATAATTATTTACTTAAAAATATAGCATTCTCCAAACTTGCAAAGGCTGCATGAAGTTTTTTTAGTGTCAGCCCCTTTCTGTGTTACCAATAGAAGACGCTATTTATTATATGCGGGGTGGGTACTCCCTGCTCACCGCCATTGTGCTAGGCTTTCCTGCAGACGTCGACCTCGCGACAAATGAATTCTTCTATTCCGTAAATCGAAAAAACTGAGGTATGTTTGAGGAAAAGTATCAAAATATCTTTCGACGTAACTCGAAACGACGTAAGTCGAGAACTGCTTGTATTTGGATTTCTGGTTTGTATAATGGAAAGTCTGTTTCACCATTTTTGAGAAACGCATCCCTAAAGAGGATGAAATAGTGGTAGGAAGTCTTTTTTTAAATCTACCAAATGTAATGCAAGCTTAATGAAACTTAGTATTTGGCTTATGGTTCAATATATTAGGCGGCTGTGGACAAAATTGGAGAGAGTCCAAATCTCAAAACGTATAACACATGGATCATATCATGGTCTACACGAACGAAGTCCTGGATTCTGCTAGTTTTGTTATATGACTTAAATTTACAAGTTGAGTCTTTGCTTTTTATTTTTAATGGAATTTTAACTCATCGTTATTATCTATCGTTATTTTTATAAGTTTTCGTTAGTTGTAGCTATATTACAATATGAATGGAGAAGCCAGTACCTCCGGGTTGGGCGCGAGCTGCGTGCCGAGCCGCGCGGCCAGCGTGGGCGTGTCGGCGTCGGCGAAGGAGAAGGGCAGCGGCGCCACCATGCGCGCCAGCTCGTGCTCGGCCGCCTGCCCCGCCGCCTCGCCGCCGCCCTCCGCGCGGAACACCAGCGGCAGCCCCGTGCGGTTCACCACCCAGTACGCCGCAGAGATCGACACCTGCCACACATTTTTATCTACAATTTTGACGTAGCTAACGAGCATACAGTCCACTCGATGGTAAGTGATCACTACCACCCATTAGACATCCATGTAAGCAACTTCAAACAGAAAAAGGGTTTATCTGAATCACAAGTGCGTTGCTATTTTGGGGGCTACGATGATGGCCTCATATGAACCACCGAGTTAACTCTTCCACCGAAAATTAAGAACTGCATCACGCAAGAAATAGAGTCACTAAAATTGCTTTTAGTTATTAATCGAGATACGAATTAGGCTAGTACCGAATAGGGCTAGTTACCTTAACCCCATCAGTCTTCTTAATTGTAACCCTAGCGTTCAAGTACAATCGTCGCGAGCGCTGGTCGCGCAGCTTGAGGCGCGCGCTGAAGGAGGAGCCCGCGCCGCCGCCGCCGCCCGCCGCGCCCGCCGACACGCTCAGCGCCGTCGACCACCCGAACCCCTCCAGCTTCACGCTGATCTCCACGCCCTCCTCCACGTTCACCTAGCAAACAAACAATGTGGCAGGTTATAAGAAAAAAAAAACATACATACTTATACGCAAGTGATTTTCTCATTTGTATTTAAATATGTCTTTTAATATATTATTTATATCGTTAACGTTAAAGGTCATCAGTAACCTCCAAAGAAAAAAATAACATCGCTTGACAAACAAAAGAAAAATCGTTTTAAATTATTTTATCATAGCTAGTTTATATATAAATAAATAAATATTGGTGAAACATTACAAAGGTTACCTCATGAAAAGGTTTGGTGTCCCCGGGCGCGAGCGTGCCAGTAACACTTCCAGCGCGGTATTGCATCTCGAGAGGCAGCAGGTTTTCCAGCCGCAGCGCCGGCACTAACGTTAGCGTGTGTCCTGCGATCGGCTCCCCTCGCTCCGGCGGGAACCGTTCCCGGACTATTACACAGCAGAACCTAAAAAATATTTACATTTTCTATAATATCACTTTTGATACAGATATTTTGGAATACAAGATTAAGCTTTATTCGTTGGTAGGTAAATCGATGCGTATAAGTTGTGTAAACCGATGTGTATATTTGTTATAGATTATAATGCATATTTTTTATGATTAGCACTAGAATGTATACACAGCATGAAGGTTCTTCTAATGGTGCAAATTAGTCTGTCGGTCTAAAGATGTTTTTTTAACAATTAATATTAATACCCACTGGACACGCCACAGACTTTGCGCGTACACAAAAGTCGCTTTTCGTGTGTTCTTACGATAAGCTGATATGGAAGTGAGCACTATCGGTATTACCTGTATATCTGTCCGTGCGGCGCGGCGCACTCGTAGTGCGCGAGCGCGCGGCCGGCGGGCCCCGCGTCGCGCCAGTCGATGGCGGCGGGCGCGAGCGGCGGCGCGGGCGGCGGCGCGCGCAGCAGCGGCCGCGTCCACACCGCGGGCGCGCGCGCGGCCAGCGGCGCCGCCCACGCCGCGCCCGCCGCCACCTGCGCGCCGCGCGCCGCCCCGCCGCCCACGCCGCCCACGCTGCTCCACGCCGCTACGCACACACATACACACACGTACGTCAGCAGCGTAAAAATTCACTGTAATATCTTATTAAGAGATTTTTGTACTATAATTAAATTTATTGTATTACAAATGATTAAAATACCGATGACATCCAAGATCCTGTGATTTAATTGATATATTACATAAGGTGAATGTGGTATACAATTAAAAATACCGGAATATCCATCTTCAAATATGGTGGGGATACTGATAAACATACGTGAGATGCATTTACTTAAATACAACAAATCAGTACTTTACACACTACGACTACATCAAATACATGCTTACGCTACCTACTGAATCCTACAAATACTGTATATTGAATATAATAAAACTGTACAACATCTAACTATACAGCGAGTACAACACTGCACACAACATTCGTTACTACGGCACGAAGGCGAAGCACATGTATACACAGCGCAAGTTACCGCAGTTGTAAAATATAGGGTGCAAGGGGTGGAGCGGCTGCAGGCGGCGGCGCTGCAGCGCGGCCGCGCGCGCGCGCACCGCCGCCGCGCGCCCCGCCGCGCCGCCGCTCGCCACTGCCTCTACGCCTACACAACGGTCACCCTATGCTTTCAGACACACGAGAGGCACGGGGAGGTCATTTATACCGACGAATGCGAATCATTCATAAATGGTGCCCCATATTTCCAAATGCGATAACTTTTTACCAGTTTACATTTGTAATTTTAAACTGTAAGGAAAACTAAAATGTGACGAGTAGCATCCACTTACACAACTATAATCATGGGATGTAATGATAATTTAAAAAAGTAGCTCTCATGCGGAGTGGGAATTTTTAATTCTATTTCTTACATAGGCGTTATAAGGTATTTGAAACAATCATGGAAAGAAAAGACAAAACACAAGATAAGTTTTTAAATAGCTTACCGGCGCTAGGAGCGTAGTCGACGCGTACTTCCACGGGATGCGGCAGCTTGTTGACGAGCTGCAGCGCCGACCGGACCGTCACTAGCTTCCGAGCGGAGCCTTCCAGAGATACTTCTAGAACTATTCTTGCTTCTAAGCCGGATTGCTGAACATTAATGGTTTATTTTTCAATAGAATTTAACACATCCAACTACCGCAGCGACATGATATTAAAGCATTTTCATAATAAGAGGCTTTCGCGTATTTATCTCAACAATCAGCAAGTGCGACGTAAAACTCACAATGTGCGTGAGATGCCTGAAGAAGACGCCGACGCGGTCGACGCAGATGGGGTCGGGCGGCGCCCAGCCGTCCAGGCGCAGCGCCACGCGGTGCAGCGCCGCGCCGCCCGCCGCCGCGCCGCCGCCGCGCGCGCGCCCGCGCCGCGCGCCGAACGAGAACGGCTCCGTGTCGCCCGCGCGCACGCACATCCACGAGTCGTCCGGCCCGGAGGAGTCCTGCGCCTCACCGCTCTCGCGCAACCTTCAGCATTCACATATCGTAGCTTAAGTTTTAACACCGCGGATCTCAAAAAACGCAACTTTTCAGGAGAGCAAATAAACTGTCTCAAATAGTTATTTTCAATTCTACAACTACCAAATAATATATTGCGTTGAAAATATTAATACACTCATAATAAATTAATATTTTTAATGAAAATGTAACATGTTCCTATATTATTTTGAGATACCATTATTTCATTAACTCCAATTTTTTGAGTTACGCGATGTTAGAACTTAAGCGACGATATGTATTTGTATTTTGAAATTAATAAAGCACAACACAGGCTCTTAAGATTAAATTTACCCCTAGAGAAGCCAATAATATTTAAACACACTCGAACGTACTCATGATAGTACCATATACTAAATTAATTTTAAAATATCGAATAATATAAAACACTCACTCGTCAGAAGTAGTAAGTATGGTCGTGAACCACAATCGGTGTCCCGTAAGGTTGCGTAAGGCGTATGGCACGAACGGTGAACGCCGCCTGTGACCAGCCGGGCTACCTTTCGGGGACTGTTCCGTCGACACACTCTAAAATTTTAAATAACACAAAAAATCATATATTAAATAATAGAATAAGGTGAAAAGGTGTGTAGAATGTATCAGACCTGTGGCGCGTAGTAGTCGGCGGCCCAGTTGGCGCGCACGAGGCGGCACAGGTCGACGAGCGCGGACGTGACGTTGGTGTTGAGCGTGTCGGCCGACGTCACGTCCACCTGCACGCGCCGCAGCGACAGCGCGCTCGACAGCGTGTACTCCCACCCCGCTTCGAACCTGCTCATAATAATATACGTGTAATGTTACTACTTACATTTTATGGTGTTCATTAAAACTAAATGAACACATTTTAACAGATATCGTGTGATACTAAAAGTCGTCATTACGTATAAAATTAGTTATCCTACCATGGAATAAAAATGAATATTCCGCCTGTCTGTATGTCAGTAAGTTATAATAAAGGGCACGTAGGAGCTACGGTTACAGCATAGCAGTATACAGCTAAAGAGTGATAAGACTGGCAATAAGGAGTTTACCGCCAGGGTTCCAAGACAGGCTCCCAGCCAGAGAGCAGGCGGTTGTAGTAGTCAGCGGCGAGCTGTGCGCGCAGGCGACCGCCGCCCGCGCCCGCGCGCGCCGCGCCCTCCGCCGCACTCCCCGCGGTCCCTCCGCCCGCCGGGCTGCTCGGCGTCGCCACCAACAGCGGGTCCTCGAATGACTCCTCCACCTTCCGCAGGTCCTGTCACACCGCAGAAGCTTTATATTCACTATAGACTAAATTGTTGGGTACCTCCTTAATGATCTTGTGCGGTTGCTTACCTGTTCGACTTGAAGCTCCGCCAGCGAAACTTCCAGCAATGGCACATCTGAATCCAGGCAGTCGTCGATAACGCACAGCGTGACGCATTCAGCGTCCACCTGCATTTACAATAATGAACATCACACCTTAACATAAACTAATTGGTAGTGCAAGTCTTGGTATCAGTATATTTGTTTACGCTCTCTAAGTAAGAATGGCGATTAGATATGATTCATTATATTGTTTACCTGTATGGCTCGGAGCGGCCATATGGCGGAGGGCGGCGCGCGCGGCGCGGGCGGCGGCGCGGCGGGCGGCGCGTGGCGCGCGGCGCGGGCCCAGCGCGGCGCCGCGAACTGCGCGCGCGGGGACACGCCGCCCAGCGCGCCCATGTGCAACTTGTTCGCGGGGGCGTCTACCGTGTTCGCTTGGGATTCGGATTTGCCTGAAAAAAAATACATATTTAAGTATTATAACATATAAAAATATCTAGTTTATATGTTAGTAGGTTGATGAGCTTACCGGATAACGCTACCCGTGCTTGCTCCGGTAGCGACTGTAACATGGACGCGAACATACGCATATCGTGATACGATAAGCGTAGATTGAGCGTGCCCATCGTGATCTGGAATTAGTACATAATTTATAACATATAAATCTAAATTATTAAAAATTAATAATAATACCAATAAATAGTAAGCAAATTAAATTGACTTCAGTTAGTACAAGTTCGAATGGCGTGTGTTATACTAACGTGCAGCAGGCGGTCGCGGTGCAGCGCGGCGGTGAGCGCGGCGGGGTCGAGGATGGACAGCGCCGTCTCCTCCTCCAGCCCCAGCACGCACGAGAACACCTCCAGCTCGCTCACCTCGCACACCAGCGCCGGCTCACCCCCACCCCCGCCCCCAGCCCCCGCGCCGCCCTCCGCGCCGCCGCCCGTGCGGTATGTGATCACCGTGGTGCTCTGCAATATGTTCAATATATATATTCATCTGCTGGCAAATATAATGTCTGACCGAAACCAATAACCCAGCAAAAATAGAAAATATTTGACGAATTAACTTCAATTACAAACAATATTCCCATTTAATAGGTATAGATATACAATATCATCTTAACTTTTTCTATTAAAATTGTATTTATTACATACCTTAAGTATGACGGCATTGGTATCCCACACAGATGCATCCTCCACGAGAACCAACTGCGAATCTGTGATATTTAGTTTTAACTCCATTTGAGTGACATCGCTTACGGGTTTAGTCGTTTCACCAACCACGCCATCTAGTAACAAGTCATCGCTAAAAGCAAAAATATAAATATATTTACAAGTAGAAGTTGAACATATACGTATCATGTTATTTTTTTAAATACATACAGGTGCAACTGGTCAGGGTCGGCGGCGGGCGGAGGCGACTGCATGATGAACTGGTTGGCGGCCTCCCACCAGTCCAGAATCGCCATCAGCCGCATGTTGTTTACCAGAATGGTGTACGCTGAGGAGTCTTGCCGTTTCCTTCACATATCGAATTTAAACTTAAATGACAAGAATCAATTGCAAATCATATGATATATTTTTTTTTCGTTAAGTAACAGGTGACAAGTGACGCCCTAACTTTAATGGATCGTATTGATATGATCGAACATAATGATACATTATGTGCCTGCGCTCATAAACATAGGCACTAAAAATGCTACAACAATACTTTATCTTAGTAAAAATAAATATGTAATTTTACTAATAAAAATGAAAAATTAAATCATTAGGTAGAAGAAAAATGAAATATATTATCCAAAATGGAGTTTATAGTAACAAACCCCATTGTGATATTTTTTTTTATAATAACAAAATCTATTTATTCCCCCGTCTGATGAAGGATCCTTATAACGGTGACTTTAGTGGTAAAAATTCAACCTAATATTTTTTTCGTTATTTTATGTGTACTACTCGACCAAAACAATTAGGCGCACGACAGTTGAAACGTCATTAGAACTAGGGATTTCTCACACCGATACGAAGTATATTCTATTACCAAATACCAAAAGTATGTAGGTATACCAATAATAAAACATACACCATAGTGGTGTATATTCAATAGTCGAGTATTTATTAAAGCACTTTCATGTGTTTAATATATTCGCAGGCATGGAATATTTTCTTTCTTTTATTATTTGTGTAAGAGACTGATGCCTGTTGCAGCACACATTCGATTTTCGACTTGGGAGACAGGAATATTGAGCCCAATACTCTTCTTTTGTTAAAAAAAAAATGCATATTTTGTATGTAAGAGTCCTTTTTTCTCCACGAATAGTCTTTTTCTAACTCATTTTGAGGTTTATTGACGAATAATCAACTAATTTAATAATAACTTTAAAAAATCAACAATCACTCATTAAACTAACATTATAACGAAATAACAATAAACACGTGCTGGCTAACGTAAACACCTAGACGATACACGACTGCACGTCCCTAGTGGATGCGCGGGGTAAGAAGCGAGATGCGGGGTATTGAACCACTTTTGTTTTATGCGCCTAATTGTTGTGGTCAAGTAATACTATCTGTTCTGTAAAACCGACCTGGCGTGCACCTCGGCCTGCACGCTGTGGCGGTGGTCGGGCAGCGGCTGCACGATGTGGCTGAACACGTTGCCGCGCCGGTTGGCCGGCTCGTCGTTGTACCGCGTGTCGCTCACCAGGATCTCCTGCGTGGTGCCAATAGGTTTTAATTCACATTAATCGGAAATTGAATTATTTTACAATAAATAATAATTTAATCTTTAATCCGTTTATAGAAATGAATGAATGCGCTAAAGCCACTTAGAACGAAACAGATGAAAACCTACGTATTATCGAATATTAGGATTATCTATTTGAATTGTCTGTTTTTTAATTATTGACGAATTTTAATTTTAATTTAAATTTCATATATTATCTTGACCTGAGACCCGGACTGTTAAACGCATTGATCGGCACGATGGCTGTTACAGTAAGCAAGACACGAGACAAAAAAAAATGGAATAAAAATATAACCTGCGAGACGAGGTCGATGTCCTGGCTGAGGTCGGAGTAGTTCTCGACGAGCAGGCGCGACTTGATGAAGTTGATGCAGGCCAGCGGCGGCCGCGCGCGCGCGCCGCGCAGCCGCAGCGCCACGTCCTGCAGGTCCAGCTTCATGGACCACGTGGGCCACACCTGCCGCACGGACACGCGCCACGTCAACATCGAGGGCCTTAATACACTGTGTTGGCGCGGTGTGCGCTGCTGATATTTCTTGCAAATCATCATTATAGATACGAAATATCTAATGTATGTACAAAATATCTAATCAAATCGATCGCTGGCGTGGTGACGCTTGGCATGGAAGAAAATCACATCTTCAATAAATTAGTATAAAATGTATACCATTGTATACTGCATATTGTATTAAAAAATAACTAACTATAACCATAATATGTTTAGGTATTTGGAAATCAATAACAATTTATATTTAACTTTTTTTCATTTTAAATTTTATAACTTGTTTGTTCACATTTATTACGAGAACTAGCAGACCCCCGCGACCTTCGTTGGCACGAATCATAATCCATCCGTTCGACTTTTAAGGTCCACTGTTCAACAACTGGTCAATTTTCAAACTAATTTTAATATTTTCAACCATAATCATAATTTTTAACCCTGATAGGCGACGAGTTTCAATAAACTACAAAACACGTCCTCGATCAATTCTGTCAAAGAATGTTCGTCTGCAGCGTCATGTCCGCCACTGCGCCGCGTTACGTACCCGGTTAGCGGGCACGGCGGGCGCGGCGGGCGGCGGCGGCGGCAGCAGGTCGGCGCAGGGCTCGGCCAGGTTGTGCGCCAGCACGCCGCGCACCAGCGCGTACTGCGCCGCGTCCAGCGACAGCTGCAGCGTCGACAGCGCGCCCTGCAGCGTCATGTCCGCCACTGCGCCGCGTTACGACCGACATCAACAATTATATCATCGTATATACAATGAAATATTCATCTGTACTTATTGACCTCATTGACAAAAAATGTGTTTATTTTGGTTACAACATAAGTTATACTGTTTAGATTAGTTTTTTTAATTGCTTTATTCGTACGTTATCTTAGTATGTTATACGTCCTTGTTGTATCTGACAATATTACAATACACTGTTTAAAATTTGTGTTTTAGAAACAGTGTTATGTTTTCTTCCATGAATCCACACACTACCTGCATTTTCAAGCATAATTTAAAGTACATTGCTTCGCACAATTATATACGAATCTGTCACATTTTTGTGACACATTTTGGTAAGAACCGCTCACGCCTTTGTACTATAAATAAAAAAAATCAGCACTACACATCGTACATAAGAAAACTAGTTTATTTGCACGCGCATTTGCCATGTTCAACTTCTATAAAAAGTGAATGAGTTACGTGTTATAACAGGGTGTGTGTATACGGACCGTCGTGCGCGTCTCCGATGCGCGACTCGAGCGCGAGCGTGAGGCGCGCGGGCGCGGGCAGCAGCGGCGGGCCGGCGCGGCGCACGGCCAGCCCGCGCCCGCCGCGCGCGCACCACAGCGACACGCCCTCCAGCCGCACGCTGCGCACGTCCAGCACCGACCGGCACGCTGCGCACACGGGTAACATTCTGATATACAACCGATACTATTCACATGTTAAATATCATCTCTTATCAGAATAAGAGGAGTTAAAATCAGTCTTACATTCCGTAATGAGTATTTTTTTAAACACGAACATTTCAACATCCTTGTAACATCCATTTTAACTATGTTCATAATTTGGAAAATACCTATACGACAACTTCACTCAACGGCTCACAGACCGGTTATTGTGTTTCGGAGAAAGAGTATAGTTACCAATTGGTATAACTTCAAATAAAACTTATATTTTATATTTAAAAAGAAAAAATATGTGTGAACATTTTAAATACACGTTCCAATCTCCAACATGACTCACGGTTATCAGGGTCGAGCAGCGTGCTGACGGTGTCGGGGTCGCCGGCGCGCTTGAAGCAGTTGTCGAGGTGCAGCTCGGTGAGCTCGACGGCCAGCGCGGCGCGGCTGCGGCCCGACACCGGCACCACGATCAGCGGCGCCGCGCAGCGCGCCGACAGCCGCATGCGCTGCGCCCGGCTCGAGTCGATCACCGCGCTCGACACCTGGACAACACGTTGGAAAATTTATTAATTGGGACTGTTAAAATATCTTACTTTTTCTTTATGTTGCACGATTTTATTTTAAACACCATGATAATATTGATGTTGATAATTAAAGCACCAACAGCTTAAAAATAAATCCGCAAATTCTAAGTACCAGTCATCATACCACTCTCCTAAATAATGTAGGATATTGATTAAACAAAATAAATCGTTAAGCGCGTTAACTCATTAATTCAGGTGCTATTGGATTATTTAAAAAAAAGTAATAGAAAACACGTTATGCAGTTTGTAAAAAATATATAATAACCCACTTTTCGTCTCGCTTGCATGATGACACGGCGCAAAAGACTGAAGTCTCTGGCGAATGCCTGTAGCTCTAGTATAAAGCGTCGTGTGTGCACGTACGTCACCGGTCCCATTTCCACTGATAGACTGGTCTCGTGACCCGCCGCAGCGGCTTCGGAAGGGCTGAGTCTAAAATATACACAATCAATTTCATACCAATAAACTACAATATATCATATTAATAATTAATATTTGGAAGGTTCTACCGAAAGCTGATTTATTGAGATGCCGAACATGTCAAATCTAGTAAGTGAAACTTTAACGTAAAATTATGGCTATTTAAGTTCAGGATATCCTCACACTTCATGTAGTAATATTAACTTACCTGTTGTACTGTATGGTGAGCGCGTGCGTAGTGCGCGTGCGCAGACGGTCGCGCCACAGAGGCGCGCGCGGCGCCAAGTCGGAAAGCGCTAACGCGCCGAGCCGCGCGTGCACGCTGCGACCGCCGCCCGCGTGCCCGCGCACGTGCACGCGCGCGCGTGACACCAGCGCGCGGCACGCGTCCCCGCGCGCGCCCACCACCACCACAGATAGGGAGCGGACGCTCATCTCGGTTTCGCTCGCTACTCCTCCCTCTGACACTGAGGTTTCTGCTTCTGCTATTGGATTGACACATATATTACAGTGTTAGTATACATTATACGTTTTAAATTTGTTGGATAGGCGTAAGACTGCATATTGATTGACTTACGGTTAGCTGGATGATGCGGCTCCGTTGAAGGTGGCGTCGATGTAGGCTCGTCGCCCGCGACTCCAAAAAAGTCTAACACTGCCACCCAGCTGTCGATACTCAACACGAGCTTCAGGCAGTTGAATTCAACTTTTGTCAATTTACCCACCTAATTTGGAAAATAAATATCATTATACAATGAATTTTTTTTTCAGATATCAATTTGACATTGAACTATCGTATTTATTTAAAAAAATCTTAGAAACCACGACTAACAAAAAAAAGGTAATGAATTATTGACAAAGAAAGCGGTAACTCGTACAAGTGGTAAGTGTTCGCATAAGCGGCATCACCTTATTGTAGAGGTCGTGGAATCTTGGATGCGTGCGGTGTCGCTCGTGCACGGAGAGCCAGACGAGGTTCCCGGCGCAGTCGGCGCGCTCCCCGGCGCTGGCGTCGCTGGCGTCGTCGCGCGCGCGCTGCTCGGGCGAGCAGGGCGGCGTCGCGCCGCACACGCTCTCGCGCTTGTCCCGCCCCGGCCGGCCCGCGCGCCGCGAGCGGCCGCGGTGCTGCACGTAAACAATTAAAGTTTTTCGCTGCATTGTAACACAAATTGTAAGGATGTCTATTGTAAGGCACAGAGCTGGAAATGCAAGTAACCTTAATGAGGTGAAATACCAACAACCAATAGACTTTTTTTTATATCTAAAAAAATATAATTGTAACAGAAAGGGAGAGATTAGCCTGCCTGATCAGTATATGCGCCAATATTTCAATGAAATTTAAGATAAACGCACTGCAATGCACTAAATATTCAAAAATACTGAGGAAAAAAATAATAATTGATATTACTAACATTTATTGTTTCAAATTCTTAAACAATACCCAAAAAATTTTTGCGAACTCACCTCGCGATCTGTTATGCCTTCTACGATATTCAGTTCACTGGGCAGCGAGATAGAATTGTGCTTCATGTATTGTAGCGAGCTCGCAACGGATACGTCGTCGGGGAACTCCGTGATGAAGTCCGGGCACGACTTGGACACGTAGACGGCCTTGGGCGGCATTGGCGGCGTGTGCGACACCATCAGCATGCGGTGCTTGGAGTCCGGCTCCTTGGTTAGATCTTCCATTGTGATTGAGTGAAGTGATACCTGGTTCATATTTATTTGTCATAAAATATGTTCAAATCACTTATTAATTTTGTATCTTACTTGTTGACAAGACTAGGATTTTTTGAAAAAGGAAAATTACTTCTTTAAATTTATTAAAATTACCAACCTGTAACGTAGTCTCATGCGGGTGCAGATGCTCGTGTTTGAGGGAGAATTCCCGGAATGTGAGAGCTACTAAACTGCGTTCTCCGCCTCCTAGATCCGCACGGAGTTCCACCGTAAAAGTCGGGAGTTCAAACGCAACTAGAATTAAATATTTAATGCATACAGATTAAGAGTATAAAACATATTATACAATATCGTCTAATGATTATAACGGGTATTCGGTAAGTGTGAAATGGAAAAAAAAATAACATGCATACGAGTTGGACGGGACGTATTTTATTATACTTAAAAGTGGTAATAAATCGTAAAATTAGTCGTAAAGAAGAAAATCGGCAGCTGGTGTTAGAACAAAGTGTGTAGGGTAAAAGTGTTTTGTCCCTGTAGTTCCGGGATCAGAATGGGGCTACGGTATCCTCTGCCTGTTGTAAGAGGCGACTAAAAGGGGTTTCCGGGGTTGCGGGCGGTAAGAGTGGGAGCTCGGACCGTCCAGCCAAGTGACCCCGCGAAGAACGATGGCATGTGTGGCTGCATGCCGTCATAAGCTCCGAGAGACACGGTGAGCATCAATCGGTCATCAGGGAAGGGCCCAAAAGGGGCATTGCGCTCGGAGGCCTCCGGTTGAGGTTGTTTTGAGATCCCCGAGTCCTCTTTATAGCGCTGAGGAGGGCCAACGGGGGGGGGGTTAGTGAGGTAAAAATCCCGCATAACCCAGCGTTGCTCCCACGGCGTTGAGTACCTTTTGAAGGTTTCCCTTTCGAAAACAAAAAAAGGGTAAAAGTGTTTACCGGTGAGCGGCGTGTGCGCGGCGCGGGGTGGGGCGCGCTCGGCGTCGCGCGGCGGCGGCACGGCCAGCACGGCGGCGCGCAGCGCGGGGTCCAGCCGCAGCGTGGGCACGGCCGGCTCCACCAGCGGCGCGCCGCCGCCCACGCGCCCGCCGCCCTGCGGGGACGCACCGCATGTTATATGCTACACTACTGTGCTCAGTCACACCGGTCGCACGGACAACTTAAATTAAACTATTATAATAATTAACTTATAATCTGAACAAAAAGGCCATAAGACAATAATAATCTAGTGGTTTAAAAATAACGTTTCTGTTGATCAGTCGGAATTCGGATCAAATCAAATAACGTTATTTAACAATCAACAAAGGTATTATCCAAAATTTTTTATACTTGAGTTTTATAATAATATTTTTTGGAAATGAAATGTCTTTATTTTGTATAGGCCTGCGGGGGCACTTACAAATTGTCAGTTACATTTTTTTTCTTACACTACCACCGGATCGGAATACGACCTCAACTGAGAAGATCCGGCAAGAAACTCAGCGGGTTTGTCTTTTTTTCTTATTTATATCCATTTTTTTTAATATTATTACAATCATGTTTTTTTTTACATGGTAATGAAAGTTTTAAGTTTACCAGTGCACATTTCAATAACTTCGAAGTAGCAAATGAGCATTTTACACGCAGAGATACATTGCTACTCATAAGAACTGGTCGCCTCATATTAAAATAAGCCGACAGCATATACAATGTAACGAATTATAACTAACACGTTCACTCAGAAAGAAGTACTAACTAAATCTCAAAAATACTAAAAATTACCTCAGAATGCATAGAAACGTTCGAGGTGGAGGCGGAGTCAGTGGCGTCGTGCGAGGAGCCGCCCACCCAGCGCAGCGTGTCCAGCAGCTGCTCGTACTGCTCGCGGCTCGCCGTCACGTGCAGGTCGCCCACCACCTTGCCGCTGATAGAGCACTGGACACAAAAGAAAAAAAAAACATCATTAAATTATTTAAGAGATTCACTAAATGATTTCGGTTGATCTAAGCTCATGTTAATCTGACAGTTTATTTAATCAAAACATTAAAATCATACACTCACTCGGAAATCGTTTAATCTGCCACATTAATAAAATATTTGGTACATTTTTATAAATCCACGTAGCAGACAAGCATGCAGTTAACCGATGGTAAATGATCACCGCTGTGGATATTTGCGACATCCACTCTATATAAAACGGAGACTGTATCTGAAGGTTATCACAAATGTTTTGCCATGTCTCTAAGCTACAATAAAAAACTACGATAAAGTAAACCACCATCCACTCCATTCTACCGTATTTTACTTGTCTCGTATTTTAGTGATTATTAATAAAACGTCAGCGCGTGGTAACCTGCGGCCCGTCGCAGAGCTGGTCGTAGGCGACGGTGAGGCTGAGCTCGGTGTCGTGCAGCACGGGGCGGCCGCGCGCCGCGTCGTACATGTCGGCCATGCTGGCCGCGCCGCCCGCCAGCTGCGCACGCAGCTGCTTCTCGTCCACCTCCAGCTGGTACGTAAAGTTATGACTATGTTATTTATTAAATTACTGAAATCTTGATGAACTTACTAGCTTTTATATTACTATTTAATTGTAAGTGGTTATAACTGTTCAATGTCGGTCATTTATCATTTACTTCTATTAAACGATTCTATTTAAATGACTCTTAATAAACTTTTAAGTACACTATTTAATATTAAACATAGCGATACCTTACTTCACTGATAAGGCAGAAAAATATGTGAAAAAAGTGCCAGCAAAGTCTAACCATGAAAAACTAATCACTTAAAATCGTACCCAGACAGCACTCAGGTGAGGCTGTATGTACGTCGGGTGATAATTCTACAACCGATTCGAAAATGGACAATAAAGGAGTGACTGGCAGCAAGATGTGCGTAGTGCATACTCACGGAGACGAGCGAGATGTCGCGCACGCGCACGCTGTAGAGCGCGCGGGCGGGCGGCGCGGGGCGGTTGGCCAGGCTCATGCGGCCCAGGTGCGCCACGAACACCGCCGCGCTGTGCGCCGCGCGCGCCACCACCGCCACCGGCGACTCCAGCTCCACGCACACGCTGCATGGAACGTGCACGACAGGGATTAGCTACTTGTCAAAGTCAATGCTCATCGGATAACATCGGATTTCGTATCTACCCGTAAGAAACTTTATTTATGTCTAGTCACAGAAATAAATGCAAAATAATTCATATACCAGCATGTAACATTTAGAGCTATATCGCACGCTAGAATATTCAATGGGCGTATATACAAAAGAAATATCCAATGATATTACTAAACTATTGAGCCCAAGCTATATGAGCTTCGAACCAGTAGATAGAAGTAAAAAAGGGCAACATTACCTGAGTATGATGTTCTGATGTTCGCGCTCGTGCTCGCGCTCGGAGGGGTCGTCCAGCGACGCGCCCGCACTCATCGTGCGGCGCCGCGGCGACACGCCCTCCACCGACTGCGATAACCGCGGGTTCGAGTATAGGGTCTCACCCCTGCATGCCAATAATTAAATTTATATGTCTAACATCAATTTAAATTCTTATATCTAGTTATGTTTAAATAACCTTGCCACTTAGTAAATTACAAATTGTAAAAATTATATTGTATCGACATAATACTTAATTCAGTTATAAGACATTGAGAAATAAAAATACAAAAAGACATTAAATGCAGCAGGATAACTTTTTGACAATTAAATCTTACCAAGTAATTACTGATAATATAATAAAAAAATTGTACAATCGTTTTGTATATGGTGATCGTTTTGTATATGGTGGTCGTTTTGTATATGGTGGTCGTTTTGTATATGGTGATCGTTTTGTATATGGTGGTCGTTTTGTATATGGTGGTCGTTGCATGTTATTAAGGCGTCACCTGGGGTGCACGAGGCCGATGGCCATGTCGGCGGCGGCGGCGCGGATGGAGCGCGCCAGGTTGGCGAGGTACTCCTGGAACTGCGCCAGGCACGAGCGCAGCTCGCGCAGCAGCGGGCCCGAGTGCGTGTACCACACGCTCGCCACGTGCACGTTCACCTTCACCTCCACCACTGCGTACCACACACGCTGACATGTTAATTTTGTTACCTCTCCCACTATGTCAGGTTACAGTTACTTATTAATGTACTTTTTGAGACACTAGAACGCTAAAACTTCTATGGTCGTTTTGATTTGTAAAAATTATGACTAAGTCGTAAATAGTCTAAAATTCTACAGGAAAAGTGTCACTACCACAATTATTGCTAATTTAACGCAGTTTTTCTTGGTGGCAGAAAGTGAATGCCGCCGGACTTATATATGAGTGAAAACGCATCTGCGGTTGCCTAAGATAACTAACAAAATATAATATGTCGGTTAGGGGTGCAACAGTGACTGAATATAAAACTTATGAGCATGCATCGACATTAAAAAAGAATGATCTTGTACCGGGAGGCTCATCACCATCGGAGGGCTGCACAGTGCGCGAGATGGAGAAGAGCAGCGCCTTGTCGTCGGGCGCGAGGTGGTCGTGGTGCGCGGCGTGGTGGGGGTGGTCGTGGTGGTCGTGGTGCGGCGCGGGCGCGCGGCCGGCGCACAGGATGCGCGCGTGCAGCCCCGCGCCCTCGCACAGCGCCACCACCTGCACGCCGCCCAGCGACCCGCTCACCTCGATGCGGGGGCCGTCTGATGAACACAACCATTGGCTTTTAAACTCATACAATTATTATTGTGCCCTCAACTCGTTACGCGTGTATAAATTTTAATATGTTTAAAGACGCCTTGCGTATTGCTCATTTAGCTGCTGCATCAAGTATAGAAAACGATTGGCGTTCGAACAAATTCGGGGTGTATATTGACACATCTAGCTTCCATAAAAAGCTCGACCGAGCTGAAATTGATATACATAAGGGGATGACACTAATATCAGTAAAAACTAAAATTACCAAGCGTGGCCTGTATGCGCGCCTCGCCGAGCGTGGCGGTGGCCACCTTGCTGGCGGCGGGCGCGCCGTGCCGCAGCGCCGCGCGCACCAGCAGCACGCCCAGCCGGTGGAAGTCGAACGTCACCTCCGTGCGCGCGCCGCGCTATGGATACGGAACACTTGTAACTTATACATTCCTAATTAGTATGTCAGGAAGAATCAAAGGATTCTACGTCTGTATTCGCGACGTTTATATACTAATCTTTTCTTCACCTTGCGCTCCTCAGGCGGTGCCACCGGCGACATGACAGGCGAGGTGGCGGGCGACATGGCGGGCGAGGCCGCGGGCGGGCTGACGACGGGCGGCGGCGGCTCCGCGCCCGCCTTCTTGCCCGCGCCCACCACGCGGTGAGCAAACCCGATGAGCTCCACTATTGTTTCTTGGTTCGCTGAGAGAAAATAATACGACTGGTTACGACAAATATGTTTAAAAAGTAGCAATCATGTTATAAAATATTTATATATGAACTTACCGATTACATCCAAATTATTAAATAGAATATTCGCGATCCTCAAGTCTTCCGAGTCACCGTCACCTTTCACAAAACACAGTTCTATAGCTATTAGTGCTTCCGAGTCGACTAAACCGGGCGCCGCCCACCCGTTGGTGCTTCCCCAGACGTTCGCGTCCGCGCTCCACGCCGTAGAAGTCTGCTCCCATGCGGGGGCGTAGTCCCACGCGGAGGCACTGCCCCACACGCTATCCGCGGTGCCGTAAGTGTTGCTGCTGGTACTGAAGCTGCTTCCCATCCAAGGTCCCGGGCTCGTGCGCTCTGGATCTGGATCTGAATATGTAATATACCATCACTGCATTAGTAAAATCTTGAATGTGGTTTTAATATTATTTTAATATCATACTAATTAATCTAAAGGTTCGTCCTTATAATTCAAAATGTTCAAAGAAGCTATAAATTATTATTTATAATCCGTCATTATATAAGTAGTATGTGTAGTGTGTGTACGCACTGTGCGCGTGGTGCAGCGAGTGCAGCGCGCGGTGCAGCGCGTGCGGCGTGGGCGGCGGCGCGGCGCCGGCGGGCGACGCGGGCGACGTGGGCGACGTCGGCTCCGACCCGCGGATGCTGCCCGACGCCGTGTCCATGCTGGAGACACACGCTGCTCATTATCACTTCTTTATACTACTACCATATTTGTACAAATATATAAATACAACAAGTCAAACAAGACAAAAAACAAGTCGTATTCAAACGTTCTTAAATTTTCTAAACTATTAACACCGACGCAATAACAAAAATAAAATGCGATAAAAATATTCAAGTACATTTTATTAAGTAAGTTGGTAATAAAATTATCCTGATGCTAATTTTTATTCTCAGGTTAAATAAGTACAACATAATTATATTCCCTCTATCTGTTTAGACTATAACAATAACGGAAATATAGATATAATTGTAGTGTTTACCCGACGTGCTTGTGGCTGGCGACGAGCAGCTCGAAGTCGGGCCCGTAGGCCTGCAGCGCGTCCACCAGCAGCAGCGAGTGCACGGACAGCGACAGCGCGGCGTCGGCCGGCCGCGCGCTCAGCGCCGCGCGCACGCCGCACACCTGCACCTCCGCGATGCTGCGCCCGCGCGACTGCACCTGCGCACGTACGGTGCGTTCCATTACTCGTTCACAAACTCCACGCTCACGACCGCAGATTTTCCCGTTCCACTAGCTTGTGAGCGTTACTGATATATTCTCTAGTGGAACGATCACTTCGACCCACCTTATTAGATGGGTCGTCGTGAGCTTCGCGTGAGCGTAAGTCATGACGTCATGAGTGACGTTTTCGCCGCGACCACAATGACCGCGGTCGTCTTGTGAAACGACGTTTTGGGCATTTAGGGCATTGTGAGCGCCATGTACTTTTTCATAAATTTAAAGTAACAAAAGGCATAGAGTCCACCTGATGTGAAGTCACCAATCACGTCTATTGACATCTGTAAGTCCCCTCAGATAGATCAGTCTTACTTGAGGTTGGTCATAGGCAGGGGCGTCTATAACCTATAAGTGGCCCTGGGCACGTAAGAATTATGACCATAGTAAGTCGTTATCGATTGTTATTTGTTCGCAAACGACCTAATTCGGAAGGAAGAATTGCTTTTGCTTGACGACCTTTTTTTGATCATCACACTGGAATCTGTATACTTCTGACGACGATCCTCCTCTGAGGGCTCCTTTACACAAACTATTATGCTCAACACTATTGTTAATTAAGTAGGAGCTTAAAATCATTTTAAATTTAATATATACAAAATATATTAAATAAATAGCAATCTTTAAGTATGACTTAATATCACTTTACTGTCTTATTCTTAGGTCGTTTATACTAGTACTAGTACTAGTTAATATTAGATAGGCGAAAGTTTGTGAGTATATGTTTGTTACTTTTTCACGCCTAAATGCCTGGAGCGATTTTCATAAAATTTGGTAGGGAGTTAGCTGACACTCTGGATTAACATATAGGCTACTTTTTAATGTGGGAAAATATCTTACTCCCACGGGACAATCGATACATCGATTCTTTTAACGCGGGCGAAGTTGCGAGATTCAGCTAGTTTAGTATATGCAAGACTTCAACTAAGAAAGTACCTCTAAGGACATTTGGTCGATAGCGAACTGCAACATGAATAACGTCGCATTCTGATGCGCGGATTGCTCCGATCGTTCGGTCTCCGAAGATTCACTGCTGTCCTCTTCCTCCTCCTCTGTCAATCCCTCTCCGTTTGGTGGTTCCTTCGGCCTACAGTAAGATTACATAAATTTAAGAACACTGTAATTTTGATATGACATCTATATTTCGTAAGGTATCATGAACACTCAAACAATAATGGTGGCAGTTTGAATATGAGGTTTTTGTGTATGTGCGTGCGAGTGTCTGTCTCTGTGCGTGCGCGTCTCCTTTCTCTCAGTCCGTGTGTGTGCGTGTGCACGTGGGTGTGTATCGCTCACGTGTGCGGGTCGGGCGTGGCGGCGGCGGCGGCCAGCACGGCGCGCACGGCGGCCAGCTTGCCCTCGCTGAGGTGCACCACGAGCGCGGGCAGCGAGCCGCACAGCGCCGCGCGCGGCCACTGCGGGTCGCTCGTCGCCACCACGCGACGCTCCGCCTGACGAACAATATTTCACGTGAACATACTTTAAAGTAAAATACCAAATGTATTTTCTACGTTGCTCAATCGACGGAATATTTAGAAAATAGTTGAATAAAAAAATATGATGAATTTAAAGTAATCAATGGTGCAAATTTTTGACAATATATATTGAAATAATCATTAAAATATACATTTTAAACATTATTATTTTTAACAAACATATTTTTACATGAACATTTTAAATATTTTAAACATGATGCAAATAAATTAATTAAAAAAAAGCACGCTGACCTGCAAAGATATACTGAATCGATCTAGTAAATGCAATGCTGACGTCGACTTCGTGTGAGCATACTTCCAATTATCTCGCGCGCGTCCCACGAGGATTTGTAAATCGCTCAATTCGATTTTATATCTGAAATCAAATTTTAGTCAATGAAGATGTGACGTAGGAAATTTATATAAGCGTATTTATTAAAACTTAAAGATATTTAAAAGTCTATTTAAAAAAATCCATTAATTTCAAATTTAGCATATGTTCTTATTATCATTACTGTACGGTCTCGTACAAATGTTAAGTCAGCATTGTTCGTTTCCGTCATCGCCGCCTTATTCAGTTCACGTCATTACCGCGACCGCGTACAACGTGTGCTCATAATCATTCAGTCAGTTTAATCATTATCAGTTTAATTAATAAATCAGTTAATTCAAACTTTGATACAAATCTTTTATTAACTTGATGTATAAACCGTACATCAATTTGGTCCTTCGAACTATAACCTGCGGGACCTCGTGCTTCGTATAACCTAACGGGCAGTGGACCACGTGGTGAATCAGTGCATAGTGTGGAGTTCAGTGGTCACTTACATCGGCAGCAGTGATCTTGCAGCCCACAAGCAGCACATCAATCAGCACAACACATCACGAAGCTATTGGGAATAGCAGCAACGCAGCAGCAGCAGCAGCAATCAGAGCCGTAGGCAGCAATCAAAGTAAGATCTTTCCATTTTTTCTTACCTTTATTTGTATACTATGGAGGATCTTTATATTTCACAAGTCGAAATTGTTGAAGCAATTAAAACTTTGCATCGTAATTATAAAAAAGATGGTGAGGGTCGTAAGACCCCAGACTACTTTCAACGTCGAATACAACAGCTTGACTCTTACTGGTCGGAGTACCAGTATAATCATGATCGCATCATTTCGGTAGGAAGCAGAACTCATGCGTATTTTGTAAATTCTGAGTATGAACAGACACTTCAACTGTACAACTCAGTGAAGGGTCATTTTAGCCAACATCTCAAAGCATTGAAACAGGCTAAAACGACTGAGATTGTAGATAGTCAACAGCCAGGTAGCAGTGGCCAACATTCTGAAGAAAAACCGGAATTGGGTAACAACAACCAGTCAAGTGCTTCTGATCAGCCTCCTCTAGAGGCGAAGATGACCCCTGTCAGGTCTCGAGGCTCCTTGAGCAAAATGGACGAAATGCTACGGAAGCAGTCTGCCAATTTTAAAGCGTTTGATAGGACAGTCAGCAACATAGACGTCAACAGTCTATCTGAAAAATGGGAGTTCGATGATGCTTTAAGATCTTTACTAAGCAGATGGTCGGTGATTGATTCATTACATTGGGAGATCGAAAGTGTAACAGATGGAGAGGAGATTTTGTATGAAAACAAATTTAACCAATATGAGGCGATGTTTAACAGCCTCAAGAAGGAGATAAATGGTAAGATGTGGTCTGAGTGTCATAGGGAGAAAGCTACACCACAAATTGATGTTCCAACTTTTACTGGCAATTTTCACAGTTGGGTATCCTTTAAGGATTTATTCACTGAAACCATTCACAAAAATAGGTCCTTATCTAATTCACAAAAAATGCAGTATTTAAAAAGTAAGCTTCGCAATGAGCCTGAAAAATTAATACAACATTTACATGTTACCTCTGAAAACTATTAAGTTGCCTGGGATATTTTAAATCAACGTTACAATAACATGAAATTAATTTTTAATTCGCATATGAACGTTTTAATGAATTTGTCAAATATGCAAGTACAGTCAGCAGCGGGGATTAGAAGAATCCACGATACAACTAACGAGTGTTTACACGCGGTGAAAAACCTTGGGGTTAACATATCGAATTGGGATCCTTTAGTCGTGTACCTAATTGCACAAAAATTGGATTCCGACACGCATAAAGAATACATCGAATCTTTGCAAAAACCAAGAGATTTACCATCGCTTCAGGAGTTTTTGGACTTTTTAGAAATGAAATTTACTGCTCTTGAGTCATCAAAACGAAAATCAGACAACGTTAGTTTAGTTCATCCTCAGCAACGCCAACAACAGAATACTCGTTATACGCAGCAATTTTTAAATCCTAAAAAATCTCAATATTTTAAGCCCTGTAATAATTATCAAAATATACCTAATAAAACCTTCAATTCAAATCATAAAACTTTCCGTTCTACCATACAAAAATGCCTTGTTTGCGGAAAAGACCACGGTATATTTAATTGCAAAACGTTTCTCGAATTTCAACCCGAGGTAAAACGTCAAACGTTGTTAAAATTATCGTTATGCAAAAATTGTCTGTATAAACACGAAGGTAAAGAATGCCTTTCTACACGGACTTGTCGTGTTTGTAAGGGTCAACATAATACAATATTACACGAGTTATTCACTGTGATATTGAATGACGCGACGCCTTCCTCATCAAATACAGAATCAATACCGCTAAAAAACAGCATGAGCGTTTTACAAGAAGATACACAGGAGGTCTTGTTGGCAACAGCTCTGATAAGAGTCCGAGCAGCAGATGGAACCGACCACACTATGCGTGCACTGGTCGACCAGTGCACGCATAGTGTGGTCGGTTCCATTACAATATTAATGATAATAAGAAGATATTCTAACACGCTACAAACCTATCGTAGAGACTGGACTGCAGGTGGTCGGCGTCGAGCGGCGGTGGCGGCGGCGCGCGCGGCGACTGCGGGCTGCCCGGCGGCGTCGAGCACGGCGTCATGAACGTCTCTGCAATATGCACGCAATAATTACACTTTCAATTATATAATTTTGGTCCAAAAATAATTGAATCTTGGGATAAGTCCAAAATATCACCTGACAAAATGGGAAGTAAAACTTAAATCAATTTGTGCTGAAAAACACAATAAAATTACGTACCTCCATCGTCCTCCTCGTGCGGAGGTTTGGCGGCGTCGCGGCGCTCGGGCAGGTGCGCGTTGGCGAGCCGCAGACGGCCGAAGTCGAGCACCATGACGGGCGCGTCGCGCGAGCACAGCTGCTCCACCAGCAAGATTTGAGGCGCCGAGATGTCCAGCTCCACCATCCAAGATCCGCGCGGACCCTGCACAGTAGCCCAACTTATTAGTTGAGGATTACCGTAATCAAAAGTTACATTAGGTGAAAAGAGACGATATTTAGCTTTTGGTTATAAGTGTTCGATGTTATCATTTCAGGTATGTTTGATCTTTTGAAGGGATTGCTTACATATAAGATCCATATATTAATATGATTTTTTTTTAATGTTCCCTACAAGTATGACGATAAAACATCAGATTCGATCGATAATATTAAGAACACATACCGGTCTACGTCGCTGGTGGTCGTGCACGAGGCGGCCCCAGTGCGTGAGCAGGCGCGCGCGCGTGTGGTCGCGCACGGAGGCGAGCGCCCGCTCGGCGCGCGCGCCGCCCGCCGCGCGCAGGAAGCGCGTCGCCCAGCGCGCCGCCGCCACGCTCCACACCACCTCGATCGACCGCGACTTCACGCGCAGCCTGCAAGGAGAGAATTTTAAATACGAGTACTGCCCTCTTCATGATGGGCTCATAATAATATTTCTCTGTTTAAAAATAATAAGACATCGAGGGAAAAGGTTTATAAACTGATATCCACAATTTGACAGGGTACAATATGGTCAGCTTTTACCATTTATCTGTTTACCCAGAAAATTTGCTTAAATTTATAGATATACATTTGTTATTAATAAAATCAATATTTACAATTTTTGATTATCTTTATTAACTGATTGTACACTCCACTTCTGTTTCCGATTACAAAACGTATGTATTAGAAATGACAAAAATATAATAAATGTGTTCAACCTGTAGTCGCAGGGCAGGCCGGCGGGGCGCTTGTCGTAACTGAGCTGGAAGAGCGGCTCGGCGGCGGGCGGGTCGGCGGGCGGTCCGGCGTGCGCGCCCGCCGCGCGCCACCACGCGCCCGCCGCGCCCGCGCCCGCGCCCGCCGCCTGCGTCGCGCTCAGCCCTTCGCGGATCATGCCCTGAGAGAATTAATAATTATGTATTACAATACTTCAAAGGTCTTTGACCGAATACCACTAGTGTAGATGTAAGAGCGATACCTGCGGCGCGACGAGCACGGGGAAGAGCGAGTGCGGCGTGACGCGCTCGCGCAGGCACAGCGCGCCCAGCGACACCTGCAGCGAGTGCGCGCCGGCGCGCGGCCGCGACTCCACGCGCACGCACACGCGCGAGAACTGCAGCTCCACGCCCTCGCCCCTAGGGTCGCCGCTGTCCGACACCTCGCCGTTCGCCAAACTAGGACAAGCAGGCACGGTTTAGAAAATTAATAATGTATGATGTAAGTAGTATTTTACTGTGTGAATTTCGCCACTT